>JARBWK010000011.1:29028910-29205134 GCA_030556195.1 Anolis apletophallus | reverse complement strand
TGAGAAACTGCAAGTTGCTTCTGGTGTGAGAGAATTGGCCATCTGTAAGGACGTTGCCCAGAGAACGCCCAGATGTTTTACCATCCTGTGGGAGGCTTCTCTCAAGTCCCCGCATGGGAAGCTGGAGCTGACAGACAGGAGCTCACCCCACCCCCCAGATTCAAACTGCCAACCTTTTGGTCAGCAGTCCTGCCAGCACAAGGGTTTAACCCATGCACGACCATGGTACTGCTCCCATGCCACTATGCAGCACTTTCCTCCTTCTTGAACATGGCAGTGATACCACACATATATATTATAAACATACACACACACTAATGAGTAACATACCAACCTCTATACTCTTGGAAGGTTGACCAAATATTGTAATTAATTTCTTGAAACATGAATCTATATAAATAAAAATGTAATGTTTGCGGGATTAACATAACTCAAAAACCACTGGACAAATTGACACCAAATTTGGACACACTACACCTATCAGGCAAATGAGTGACCATCACTCATAAAACACTGAAAAACAGTGGAAGAGACTTAAAAAGCCAAAAAATAAAAAATACAACACAGCGCATGTGCAAAACCACATATATATACACACACACATATATACACATATACACAAATATCTACACACAAATACAAACACAAAACACATATACAGACTGGGCCATAACAACGCATGGCAGGAGACGGCTAGTGCCAAATAAGGATGCTAAGCTAACATAGTGACTTTTCCTGAAGGCAGGGTTATTATGATATATTACAGGTTAAACACCCCTTATTCTAGAATTTAGAAATCCAAAATACTCCAAAATCGTAGTTTCTCACATTGGGACACTTTGGCTGACAATTTGATGTACACAAACCTTGTTTCATGCATGGAACTATTAAAATATATATAACTACTTTCAAACTATGTGTATAAGATGTATATGCAGCATATACAACTCTATGATATGCCTTCCGGCTGTTAGGAATTGTGGGGGTTGAAGCCCAAAACACCTCCAGGGCTGAAGTTTGCCCATGTCTGCCCTAGAGCGTTCTCACTGGAAGTCAGCTGTTACCAACAGTGCTATGGATTCTGAAGAGGCATATAGGGCAAAAGGAAGAAATGGACCAAGAGCAAGGTATGTTAAGCAAACCCATGTTGAGACCTCCTTTCATCTGGAAATCTATGTCATTGTGGAAGAGATGAGGATCCAGAATAAGTCTTCACAATCACTTACAGACCCATCGCCATGACTCTACACTTGAAAGACAATCATACTCGGCCATGAGTGATCACATATAGCAGGCATCCTCAAACTGCGGCCCTTCAGCTGTTTGGGCCTTCAACTCCCAGAATTCCTGAAATTGAACAAGCTTGTTTGGGCCTCCAACTCCCAGAAGCCCTAACAAGCTTGTTCAATTTTCAGGAATTCTGGGAGTTGAAGGCCCAAACAGCTGAAGGGCCAGTTTGAGGATGCTTGGCCTAACTATAGCATATGAAGCATAAACAAATTTTGTATTTAAACTTGGATCCCACCTCCAATATATGTATGATATGCAAATACAGGTATTCCAGTTTTTTTAAAAATGAAATCAATGCACCTGGGCCCAAGCATTTCAGATACAGCATACTCAACATGAATCTTCAGGCAGATTAGGCTCAACTTGATAGATTTTCAGGAACTCGTTAAGAGCTGTAACACATATAGTCCACTAATGGTTTACTAGTAAGTCTTTGGCTCTCCCACTGGTTTGAACCCCGACCTACAGTAAAGCAATTTCCTTTAACATTCTCAACCTTCCTAATGCCGCGACCCCTTAATACAGTTCCTTATGTCGTGGTGACCCCCAACCATAACATTTGTGTTGCTACTTCATTACTGTCATTTTGCTACTGTTATGAATCGTCATGTAAATATCTTAGATGCAGGATGTGTTTTTGTTCACTGGACCAAATTTGGCATGAATACCCGATACGCCCAAATTTGAATACTAGTGGGGTTGGGGGATGGGATTGATTTTGCCATTTGGGAGTGGTAGTTGCTGGAATTTATAGTTCACCTACAATCAAAGATCATTCTGAACTCCACCAACAATGGAATTGAGCCAAACTTGGCACACAGAACTCCCATGACCAAAGGGTTTGGTGGGCACTGACCTTGAGTTTTGGAGTTGTAGTTCACCTATATCCAGAGTACAGTGGACTCAAACAGTGATGGATCTGGACCAAACTTGGCACAAATACTCAATATGCCCAAATGTGAACACTGGTGGATTTTTGGGGGAAATAGACCTTGATATTAGGGAGTTGTAGTTGCTGTGATTTAAAGTTCACCTACAATCAAAGAGCATTCTGAACTCCACCAACGATGAAACTGAACCAACCTTCCCACACAGAACCACCAAGGCGAAAAGAAAATACTGTGTTTTCTGATGGTCTTTGGCAACCACTCTGAACCCCGGGGTCCCAACCCCTAGGTTGAGAAACGCTGGTTTAGGTATTATGTTTTGTTTTTCACATGTGTGTTTGGCATTGAATTTTGCCATTATTATGTTAGAAACTGCTTTGAGTCCTTTCAGGGGTGAGAAAAATGGTATAGAAATGCAGTAAATAAATAAATATTGCGGCACAGAAGTTTGGAAATCTCTGCTCTACATTACTAGTAAAAGATCTCATGCAATTTATAACAGCAGCTAAAAGGCTAACACGCCAAGATGACCCATGTGTAGAACAGAAATGACTGCAAACTTGCAAATCTTTAATTGGTGGAGTAAATGAGAATCACCAGCACAAGGTATTGGGTAAAAATTTATTTTACATACAGAACATTGCCACTAAGACTACCCAAGGCAAGAATGTTTAAAATTATTTACAGAGAGGTTTTAAGTTGGCCAGTCACCCATACGCGATCATGGAATCCAGGAGTTACCACCAGGGTATAAGAGCCATGGAATAATTTCAGCTCCAGGAAGCCAAGTTGTGAACTTCTGTGAAATCCAACGAGGCATTCATATCCCAGGCTGCAATTCTCACGACTGACAAGTGGAAACGGGTGCAGAGGACTGGAGCAACTGACCTAGATGAGCAGGAGTCACTGGGCAATCTTCTGAATATCTGCTTTAGAACTGATAATTTCTATAATTTTAGAGACTTGATGGCAATTTGAACAGCAACATCTTTGGAGTAAAGAACATTAAATTACAAGCATTACAAGATGGCAGCATCTTCCTAAATTAGCGAAGAAGGTTCTAAGAGCAGGAGATTTGTCCCTGGGCAACACACTGCGAGCCTCAGGCAAATGGTAGGGGATGGAAAATGCTTCAACCAAAATTGAATCATACTGAAAAGAAAGATCCTACTGGAAAAGCAAGAAGACGTTAAACCTGTGATATGGAAGTGTCCACAGGAGCCCGGAAGAGCCAGGCTCATTCACGCTGCTCCATCTTCACTTTGGGGGGCCTCAAAAAGGTCCTGTTTTTCTTTTCTTTCTTCCCTTTTGTGTGTGCTTGGAAGTTCCTCCAGCTATCCACACGTCCATCTCGACTCTCCTAGATATGAGGAAAATAAGAGGGAAAACTGTTTAAGTGCAGCTAAAAGGTTGCAATTTTCATTGCCTAGTTATATCCTATTACTAATTTTTAAAGTGATACATAGTAACTTGGGATATATCTTTGCATATCCCATTGTCATGACCTTATTTCCTGGTTTTGTGTGAAGCCGGGAAATTAGACCATGCTTTAGATCTGGCCTGTGTATATTTGAAACAAGGGAGAGGGTTGTCATGGAAAAGGGAGCAATTAAGGGGAAGGGCCAGGGTGAGGGAAAGGAGGAGTGAGGGGAAATAAACTGTCAGTTGGAATTTTGTTTCGTACCCCAATGTATGCTTTTGAATAAAACCTTCCTACTTTGTTCATGAGGTAATTTTTTTTGCCAGAAAGCTACAGATCTGGACACCCATCCCATTTATTATCTGTTGCCAGTAACTGGCTCCACCCCTTTAATAAACATTTGGGGTTTTTTTCTTTCTTTTATTCAACAAATAATAAAGACATTATAGTACATTACATTGGTATAGATTACATTTTTCTCTCCCTCCCTCCTCAACCACAGTATATTTCTACTAATCTTGCAGATCCAGCCACTGGTAAAGTCTTTGTGTTTTTTGTATGATGTGAACGTTGGCTCCTCCATTTTTCACCCAGTTGAAATAGATCATCCATCTATCTATAATGTCCTTTTGTTTGTCTGTTCTTGTTGCTTGATTAGTCATAATTCCCATAATATCTAATAACACTTGATCATACATATAATAATTCCAATTACTTAATGTCCATTTCATTTTGTCTTTCCATCCTCTAGCAATCACCGCATGGGCTGCTCTTATTGTTACCTTAAATAACTCCTGAAATTTGGTTTTTATACTTGGATGATCCAACACTCCCCATAGTAGCAAACCATTATTAATTTGAATATTTATCTTGAATA
This sequence comes from Anolis apletophallus, assembly GCA_030556195.1. Lineage (NCBI taxonomy): Eukaryota > Metazoa > Chordata > Lepidosauria > Squamata > Anolidae > Anolis > Anolis apletophallus. The sequence goes on along the minus strand of JARBWK010000011.1, from coordinate 29,200,660 downwards.
TATCTTGTATTTTTCCTTGTATCATTTGCCAGAAGTTTTTTATTTCAGAACACTCCCACCACATATTTGAATAAGTACCTTTTTCTTTATTACAATGCCAGCAGTTAGAATTCCTTCCTTTTACCATATAAGCCAGTTGCTCAGGAGTTCTGTACCATCTTAATATCACTTTTTTTTCTAATTCGTTTTATTTTTCTATTTTTCTATTTTTATTTTATTCGTATTCCTAATTATTTCCTCTACTTCATGTAATGATTTAACTCCATTCCATTTGTTACATATTGCGCTAATCATGAACTCGTTATCTTCCACCATTAAATTGTATATTTTTGCCACAGTTCCTTTGCTTGTTTTTTTCTCTTGCATTTAGTAATTTATCTACCTAACTTTAGTTCTTCAGTAGGCTGTGCACCTTTTTTTTTAACTTTTTCTCAAATCGCTCTAAATTTTAACCAATTTTCTTTTCCCCCTTTTTCCAAAAACTCTGGCCAATTTATAATCTTTCTATCTTGTTTCCACATATCTTTTACTCTTTTTAATCCCTTTTCTTCTAAGTTATTTGCTAACCTTTCGGGGAGTCCAATGCTCTTAATTGGAGTCTTCCCTGATAATATATATGCCCATAGTTTTTGCCATTTTTGCCAACAATCATATGCAAGCTTCCTTGGTCCTGTTAGTTTTTCATTTATTTTTTAAATATCTCTGGTGTATAAACCGTATTTTCCTCATCCATCATTTATTTCGTTCTCTACTTTTATCCATTTATCTTCTGTTTTTAAACTCATTTCTAGTAATGCTCTTAATTGGAAAGCCTCATAATAATATTGTAGATTTGGAAAGCCCCTCCCAAGAATTCTCCTTGGGGAATATTGAATCTTTTTCATTATTCTATTTCCCTTTTTCCCATATATCCATTTTCTCAGAGTGTTCTCCCATTCTTTTAATTGTTTATATTCTATTTTTATTGGAAAGGTTTCAAAAAGGTAAATTAATTTGGGAATTATACACATTTCAGTGCTTGTAAACATTTGGTATTTAGCTCCTTATCCACTAGCTACTGATTTTTACTTTAAGTGGTTAATCTTGCTATTGTATTAAAACTAATGTAGATCCAAGAAAGCTGAAGTCTGACTAGTCTACTGCTTTTAGGTCAAAAAGAACCCAAGATTGTGTTGTATGATTTGCACAAGCTCATGCATGTTTATTAATGCAAGCTCTACTGAGTTAAATGTAAAAGTGAGTTAAGATATGCACCAACAAAGCATCCCAAACAGTACAAGGAACAGTTACCTCAAAGTTCTTTTGCCACTCTCGTTCACGTTTCGCTTTCTCTTGGGCTTCTATTTCTTCTTCTCTCTGACGCTTCCTATAGCAGAAGCCAGAAAGGAAAGTTAGCATCTTCTATTCCTATAGAAACTAGACTGTGTGAGATGGGTTGAATTAAAGGGATTATCCTATAAAGCAGGCTTCTTTAACCCGTGCCCTCCAGGTGTTTTTGACTTCGGCTCCCAGAATTCCTGGCAACTGAACAAGCTGGTTAAGGCTTTGAGATGCTTAACCAAATCTGTGGGTCCAATATCAGTCTCAGATCCCATTGCAGATGCCCAATGCTGGACTAGGGAACCCATTTTCTAATGCTATAAAAAACTATGTGCATTTAGCCTAACTCCAATTTGTTTGAATGAATATACTCCTGAGCTCATTATAAAATGGAGCGTTCAATGGCTTTCTGGAAGTTACAGGAGTAATTCTGGGCTTAAAGTAAAAAGGTAGGCAGTAATTACAGGTTAGACCAAGACTGCCCTCTGGTGTCCCAACCTGGAAACTCTGGCTTCAACACACTTAAACTGAATTACGATATTTTATACAAGAACTACATTTCTCCATAATTGTAGTTCTTTTTCCAATATAACAAACACATTACAACAAAATGTGGTAATTTATTTAGTATATGAGCATTTTTTTTTCTCTGTACCTAAAATGTAAGGTGAAAAGCACTAATTCTGGACTCTGAATGTGCTTTCTGGAAGTTACAGGAGTAATTCTGGGCTTAAAGTAAAAAGGTAGGCAGTAATTAGTTACAGGTTAGACCAAGACTGCCCTCTGGTGTCCCAACCTGGAAACTCTGGCTTCAACACACTTAAACTGAATTACAATATTTTATACAAAAACTACATTTTTCCATAATTGTAGTTCTTTTTGCAATATAACAAACACATTACAACAAAATGTGGTAATTTATTTAGTATATGAGCATATTTTTTCTCTGTACCTAAAATGTAAGGTGAAAAGCACTAATTCTGGACTCTGAATGTGCAAGTCAAATTCTACATTGGCTATGAAATGAAAGATGACTAGTCCTTTTGACAATGTTATACAATTGTTAACTTAGATCAACATAATTAAAATGTTAAACAATGCTGAAGCCTAACCTTGCCAAGAGACACAAGTGTGTACTTTCCATCTACGTAACCGTGAAGCCAACAGTTACCTGGGAAGGCCAAGAGCCTTGGTGTTACCTTAGATCGAACACTAACATATAGGAACACTGTACAAACACCAAGCATAAAGTAGTTGCACCCAATAACATCCTGCAGAAATTTACTGGCAGCGCATGGGGTGCAGACCCAAAATGAATAAGAACATCAGCCCTGGCCTTGTCTTACTCAACTGCTAAGTATGCATGCCATGTTTAGCACAAGTAGGTGAATATAGCACTGAATGAAACACATAGATGTCTCAAACCTACACCTGTTGATAGACTCTATAAGATAGCTGGCATCCCCCCCCCCCCCCAAATGTGCGATGGGAAATTGTTGTCAATTGCGAGAGAAATAAGGTTGAACACTGTGAACGCTACCTACTGCATGGCTATCAGCCTCCTTCCAGTAGACTCAAATCAAGGGAAAGTTTCATGAGAACCACCACTCCTCTTAATGTTTCCCCAGCAACAGTAAGACGATCCCTCTGGGCAGCTAAACCAGGAAATCCCAGTTGGATGCCCCCCCCCACACACACACACATGAGGGTCTGCCTACGGGGGGGGACCAAGAATGGACAACTTGGAAGTCCCTGAACAGACTCAGAATGGGAGTGGGCAGATTAAAATGACAACCTGGCAAAATGGCACTATCTAAATGGCACTGCTCCACATTGTGTAACTGTGGAGCAGAACAAACAACTCTGCACCTGTGTGCTTGTCCACAATGCCCTGCCTCACACACAGAAGAATAACTGTTTAAAGCAGTGGTTCCCAAACCTTTTGGCCTACCGCCCCCTTTCCAGAAAAAAATTTACTCACCGCCCCCCTAGATATTTTTTTTAAAAATGTAATAGCAATTAAACAGAAAGTTATACAGTATGTATTCATTCAGTGGTTCTCAACCTTTCTAATGCCGTGAGCCCTAAATAAAGTTCAAATCAGCGAAGACAAGGAGATTGCTGAGCGGCTAAATGATTTCTTTGCCTCCGTTTTCACACAGGAGGACAGACAACATATGCCTGCAGCTGAGTCAGTTTTTTCAGGGAGGGAATTAAAAGAATTAAAACAGATAGAGATAAACAAGGAGGATGTTCTCATATGCCTTACTAAACTAAATGTCAACAAATCACCAGGTCCAGATGGCATCCACCCCAGAGTTCTTAAGGAACTCAAGTGTGAAACTGCTGAACTTCTAGCTAAGATATATAACCTTTCTCTAAGATCAGGCACTGTACCTGAGGACTGGAGGGAGGCAAATGTAACACCGATCTTCAAGAAAGGATCCAGAGGTGATCCAGGAAATTATAGACCAGTCAGTTTAACCTCAGTTCCAGGCAAAGTGATGGAAACCATTATTAAAGAAAATATTACTAGGCACATAGAAGAACAGGCATTGCTGAAAGAAAATCAACATGGTTTCTGCAAAGGCAAATCATGTCTTACTAACTTGTTAGAATTCTTTGAGGGTGTAAATAAACACATAGATAAAGGGGACCCAATTGATATTGTTTACCTTGACTTTCAAAAGGCTTTTGACAAAGTCCCTCACCAAAGGCTCCTAAATAAGCTCTTCAGCCATGGAATCAGAGGACAGGTCTTGTCCTGGATTGGAACCTGGCTAAACTGTAGGAAACAAAGGGTGGTAATAAAGGACATTTCTCTGGGTGGAAAGAGGTGAGAAGTGGCGTACCCCAAGGTTCAGTTTTGGGTCCGTTACTTTTTAATTTATTCATAAATGATCTGGATGTAGGAGTGAATTCTGAGGTAGCAAAGTTTGCAGACGACACTAAATTGTTCAGGGTAGTTAAAAATGAAACTGATTGTAAAGAGCTCCAGAAAGATCTCTTGAAATTGAGTGAATGGGCAACAAAGTGGCAAATGCATTTTAACCTAAACAAGTGTAAAGTCATGCACATCGGGGCAAAGAACCCCAACTACACCTACCAATTGATGGGGTCAAAGCTTTCCGAGACAAACCAGGAAAGGGATCTTGGGGTTTTGGTGGACAGCTCAATGAAGATGTCTACCCAGTGCGCAGCAGCAGTGAAAAAAGCAAATTCTATGCTAGGCATGATCAGAAAGGGAATCGAAAATAGGTCAGCAAATGTTGTATTACCTCTCTACAAATCGATGGTAAGGCCACATTTGGAGTACTGTGTACAATTCTGGTCTCCGCACCTTAAGAAGGATATAACGGAACTGAAAAGGTACAGAAAAAGGCAACAAGAATGATCCAAGGGATGGAGCGGCTCCTTATGAAATCAGGTTGCAACGCCTTGGTCTTTTCAGCCTTGAAAGACGGCGTTTAAGAGGTGACTTGATCGAAGTGTATAAAATCATGCATGGGATAGAAAAGGTGAATAAAGAAAAATTATTTTCTTTGTCACAAAGCACTAGGACTAGAGGGCACTCCCTAAAGCTCCAAGGTAGGAAAATTAGGACTAATAAAGGGAAATATTTCTTCACCCAGAGGGTCATTGGGTTATGGAACTCACTTCCAGAAGTGGTTGTGACAGCTGTCAGCCTGAACAACTTCAAGGCAGGATTAGACAGATTCATGGATACCAAGTGTATCAGTAGTTACTGAAAAGGACATTCAAGTGCCACCTCGGAGTTGGTTGAGGTAGGCAGGATTTCCCTGGGTACTGGTTGTGGGGGGTCGGGAGCAGGTGAGGGTTTTGCCCTCCCTTCTGCTTGAGATCCCCTGTGGACAACTGGTGGGCCACTGTGTGATACAGAATGCTGGACTAGATGGGCTGAGGTCCGATTCAGCATGGCTCTTCTTATGTTCTTATGTTGTGGTGACCCCATCCATATTTTTGTTGCTACTTCATAAATAATTTTGCTACTCTTATGAATTCTAATGCAAATATCTAATATGCAGGATGTATTTTTATTGATACAAATTGAACATAATTAAAGCATAGTGATTAATTACAAAAACAATATGTTTGGGGGAATATGGACAACGGATGATGGGATTTGCAGTACCTTCGACCAATTCAGCTCTGACTTCCACAGCCGAGACCCCATGAATTACAGACCTGGACCAAACTTGGCACACAGAACCCCCATGACCAACAGAAAATACTGGAGGAGTTTGGGAGGAATTGACAGTGATTTAGGGGAGATGTAGTTCACCTACATTTGGAGAGCACTCTGAACCCAAACAACCCTGGATCTGGACAAAATTTGGCACAAATACTCAATATGCCCAAATTTGAATACTGGTGGGGTTGGGGGGGATTGATTATGTCATTTGGGAGTTGTAGCTGCTGGGATTTATAGTTCTATAATCAAAGAGTATTTTGAACTCCCAACAGCAATGAAATTGAACTAAACTTGAGCAATAGAGAATACTGGACCTTGGAAATTGGGAGCTGCTTGCATTTTCCTTCATGCCACGGCCATCTCCCAGGAGGCGCCTGCAAACACCACAGCGACTCAGGGAGCGTTTGCAGATGCTGAGGCTTTCCTTTTCCGCTGGATCAACTGGTAGGCACACACTCGCAAGCGCGCGACTGTCTCAGCCTGCCAGTTGGAATCCCTGGGCAGGCATTGCTTGGAAACCGCAGCGCGTGTGCCCTTCCTCTCCTCAACTCCGCTCATGACGCAGTCCCGTATCGCCCCTTAATTCAAAGGGATCCGTTAGATTAGAAGGGGCGATACAGGACTGCACCATAGGTGGAGTTGAGAAGAGGAAGGTGGTGCGTTTCCAGGCAGCGCCTGCACGGGGTTTCCAACTGGCAGGCGCACACTCACACACTTGCGAGTTGGAATCCTGCCACCGCCCCCTTACAGGGCTTCAGTGCCCCCCAAATTCTCCTGAGCCTCCCACCGCCCCCTTGAATCGCCTCACCGCCCACTAGGGGGCAGTACCGCCCACTTTGGGAACCACGGGTTTAAAGCAACAAACAATGCAGTCACTGTTGTCTATTTTTGGTCAAAATTATTTATCTGCTTGTGTTCCCTCTATTTTATCAGTGTTATGCCTATTTAAGCAATGCTTTTGACATGAAATAAATAAATTGACATAATCACACTTAGCAATGACAATGCAGAGATTACCATCTTTAGCCTACATCCAACTGTTAGTCCCAATGCATTAGAGCCACCAAATCAAAGGAATTCACATAAACATTGAATTATTATTCACACACTGTTTCAATGTCTCTGCTCTAACGGAGACTAATACTTGGCTTGAGAAAGACTAGACAGTCATCTGTTAGGATTAAAATATGGAGCAGAGAACATCAGTTTAATTATGCATTTCCTGCTGATTCTATTATTTTAAAGTCACACAAAAATGGCAACTGAAAAAGTGAAAAATCAAAATCTATCTAGTCTGGCATTCTCTTTTCACCTATATGTTTCCATGAATCTCTAGTGGAGGATAAAAGCAACAGACCTCCTTCAGCATTAAATCCATGAAGTCTTTAGTCGTTACAAGCCTGTGGCCAAAATAGTTACTAAGATATGCATATTAGATTGGTGTTCATTTCTAAATGGCATATCTATAGCATATCTTGGCATATCTTCATTTAACATAGCACAAGCCTCTGCTATCACCTATTATTGTTGTTGCGGGTACGTATAAACACAAACACAACAAATGGTAATTTGGCTTCACTATTTACTATTCCACAGTAAAAAGGTATATTATCCATTGAGGTGTGTATGTTTATGCATAAAGATGTCATTAATCAGATGACTTAGATTTTATACCTCAAAATCATACTATACCACAGTAAAGCTTATTAAACTTTTTGTGGTTAAAATGATTCCCCTTTTGTTTTTATTGCAAGAAATGAAACAGCTGTCACTTTGTTTCATTTCTTTTTTTGGTTTTACTAGAAGACTATAGAGTACAGAGGACTCTATCTGCTGGGGTTTGGTTTCAGGACCATTCCTGTGGATACCAAAATCCATGGATACTTAAGTTCCATTATATACAATCCTGGAGTGAAATGTTATGCCTTATTAAAAATGGCCAAAACCCCCAAAACCAAAACTCTGATGAGTGCTAACAGGCTCTAACAGGCTACACCAGGGTAGTCTGCACAGGAGTATCGTGCATTGAACACAGTACGATCAAAATCAGTTTTGGAGGATCCCCCCCACCCCCACACAATATTTTTGTGCTGTGCTTGGGTGAATCGGTTCATACAGAACCCATGGATACAGAGGACAAATTGCACTATTTACATTAAAAACAAGGGACAAACATTCCAACCTTTCATGCATTTCTTTTGCTTCTCTCTCTTTTCTTTTAATTTCAAGTTCTGCGAAGAGCTTCATAGTTTGTTTGTATACAGCTTGTTTAAACTGTAAGAAATAAAAAGGGTTAATAGCAATCTTAAGGCCCAATTAAACTATCAACTTCTTAGCCTGAACAAATCAAATGCTACAGACTTTGCTTATTCTTTACAAAGCACATAAGACACAATACAATGCAACAATCATATTAAAAATTCAAAGTATAAAACTTGGAACAGAATGTTTGCTATGATCCCAAGATACAAGCAGCCCATCCCTAAACCATCTTTAAAATATTCATACCAATAGTCTTACAAATTACATGTCAAGTATCTCTTATGTGGAAATCCAAAATGATCCAAAATTCAGAATAGTTCATATGGATTGCTGATATAGTGACACCTATGCTTATATATGTATTACTGCACCTCTCTCTCTCATATGTGTGTGTGTGTGTGTGTGTGTGTGTGTGTGAGTGAGTGAGAGAGAGAGAGAGAGAGAGAGAGAGAGAGAGAGAGAGAGGTGTGAAAATATATGATGCAGTCCCCAAATTATGAACAGGATAGGTTGTGTAGGTTTGTATGTAACCCGGAAAAGGTACACTTTTTAAAGTGTAACTCTAGGAAAAAGTACATATATATTCCAGCTTTGGAGAACACAGGGAAGAGTTAACACCCTGTGGTGTTTGTTTTGCTGTCTGTGTCCCTGTTCAGAATATTTCACTTCACTTTCTGCCCCTGTGACAATTGGGATTCTGAAAAAATTGACATGTTTTGGAAACAAGGACTGGTGCTAAAGCTTTAGTTGAGACACCTTTTCCCCATATCTATTTCAGAAGTGAGTTTCCCTTCTGAGGGGTAGATTGCTCTCACTTCCTGTTGTTTCACCTGTTTGTAACTATGAGTCATTTGTAAGTTGGATGTTTCTAACTCAGGGACTGCCTGTATATATGAATAAAAGCATATGTGTCACTATCTCACACATCCATATGGATTACTCTGGATTTTGGATCATTTCTGTGTGTGTGTGTCTTCATTGTTATTTCCAGCCGTGGTTGTGTGAATATTTAAAGGGCCCTGGTTCCTGGCCAATGTGCGACAGCTTGTATATTGCTTTTCTCACCCTGGGGGGACGGACTCAAAGTGGTTTCGAACATATTTACGGCAAAATTTAATGCCTCACAAACATATGAAAACCTAACATAAAACAATAACATATAACTATCAATTAAATCATAAAACATAACATTTAGACATTAAAACATAGAGTTAAAACATATTAATATAAACATTAAAATCACATAATCCAAAAATCATGATAAATGAATGAAGTACAGTAATAAAACTGGATTGATCTAAATATCTACTAAACTAAACCATTCCTATTACTACCCACCACTCTACCCCCATGTCCCTCTTACACATAAAACATAAGATAATCAGAATTCAAGAAGGACTTCTCACCCTCCAGCTCAACATCTCTATGGAAGTATAGTCATCTTCTCATTCTTATCTAAAATACAGTCCTAACTTCTCCCTAATTGATATATAAGTTAAGCATCTTCATATTTTCCTTCTGATTTCCTTTAAAAGCTGTATGTCTAATTCTATTTTAATATTTATATTTTGCAGGTTGAAATATTGGTTTTTAGGGTTGTAAGCTGGTTTCAATCTTGATCCAGAGAGGAAAGCTGGGTACAAATAAATATCAATATCATCATCTTCAACCTCATCATTTTCTGCTCTGAACTTTGTTGCATAAAGAAACCACTCATAATTGCATTGGCAGCATCCCAGTTTTAATTTCAATGCTTTTAATCAGGATTATCTTCAAAATTTTCCTTAAGCTTCATTTTGGCTTTTTCAACTATGTAGTCATTTTGCAAAACAGATTCATCTCATCTTCAGTTAAAGAAAGTGTCCTTCTCTTTCAAATATACTACAACAAGATCCTGTATTATGAATATTAGGACACACATTAAAAACCTACACAGAATAGGGAATGAATACCATACAAATATAGTTATATCTCTGGAATTTGAATATCCTATGCCTGTTCAAGTAAATTCTCTAGATAGCTTATGATGTCTGTAAAATACAGCAAAATAGACCTTAAATAGCATCCATTCAAAATACAAGGAAAGGCAACTGCTGCTGAGATTTATGTTGGGAGAGGAGCTGGTCGTTAGTGTGGACCAAGTGTGGATTTAATTTAAACTGCTCCACAATGACCTTTTCATAAAACTCCATAGCACATAAGGACATGTAAATGATATAGTCTCTTCTGTTGTAGCATACAAGAAATCAGTTAGTGTGTGTGTGTCAACTGTAAAATAAGATGCACAAAGCAGATTGGTCGTGCTATGCCAAGGGAGTTGGCTGAGCCTGGGACTTTTGAATACTGTTACACTTTTCAGGCTTGAGCTATGCAGGTGCTTGGAGAGATGCACCAAGAGAGACAGAGTTTGGAGTGTACTCTTGCTTCATGAGCTGCTGAAGGAGTTTATCCACATGGACAAAGAAAGACCATTTTAAATCTTTCATAAAAAGACATTATACGAGTCGATGCAACTGATTGCATGATTGTAAATATGTACAGTGTTCCCTCACTTATTGCTGGGGTTAGGTTCCAGGACCTCCCACAATAAGTGAAAAACCGTGATATAGGGATACTCCATTTATTTTTATTTTATTATTTTAGTAGTTTTACACTATTTTAAGTCTTTATAAACTTAAAATAAAGTGAAGGAAAGGAAGGAAAGGCCTGAGAAGGGAAAGGGCCTTGGAGAGCGGCAGCAGCAAAACCCCACAAAACAGCAAAAATACCATATACAGTATATTTTAAATTAATTTTTTTTGAAATCCGTGAAACAAGAACCGCGAAGTAGCAAGGGAACACTGTAGTTCTGAATTACGAAGAGTAAACTACTTGTTCTTCATTGTTCATCTGCGTGGCATATTTTCTTTCTCTGGCAAGACAGTGTGTGGGCTGATCAAATGTGAACTACATGAGGTTTATTTTACATTACTCCACAGACACCAGCTGCCTGGTATTCTTGAGGGTGCTAGTGCTGCCTCTCAACTGAAAGCCTAGTAGAAAGGGAGTATTTTGCCAGAAGCCCCCTGAAACTTGAGGGTCAGCAATAGAATAGACAATACAGAAGTAATAGTCTCTTCTGGACTGGGCTCCTTTTTTCTAACTGCTTTTAGCTCCTGCCATCTATGACAGTTCTCAAAGGAAACATCCAAAGTCTGCAAATGGCTACCAAAGCAGGCAGATGTTTAGCCGCAAAGGGTGGCGACTCTGCTGACATTTCTCATTTCTGATCGCCAGCAACAGAGGCAGGAGGCATAGGGATGGGGAAGGTTCCTCGCAATCCTGAGAAATCCCAAAATATGAATTGATCCTCAAGCACAAAGAAATGTAGCATATCCCTGGCCCAGTATACCCCAACCCTGCAAACCAAGTCATGCTCTGGTAGGTCAACTTACTACTTCTATGTCATCCTCTTCTATGTTGGTTGGCTTGCCTTCCTTCTTTAATTGTTTCTTTTTCTCTTTTGCCTAAAAAGGTATCACAGGTAAGAAACAGAAATCTCACAAAATGTAAGAATTTGCAGGATAACTCAGATTCTCATAGCCATAGGATCTGACAACATAGACTCTGGCATAATGTGTACTGAATAAAATTTGTTTACTAATTTTCAAAACTAAAACATATAAAATATTAAAAGGCACAATCAATATTAATGTTGGGTTGCTGTGAGTTTTCAAGGCTATGTTCCAGAAGCATTCTCTCCTGACATTTCATCCACATCTATGGCAGGCATCCTCAGAAGTTATGAGGTTTTGAACTTGTATTAATGTTTCGATTTGTTTCAATACATGCATCAAGTTGGGGATTATGTGATCATCCTGATGTTGGACCACAATTTTCAGTACTCTCAATGTTGGCTATGACCATATGATCCCTACTACAGAGAGAATGGGAGATTTATTCAAATTCTGGATGTAAAAGTACTAGGGCCGCAATATGATACACTCTTACCTTGGAATAAATCTTTCTGAACTCAATGGAAGTTCTGAATGCTCAAATATGAATAATTTTATAACACCTGCCTCCATGTGCATATTGTATTTGTTTCGTTTTTTAAAGAATGTTTACCCTGCTCTTTAGCTACAAAGACATTTTGAGCGGCTTACAAAATGTCATTATATGTAATATAATGATACAAGTACAAGCATGTAGCTGGGGACTAATTAAAGGGAAAAAAATCATCAAGTACAATTTCAACTAATTTACCTATTCATTTTTTTTCATGTCAAGCGCGATTTGAGAAACTGCAAGTCGCTTCTGGAGTGAGAGAATTGGCTGTCTGCAAGGACGTTGCCCAGGGGATGCCCAGATGTTTTGATGTTTTACCATCCTTGTGGTAGGCTTCTCTCATGTCCCCACATGTGGAGCTGACAAAGGGAGCTCATTCGCACGCTCCCTGGATTCTAACCTCCGACCTGTCAATCTTCAGTCCTGCCGGTACAAGGGTTTAACCCATTGTGCCACCTATTCATTAATAATAAAGCTCATTTCACAGTTCTCGGACCCTCCAAGAGGATTTTAACATTATCTTCTTAGTTTACAGTCCAGACTCCTTTACAGTCTAGTCCACATATTTCTATTGTGATCAATAAAAAAATTATGCAAGCCAGGTAATGATCATGAATGCTTTTAACAACACTGGAAAATCTGACACCATTCTAAATCACTCATTAGGCTTTTCACTTTTTACAAAGTTCAAACAACCAGAGTGTCTTGTAGTTTTTATTTCAAGCCAGAGAGTAAAAAAGCTAAGAATACTGCCTAGACCAATGATTCTTAAGCTATGGGACCATCAACATATTGCCCTAACTCATTGCACAGCCATGTTTTTATTGTTCATTTGTCATGTTGATTCACTATGTTATTTATGGAACTTATTATCTGTTTTAACAATTATTGTGTTACATGTGAATTTTTAATTGCTTGTTTTAATTGGGTTTTTTTTACTGCTGTTTATCTCTATTTTGTTTTTGTCTTTGTAAGCCGCCCTGAGTCCCTTCAGGGAGAGAGGGCGGGTTATAAATATAGTTGTTATTATTGTTGTTGTTGTTTACAACTGTTTCTTTCTCAGCAGTTCTTCAGGGACCGTCAATGGTTCACAGACCATTACTTTGAATAGCACTAGACTAGTTACTTTTCTTCTGGAAGAAAAAAGCAGCATAAAGAGAATATGATCTAGCCAACCCTAAGTAGCAGACATAAAAAGCATTGAAACAAATGATTCATAACAAGTTTTTATCTAAGATGAACCATGGAAGAAATCAGAATAAAGAAGTCATTTTCCCCACTGAGTTTTAAAGGAGAAAGCTTCTAAATCAGTGGTGTCAAACTTGTAGTCCTCCAGGTGATTTGGACAATTCCTGGCCATTGGACAAGCTGGCTAAAGCTTCTGAGAGTTGGAGGACCAAACCCGTGGAGGGACAGAAGTTTGACACCACTGTCCTAAATTGACTTGAATTTTCAAATCAATTCAATAACTATAGAGTGTTGACAGGGACAAAGGAAAAACGGATAACAGATCTAAAGTAAAAAATAATTCGTATTCACCAAATTTCAAACAGACACCAATGTTTACATTGAATGCATCTCTCTTATCATCTAACATGAAACTTTATTTACTGTCACAGCAAAACTTTACTGAACTTACAGGTGAATAAAATGTTGGAATGCTGTGTAATAACATGAGTTTAAAAAAAACAAATACTGAAATTCTCAGCACATAGAATAACTGGTTCCCCTCTCAGATCAGACTATGGCCGTCACAAACATGATACTTACAATATGCTCCACATATTCCTTTCCAGCCTGTATCACATCTAAGGCCCTCTTCTTTTGTTCCTGGTCCAGCAACAACTTGTATGCTTTGTCGACAGCTGACAAACCAAACATTAATATCAGCATGTACGCATAGTTTCAAGACTACACTGTTTAAAGCACCAGAAAACACAAAACCACATTCACTTTTAGAGAAACAACAGAGTAAAAATATACATATCTTTCCAATTCAAAGATTAAAAGGTGCATAGCAGTAGCATCTGGGATTCTGAACATGGGAAAATGAGGAAGATACCTTCAAATGCCTTTTGGGCTCTTTCAGGATCATCTTGGTTTTTGTCAGGATGCACCAATATGGATAACTGAAAAATATAATGAGTACAACTTTAGAAGAAAGTTGTGCTGTTTTCTCAAGTGTACATCTTCTTTTCAACATAATGTATTAATATAATCACACAACACTTTCACATTTAATTATTCTGTCTTTATAGAAAGCTGGATTTCCAGGCCTTCTTGGCCTCAGATAACCAACTTGTACTCTCTTAAGGGAGAGCTATGTGGACATATATAGTATATACTTCTAACACGTTTCCTCAGAACAAACACATTTCCTAGAGAGGAACACAGCATCTTGCACTTCTATGTTATTTACTGAAACTGTGAACAGCCTCCATGCTGAGCAAGTCTGGACCACTATGCAATACCTTGCAATCCAGCTTTTCAATATTCAAAGGACTGAAACCAAACACCTGATCCCTCAAATCAAAGACATCTGGATGTGTCCAACAAAAAATGTGATCTATAAAAGAGAATCTGCATATCTGTGTCCAGGTCAGCTCAAAGACCATGAAATCTAAGGCCCCTTCTACACTGCTATATAATCTAGATTATCAAAGCACAATTCAAAGTGCTGGTTTTAACCTACAAAACCCTATACGGTTCCGGCCCAGTTTACTAGTCCAAACAGATTCTCCCCTATGAACCATCAAGGACATTAAAGATCCTCCGGAGAGGCCCTGCTCTCGATCCCACCATCTTCGCAAGCGCATCTGGTGGGGACGAGAGACAGGGCCTTCTCTGTTGTGGTCCCTCGGCTGTGGAACTCCCTCCCAAGCGATGTTAGATCTGCGCCCTCCCTGTTGTCCTTCAGGAGGCGAGTGAAGACTTGGATGTGGAACAAGGCCTTCCCAGAATAAGCTGAAATTGATTTCAATCTGAAATGGGTGACCACTTTTATAGACCGAGTTGAATGTGGTTTTAATGGCAATGTGGTTTTTATGTATCTCTGTTTTTATGTATTTAATATGCTGTTTTAAGATGTTTAAAATTTGTATGGCATTGAATTTTGCTGTAAGCCGGTCTGAGTCCCTCCTTTGAGGTGAGAAGGTCTGGCTACAATTTTTTAAAATAAATAAATAAGTCCCCTTCTATACTGCCATATAAAAACCAGATTACTGCCTTGATAATTTGATTATATGGCAGTGTAGAAAGGGCCTAAGGGATGTAACCCAGGGCCCTTCCACACAGCCATACAACTCAGAATATCAAGACTGAAAATCCCACTATATCTGCTTTGAACTGAGTTATCTGAGTCCACACTGCCATATATTCCAGTTCAAAGCAGAAAATGTGGCATTTTATTCAGCTGTGTGGAAGGGGCCCCAGCTGAAACTCTACTTTTCCTGTTGTGAATGAGCCTCTAGTTGCTACAGGTAGTAGCATGGAGGGAGGTGTTGAGGCAGTAACATCAATAGCTCAGTTTGGGGGTGCGGCTCTGAATGATCAGGCTCCTACAGCTGGGGTAAAGAGGGTGGCTAGTGCCTCGAGCATTGACAAAGACAGTGAGCAAAGGAGAAAAATTCAGCATCTACTTAGGGAGCCTTCTGAGTCTGGCTCCTTTGAAGGTTTTACAGGGAATGCAGAATTGCAGTCAGAGGAAAGTGATACAGACCTGGATTCGGCATTGGTGCAGGAAGTGAGGGATGTATGCAATGAGGACTCGGGGGCCAGTACTTTTCTGGGGTTCCAGATGGATCGGGACTGGCCGTCTTCTCATTCTGAGGCTGAGGGGGTCCCTTTAAGTCAAGAAGAGCTTTGTCTGGCTTGGAGATCTGGGCCTGGTGCAACAGCTGCAGGGAATGGGAATGCTGTTGCTTTGGAGCTGGGTGGGGTCTCTGAGGACTCTGATTGATAGTCCTATAAGAAATATGAGTATTTGGCTTGACCCCTGCGGTGGTCAAGGAGTTGTTATTCTAGCTCATGTATCCTGGTTCCTGGTATCCTTGTTCCTGATTTTCCAGACTACTCGTGAGTTATTGGGTTCTTTATTCACTTTGTTTCCTTGGGAGAGCTGCTATGGCAGCTCTAGCTGATTTGGCAGCTCTAGCTGATTTGGGGAAAAGGTGGGGGGGGGTCTGGATTTATGTCTGCTCTTTTGTTTAGCTACTGCCGTGTGCCTCTTGATCCTCGTGTGAATACTGTGAGTTTGCTGCTAGAGTTGGGTATAGTATTACTTGGAGGGAGACAGATGTTGGGTGGTATGGGGGGCTTTAAGTTATGTGTTTGTTGATATACTTAGCTCCTGTTCGACCCGGAGACGTCTCCTCCTTGTCCCGACTGATTTTCTCCTGCCTGACGACCTTGGATTGATGACTGACTTCGCTTCATGGACATTCCCCTAACTGGACACCACAGACGGACGTCTGCTGTTTGTTTTGGAGTTCTTTTATCTTCAGCATTTTTGGTTTAGGGATTCCTGGGTTTAGTGAGGGTTTTTCTTCTGCCGACGATAGGCTATTTTTTGTTAGACCAACTCCCATTCCTTGTTAAATAAACATTTGTTATCCTTTTTACTCCTGGACTTTATTACTGACGTATCTGTATCACAACATTTCCTGTTTAAAATATGTTGTGGATGTAAAATAGTTTTCACAAATTAGTTAATTTATTTATTGGATTCCTACTCCGCCTTTCTCCTGGGGTGGAATCTAATGCTGCTTAAATGTTTCACATAAAGCATTTGACTACCAAGACTCTCGCAAACATGTGTGTCATCTTAATACTGAAGACAGAGATTTAAAGTTAAAAATAATTTTCTTTCCAATGCAGAAAGGATATTTGAAACTAGGGATTTGTAGTAATTACAGTACCCTGGCCACTAATTACAACATGTAATTAGACCTATGGTGAACAGTCAGTAATGGTATTTTTAATAAACACGAGATGTATAAATAGACTGTTGTTTCCTGTTACCACAATAGTTACAATAACCTCCTGTACCACTCATGTTAGTAAATCAACAACACTACAGCCACATACCTGACGGAATCTTTTCTTTATCTCTTCATCTGTAACCTCAGGATCCAACTGCAACACCTGCAGGTTTCACAACAATATACTTATAAGCAACACCACTTCAGGACCTCTCTATATCCAAAACCCATACAATTTTATCACAGTGCTCCCTTGACTATGCAGTTAACTACAACTGGCGCCAAGGCCTTAAGATCTGCTGTTGCACAAAGGTAAACTAGCTCTAAGTCAAAAGCAAGGGACATGTGAAAGTGGTTGTAATAGGAATCAATCAATCAATCAATTGTCTTTATTTCAGTTAACAAACCTTAGGCAGATACAGAAAAATGTAATACAGATAATGGTCAAATATAAAGCACAATACAGGTTATCAAATGTACACATATTAAAATCGCTGGCCTTAAAATTTATATCTCTTAGAAGCTAATACGTATCAAGGGCTGTGTAGTTTTCTACTATTTAGTGTACTACAGTTATAATCGCATAAAGACTGTAGTTAAATTTCTCAGTTTCTCTTCGGTTACTTTTCTTTAGATAAAATGCTCTTTCGGGTCTTTGAGGCATGAGCAAAATTTTTGCTATCTCCTCTGTAACTTTTTTATTAGAGGAATAGGAATCATACTTAGATAACCCATGCAAAAGTAAATCTATTTATATAAGTGTTTTTATACCAACATTGTGCCTTAACTTTCGCAAGAAAGTCAAGACCTGGCTGTTTGAGCAGGCATTTGCTGATGAAATGTAACGGTTTAATTAGATATATGGAATGACGACGATGTGACGGAAAGTGATTTCAACATGACGCTGAGACTGCAATTGTATGTTTTTAATTGCTAATTTGTTGTTATATGATTTTTTTTGCTTGTTTGCTTGTGTTGTATTGAGGGCAGAGACTGTCTTGTGTAAACCGTCCCGAGTCGCCTTCGGGCTGAGAGAGGCGGTATAGAAATGGGACGAATAATAAATTAACAGGATTCTGAGTATAGCCTTTTCTAGCAATACTTACATAACCACCAGTGGTGGTATGATAGCAAATCACTATCAAAAACTCACATTCTCTTCGAGGCCTACATCTCTACTCACTAAACTGTTTGTAAAATTCTATATTTTGTGCTCAAGGAATGGCTATCAAAATTCATAGTGGGCTAATTCCCCCACAGTGAATGTAACAATGTAAATAAAATTACATCACTAGTGCTTAAGACGAACAAATCTGCAAGCACAGGGAAAAAAACTATAGGTTTGTAGAAACACAAATAATCCTCCTGGGGAAAGGTTATAAGCAAGATGTCTTTTGCTAGTTTATTTAGTCAACTGTAACACTGACCAAGATTTACATTAATTACTCCATGTAACTAGCCAATGCTGATACTGAAAATAGAAGGAACAGCTTTGAAAATGGAATTCCCATCTGTCTGTAACATTGTCAATAAATTGCCACATAGGGTGATCTTGGATGGACAAGATGAGCACTGTGCAAGTGCATTTTAAATCATAAAGCAATAATTAGAAGACATAAGATAAATGCAGTGAAAGGACTTCTCCTTGGACTTACCTCAAATGGATTCAGATTGAAATAAGATGACCCAGGCCTAGTAAGTCTCTCAATCTGATTTTTTGAAGTTAAAACAGAATCTCGCCTCTCTATTTGTTTCACCTACAGAGATAATGTGTCGGTATTAATTAGAAATGCATATTATTGAATTTAAAGAAACACAAAGAATTTCAGTGGAAGCCATAAACAGGACCCAAGCTATGTACATTATTTTGCCTGCAAGGTGAACTTTGCAGGCAAAATAGCTTACCTTGTTAGTCATTGGGCTCTACTAGTTCCATTTTTTTGTTTCTTTTTTGGATTATACAAAGTTAAGGTGTGGTCCAGATATATGGCTCGGGAAACACCAACACAACGTTCTTGAGCCAATAGACTAGATCAAAGATACACCTTTGGGTTGGTGGGACAGTAAATCCTTAAATCCGGGAGAATACGTATCTGACTGTTTGTAATGATGCTGTGTTGAAGTGCCTTCTGCAACATTTATATCTCAACCTTCCCACCCTGTACACTGTACACAATCTGATGTACGTAGAACATACAAGTCTGGATGCTTTGTGCACATGCCTTGATTTTACACTGGAAAAAGTAGTTTTTTAAAAATCTCCCAGATAAGTACTTACAACCCTAGTGACTAAGCATTTCCTATTCAAGTGGAAAATTTCTGGCATTTCTAGATAAAAAAAAGATCTCAAGTTGCAGGAGTGGAAGATTTTGGAGAGCTGCTGCCAACCAGCATGCACAAATATTTATTTATTTATTGGGTTTCTATGCCGCCACTCCCGGCAAGATACAGAACAACAATTAAAAACAGATTAAAATATGCTGTGAGTGTTCCAACTAATTGGATTGCTGTAAAAAATAAAAGTCTTGAATATCCAAAAAACATACAGTACATGACCCTTGGTAGTTCAACAGATATCACAACAGAATATTGCTATAAGAATTCAGTAATTTATGGTGCTACAGACATTTATTATCTAGTAAGAAAAGAAGAATGGTTTCACAGAGCTAATTCATTTAGTAAAAGGGTATATAATATCTGTATATTTAGTTGATAAACTCAAATTTTAGTTGATCAATTTCACTTAATTTTATCTTAGCCACTGACCAAATACAGATTCAGATGCATGCTTGCCTTGTGTTCCTAAAGAAATTAAATGTTTAAATGTAAAACTCAATGAAACCTGAATACTGACCATTACACACAATGACTGAATGGATCGTTTGCTGACTACCTTTCAAAAGTTTCTCAGGGAGACAATTTCAACATGGTGAAACATTTTACATGTTAGGTATGTTATATTTCATCTTGATGAGTCTAAATATTTCCAAACATTTTCTCTGAAGCTCCACCTTATACGTTTTATAAATTTTATTTTTTTTAAATTATTATGTGTCATTTTATGTATGCTTGCTGTTGTAAATGTATGCTGTTATATTCTATATGTTTATGTATTGTTTATTTTATGTTTGGCACTTGTAGTGCTCCTGTGAGGCACCCTGAGTCCCTTTGGGAATTTTTTTTTCCGGGTCAGGAGCGACTTGAGAAACTGCAAGTTGCTTCTAGTGTGCAAGAACTGGCTGTCTGGAAGGACGTTGCAAACAGCCAGTTCGAAGGCTTTCATCACTGGGTTGCTATAAGTTTTTCAGGCTGTATGTTGCAAGCAGAAAAACTGCAAGTAGAAAAATTAGGTACTGCATAATTTGGGGAAGTATCCTAAAGGACTTTTTAATTTCAATAAATATTGAAGACGGATTCGGCTGGCTGGCAGGCTCATCGTCAAAAAAGGAGGTAGGTGGATGGAACATCAGCGCCCCCTGTGACGGAATGGAGCAGCAGCACCCAGTGACGAATATAGCAACAATACCCAGTTGGAAGCAAAAGAAAGAACAATGCTCGGTCCAGAAGATCTTCCTGTTACATGTGTGTATGTCTTGTATGTAAAAAAAAAACCTGGCAGGGATTGTCTGCTGTATGTGTTCTGTGATCCGCACTGAGTCCCCTTCAGGGTGAGAAGTGCGGAATATAAATAAAGGGTATTATTATTATTTATGGCCATGTTCCAGAAGCATTCTCTCCTGACGTTTCACCTGCATCTATGGTAGGCACCCTCAGAAGTTGTGGGGTCTGCAGGAAACTAGGAGAATGGGGTTTATATATCTATGGAATAATGTCCAGGATAGGAGGAAATAACTCTTGTCTGCTGGAGGTTGGTGTGAATGTTTGAATTGGCCACCTTGTTTAGCATTTAATGGCCTTGCAGTTTTCAAAGTGTGGCTTCTTACTGCCAATTGAAACATTCACACCTACCTCCAACAGTTCTTTCTCCAACCCTGGACATTTCACAGCTATATAAACCCCATTTTCCTTGTTTCCAACAGACCTCACAACCTCTGAGGATGCCTGCCATAGATGCAGGTGAAACGTCAGGAGAGAATGCTTCTGGAACATGGCCAGACAGCCCGGAAAACTCACAACAATCCAGTGATCCTGGCCTTTGCCAAACTGCGCGCCACGCAGGCCACCAACCACCCATCATTATCAAAACAGCGAGCCTATTTCCTCAGAAAAGCCTTCTCCCGAAGCAATGGGAGAAATGGGGCCTGTGAAGGGAAAAGGAGACGAAGGAAAGGCAGGCTCCCTCGGTGCTCGCGGGAGGAGGCCCAACCCGGAAAGGAAACGGCCAAGGGACGAGAAGGGAGCGGGAAGGAAGGAAGGCCGGTCGGTGGCAGCTACCTCCGTGTAAAAAGTGAGAAACGCCTCCTCGGCGCCGCGGCCCGCCTCTCGCTCTTCTGGAGCCGCCATCTTTCGCCCCACGTGACTCCGCTGCGCACCCCTTCCACGTGATGCGGACTCCTGCTTTTTCCGGCGGAAGCGCCGCCCGCGCTCAGTCACCCTCCCGGCTGACAGCGAGCTGCCGGAGAAGAGGCGCTCTTAAAGGGGCAGTGCACATTTTCGGGTGCATCCCTTCCTAGTTCTCAATTGGAAAATCCTAAATGGTAATCTCTGAGAAGTTTCCGATACCCAATGGGTGCAACAGCGGGGGAAAACCATGGCTGCTTCCCGCCATCAAAGAGCCTGAAAAGAAACCCAG
The DNA here is from genome assembly GCA_030556195.1 of Anolis apletophallus. NCBI lineage: Eukaryota > Metazoa > Chordata > Lepidosauria > Squamata > Anolidae > Anolis > Anolis apletophallus. Next base: position 29,179,086 of record JARBWK010000011.1, on the reverse strand, counting down.
ATCCAGGCCACTCAGTGCCTTTCTTTATTGAGATGCAAATAATTGGCATAGAATCCTAGAATTAGAAGAGACCTCCTGGGCCATCCAGTCCAACCCCCTGCCAAGAAGCAAGGAAATCGCAAAGCACCCCCGAAAGATGGCCAACCTCTGCTTAAGAGCCTCCAAAGAAGGAGCCTCTACCACACTCCGAGGCAGAGAGTTCTACTGCTGAACAGCTCTTACACTTAGAAAGTTCTTCCTAATGTTCAGGTGGAATCTCCTTTTCTGTAGTTTGAAGCCATGGTTCCTCGTCTCCAGGGCAGCAGAAAAAAAGCTTGCTCTCTCCTCCCTATGACTTTCTCTCACATGGCCATCATGTTTCCTCTCAGCATTCTTTAAGCCGCTCCTCATAGGGCTTGTTCTCCAGACCCTTGATCATTTTAGTCGCCCTCCTCTGGACACTTTCCAGCTTGTCAACATCTCCCTTCAATTATGGTGCCCAGAATTTGACACCATGTGATTCCAGGTGTGGTCTGACCAAGGCAGAATAGAGGAGTAGCATGACTTCCATGGATCTAGACACTATGCTCCTATTTATGCAGGCCAAAATCCCACTGGCTTTTTTTTTGCCACCGCATGACATTGTTGGTTCATATTTAACTTGTTGTCCACAAGGACTCCAAGATCTTTTTCACTTGTACTGCTCTCAGGTCAGGCTTTCCAAACGTTTGTCCTAACCATCTTCAAATTCCTCTCCCATTAATGTACTGGATGATGCTGGTAAGAAACATAGACAAAAGCATCACAGGTCCCATTACTGCTGGACTCTTGACTTTTTGTTTGTTTTGAGGAGAAATGTTTCAATAATCTCTTAAAATGTAGCCCTCCAAAGTTTATACCACAATAAGCCTGTTACTTCCTAGGATTACACAAGCAAGGAATACAGAGCTATTTTCACGGTGGCTGGAGTTTTTCACTGGCAGATTATTAATTACCTGAATTTCATTACATAATAGCCGCACTCCCATTTGGGGTGTGTGTGTGTGACAAAAATGTTATTTCTGTTTTCTTTTCGGGGTAATTCCCCATTCCTTCTTCAAAGCAGAGGTTCCTAACCTTTTTTAAAATCAGGGACCACGTTGATCAGGGACCACTCTCCAACATTAGTACCAAAAGGGTTACGAATCAGTTTTTGGTCAACTTTTTATTCAGTTTAGTTATTTGGGGGGCTGATTCAAAAAACTGCATTGAACAGACCACATCAGCTCTGGTTTCTGATACAGAACATATGCCATCCAGTACTCACTATCTGCTCGCCCACAGAAAACTATATTTAATAAGCCTCACTATAAATGTATTGCAAGACCAGTCGCTCTTGTTGCAACGGTGTAGTAATGGTGAGGCCGCGGACCATATTTTAATTATTGCGGACCACAGGTTGGGAACCAATGCTCCAAAAGCAAGGTAGCTTAAAATGCATTGCTCCTTGTGAACCAACTAAAGCTTTAAGATCTGCCGAGGAGTCCCTGCTCTTGATCCCACCCTCTTCATAAGTACGATTGGTGGGGATGGCAGACAGGGCCTTCTCAGGGATGGCCTCTCGCCTGTGGAACTCCCTCCCCAGTGACATTAGGCAGGCCCCATCCCTTCTGGTCTTCAGAAAAAAAACTAAAGATCTGGCTCTGTATGCAGGCGTTTGGAGAATAAGACATTATGGATTTCAACACAGTCTGAAAAAGGATTATGAATTAATGGAATCAAGGACTTTATATGTTTTAATCTGTTTTATTGTTCTATGTGTTTTATTTACTCATGTGTTTTAATTGTTTTACAGTTTGATGGGGTACGTTTTATTCTTATGTTTATATACGGCATTTAATCTTGCCAGTTTGTAAGCCGTCTTGAGTCCCATGTGGGGTGAGAAAGCCAGGGTATAAATGAAGTAAACAAATAAATAAAATTGAAGTCTCTGAGGTTCCACTCTTCTCACTCCTTCTTCCAAGCCAGTGGTTCTCAACTGGTGGGTCCCCAGATGTTTTTGCCTTCAACTTGCAGAAATCCTAACAGTTGGTAAACTGGCTGGGATTTCTGGGAGGTGTAGCCCAAAAAACCTGGGGACCCACAGGTTGAGAACCACTGCTCCAAGGCAAGGCAGTTTACAAAACTTGGAATGAAGTTATTTGGAGAAAGGAGGCCAAGATCCAAATCCAAAGACCGCAATGTCAGAATTCTGGAGTTTGCCATTTAGGGAGGAGCTGGACCTATCTGACTGAGAATTTAAAAGGACCCTCCCTTAATCTGCAAATCTAGGATTCAGTAGGAGGTAACCATACAATTTAAAGTGGGATAGCACCTCTTTTAACATTTCCTGTTGGTCTACACCTCATGAGGACTCACTTTTTTGGGTTGTGGCTGCATCTAAGGGCCCTTCCACACAGCCCTATATCCCAGAATATCAAATCAGAAAATCTCACATTATAGAAGTGTGAACTTAGATAACCCAGTTCAAAGCAGATATTGTGGAATTTTCTGCCTTGATATTCTGGGCTATAGGGCTGTGTGGAAGGACCCTTCCACAGAGCTGGATACAATCCCACATTTTCTGCTTTGAATATATGGCAATGTGGACTAAGGGCCCTTCCAGACAGCCCTATATCCCAGAATATCAAGGCAGATAATCCCACAATATCTGCTTTGAACTGGGTTATCTGAGTCCATACACAGATAATGTGGGATTTTCTACCTTGATATTCTGGGATATGGGGCTATGTGGAAGGGCCCCCAGATAACCCAGTTCAAAATAGATATTGTGAGATTTTTCTGCCTTGATATTCTGGGTTATATGGCTGTGAGGAAGGTCCCTATGATAAGCAATCTGTAACTCTATTTGCCAGTGCAATGACTGCTTTTACAACATCATTATTTACTAGTAATGCTACTCTAGCTCTTTATCAATTTTCATATCCTGATAAAAACATGACTCAAAATGTGCCATTCCTATCCACTTTAACTCATTTATCCAGTAATGCCATGTTTATGTGTTCAATTTCTTGTTTTACAATTCAACCTTCTTCTGGTTTGTGCCTCACACATCTCATGTTCTTATATGTGTTGTGCAGCTTTGGCTTTTTCTTTCACCTTTGCCGATGGCCAAAGCTGAAGGTCCTTTTGGATTTTGCCAAGTTCCTCTTTTGGCACTATCTCCTTACAAACTCTCGTAAAGGTGTGGGAAAGAAAGCCCTTAATGCGCACCTGTAGTTTGTGTCATCACTTTCCAGGCCTCAAACTTGTCCCAGGATTTCCTGTGTAATCATCTGCACAGGGAAATCACTTTTTTTCAATACCAATTTGAAACTGCATTAAAACGGTCAGTGTACATGAGGCCATAGCTCCTTGCCTCACAACAGCATGCAATCCCACTGCCATGGAAAGGTGGGTCTCCAGAGATAGGATGCAGGAAATAAGACTAGTTTAAGATTCTTAAAATGGGGGAAATGTCCCAGGGCCCTTCCACATAGCCCTGTATCCCAGAATATCAATGCTGAAAATCCCACAATATATGCTTTGAACTAGGTTATCTGAGTCCACACAGCTATATATTCCAGTTCAAAGCAGATGTGGGATTTTATGCCTTGATATTCTGGGATGTAGGGCTGTGTGGAAGGGCCCTCAGATAACCCAGTTCAAAGCAGATATTGTGAGATTTTTCAGTTGCTTCTGCTGTGAGAGAATCGGCAGTCTACAAAGACGTTGCCCAGGGGACGCCGGGCTTTTCTCGGGGCCCTCTCTCAATTTGTCAGAATAAACTCTAAAGGACCCAGAGAAATTTCTGGATGAACATTGGTTGGCTTTGTTCTGCTGTCTTTGTTCTTTCTGCATACTGACAAGTAAAGGTCAGAGTCCCATAAAGCCCATATCCACATGAGTTTGAGAGGCAGCCTGGGGCAGTGGCCTGCGCCTTTCCCTGTGGCTCTGGAGGCCATGAAGTGGGGGGGGGGGAGGAAATAGGCCCTCTCCCAGCCTCAGAGGAAGGGCTAGGAATATCCTGGCTGTTACACCAAGGGCCCTTCCACACAGCGATATAACCCAGAATATCAAGGCAGAAAATCCCACAATATCTACTTTAAACTGGGTTATCTGAGTCCAAGCTGACATATATTCCAGTTCAAAGCAGATGTGAGATTTTATTCAGCTGTGTGGAAGGGACCCAAGAAGGAAGCTCAGGACTACAGCTCCCATTATCCTTTCTCAGGGCCCTTCCACGCAGCCCTATATCCCAGAATATCAAGGCAGAAAACCCCACAATATCTGCTTTGAATTGCCCCCCCTTCCACACAGCTGAATAAAATCCCACATCTGCTTTGAACTGGAATATATGGCAGTGTAGATTCAGATAACCCAGTTCAAAGCAGATATGGTGGGGTTTTCTGCCTTGATATTCTGGGTGATATGGCTGTGTGGAAGGGCCCTGGGTTATCTGAGTCCACACTCCGATAACGTGGGATTTCTTGCCTTGATATTCTGGGCTTTAGGGCTGCTTGGAAGGGCCTTCCTTCGCCATGACGCGCGGAATTGAGGGCCAAGCGACGCCAAGGCAAAAGCTCGGCAAGGAATCCAGAGGCTTTGTTGCCGGAAGTAATGCCTCGCGCTCTTCCTCAGAACTGCCTGAACTCCGGCATTGGCTCGCGGGCTTTGCGACGGTTGGCTCTGCCTTTTCTTCTCCCCCCGCTTCCGCTCGACACCGGAAGTCCTTCGGTGTTTCGTTCAGGCTGCAGCCCAACCCTTTGCCAAGGACGGAGCTGTCATGGCGGCTGTGAGCTCGGTGCTGAGGTGTGGTTTGCGCGGGGCGATGGCTCTCCCCCAGCAGCAGCGGGCTTGGAGCTCCAATGGGGGGCCCGACCAGGTAGGAAGGGGCCGCCTTGAGGGGGCGGGCCGAGGGGAGAGAGGTAGGGGGCCACAGCCGCAGCTCCCCTCCCTTTTGTCCTTTTCCCTCTTCCCTAGTCTGGTAAAAGCGGAGCGATCCGTGAGGCTGGCGGCACCTTTGGCAAAAAGGAAGCGGCTGAGGAGGAGCGCTACTTCAGGTAGGTTTCCCAGCCCCTCCTTCTGAAGCGCCTCGCTAGGCCACTCCTGCCTGTTCTTTTTTTTAATTTATATATTAAAAATGATTTTTATTGTTATGTATAAATTACACACACGTATATAGGTGTTTTGCTCTATACACCAAGACTTACACAACTTACAGAAGAATCACAACAGGACGATATGGGGGTGGGGGAGGGGAAACAAGAACAACATCGAAAAACATTGGTCTTCACGCGGTGCCATAAATCAGTGTTTCCCAACCTTTTTTGAGATGCGGCACATTTTTTACTTTTACAGAATCCTGGGGCACACCCCCAACCAAAATGACACAAAATGACACTCTAACACAGTAACATATAGTTGATATGTTTTTAAATGTATTTATACACCCAGAGTGAAACCTGAACTCAACATAGATATCCTGGCAGGAATGGCAGAAAGACACAAACTTCCCACACAGAACTCCCATAACCAAGAGAAAATACTATAAGAGTTTGGTGGGCATTGACCTTGGGTTTTGGAGTTGTAGTTCACCTATATCCAGAGAGCACTGTAGACTCAAACAATGTTGGATCAGGACCAAACTTGGCATGAATACTCAATATGCCCAAATGTGAACACAAATGGAGTTTGGGGAAAATAGACCTTGACATTTGGGAGTTACAGTTTCTGGGATTTATAGTTAACACACAGTCAAAGAGCATCCTGAACTCTTACAACAATGGAATTGAACCAAACTTGGCATATTGAACTCTTATTACCAACAGAAAGTACTGAAAGGGTTTGCTTGGGAATTGACCTTGAGTTTGGAAGTTGTAGTTCACCTACACCCAGAGAGCACCGTGGACTCAAACAATGTTATGTTATGTTGTTGTTTGCTTTCTATCCAGAATCACAATGTTGAAATGAGGCTCACCACGTTAAGGTCCCTAAAACAGGCTTGGGAAAACTTCGGCCCTCTGGGTGCTTTGGACTTCAACTCCCACCATTCCTAACAGCCTGAGGCCCTTTCCTGCTTAAATGGCTGAGGGAGGAAAAGGAAAAAGAGCCTGAGGCTGCTAGGAATGGTGGGAGTTGGAGTCCAAAACACCTGGAAGGTCCAAGTTTGCCCATGCCAGCTTTCGACAGAGACCTCTTCCTTCCCCTTCACGCCCTTTCTTTCCCCTCCTGCCGAACACTTACTTTTTCTTCTCCACTCGGGCTCCCTTCTTCCCAGCCTCGCTCTGCTTGCTTTGCCTCGCTTTGCTCACGCTACTGCTTCTGCCGCCATTTTGATCCAAGGGGGCAGCGTGAGCATGTTCAGGACGGGAGGGGGGAGGGAGGAAGACGTGGGGCGAGTCTGCACAGTAGCACCCACACGGGTCACGTCTTCCTCCCTCCACCCTCCCCTCCTGAGCAAAGCGAGGTGGCAGTGTGAGCAAAGCGAGCAGAGCGAGGCTGGGAAGAAGGGAGCCCAAGTGGAGAAGAAGAAGTGTTCGGCAGGAGGGGGAAGAAAGGGTATTGGAGGTTCCAATTTCCCACAGCACACCTGATGATCGCTCAAGGCACACTAGTGTTTCCCCCGGCACACTGGTTGGGAAACACTGCTCTAACACAGTAATACATATAGTTAATATGTTTTAAAATTTATTTATACACTCAGTGTGAAACCTGGGCCTGTTTCGATGAACACAACATAGATATCCTGGCAGGAATGGCAGAAAGACACACACGAAGGTCTTGCTCAACAGCTGGGAGTTATAGTTCACCTGCAATCAAAGAGCATTCAGAACTCCACCAATGATGGAATGGAATCAAACTTCCCACACAGAACTCCCATAACCAAGAGAAAATACTGTAAGAGTTTGGTAGGCATTGACCTTGAGTTTTGGAGTTGTAGTTCACCTATATCCAGAGAGCACTGTGGACTGAAACAATGTTGGATCAGGACCAAACTTGGCATGAATACTCAATATGCCCAAATGTGAACACAGATGGAGTTTGGGGAAAATAGACCTTGACATTTGGGAGTTACAGTTTCTGGGATTTATAGTTAACACACAATCAAAGAGCATCCTGAACTCTTGCAACAATGGAATTGAACCAAACTTGGCATATTGAACTCTCAATTTCCCACGGCACACCTGATGATCACTCATGGCACACTAGTGTGCCGCGGCACACTGGTTGGGAAACACTGCTATAAATGATCAGTTAATCATTAGGTTCTATACATGTGATTTTTTGAGGACTAGATCCATAAACCTTTTAAATTCACATTTTCTTATTTTTTATATAAATCACAAACAGTTCCCATGTCTCATTACATTGTTTTGATGTGTTATTTCTTTATAAAGTGGTTAGCCTGTCCATTTCAGCAATCTCGAGGATCTTGTAGATCAGGGGTGCTCACACTTTTTCAGCATGCGAGCTACTTATAAAGCAACCAAGTCAAAATGATCTACCTACCCACTACTCAGAGAGCCATAAAAGCAAAATATTTGGAAATTTATTTCAGTGAGAGCCATATAATATATTTTAAGACTGAATTCAACTAAATGTGAGTATAATAAGCCCCTGAATTTATTCATAATGATAATGATAATATTCAATCACCCTCTGGTACTACTACTACTAATAATAGTAACAACAACAACAGGTTCCTAGAGTAGAAGGAGACCTCCAAGGGCCATCCAGTCCAACCTCCTCCTGCCATAAGGGAAAAATACAATCAAAGCTTTCTTCACAGATGGCCATTCAGCCTCTGATAATAATAATGGGTTCCTAGAATAGGAGGAGACCTCCAAGGGCCATCCAGTCCAATCTCCTTCTGCACCTGGGCGGTGTAGGGAGCCTACGGGGCAGGACTGAGCCTTCCTCCCGCCCTGCCTGCGATCTACCAGGACACCCTACGCGATCTACCAGTAGATCACAATCTACCTAATGAGCATCCCTGTTGTAGAGCCATTCTTTTTCTCCTGGTATTTTTTGCGATTTCCAGTGCCTTGCTAGTGTAATTCTGGCCGCTGCTGTAATGAAGGATAGAAGTTTTTCTACTTCTTTTCATTTTTTGATTTCTGCAATGTTCAGGAGGTACAGTTCAGGTTTCAGATCAAATTTTATTTGTAATATTTCTCGTGTTATTTTGTGTACCATATTCCAGAATTTTTTCACCAGATCACAAGACCACCATTAGTGAAAGAAAGTCCCTTTATTTTTCTTACGTTTCCAACATCTTGGATCATTATTTTTGTATATTTTTGCTAATTGTGCCGGGGTCATATACCATCTGTACATCACTGTAAATAAATTTTCTTTTAGGCAGTACGCATATGTATATTTTAATTTTAGATTTCACATTCTCTCCCAATTTTCCAATGGGATATTATAACCAATATTTGCCGTCCATTTTTTCATATATTTCTTTGTGTTTCTTAATATGTATTTATACAATTTACTCACTGTTTTTTTCAGATTGAAATAATATCCCCCTTGGTAATTCCCCCTGGGTGTTTTTATGTGCTGTGACTAGCTGGAATGGGAAGAGTTCTTAAGGAAGTTCTTAAGGAACTCAAGTGTGAAATTGCTGAACTTCTAGCTAAGATATATAACCTTTCTCTAAGATCAGGCACTGTACCCGAGGACTGGAGGGAGGCAAATGTAACACCGATCTTCAAGAAAGGATCCAGAGGTGATCCAGGAAATTATAGATCAGTCAGTTTAACCTCAGTTCCAGGCAAAGTGATGGAAACCATTATTAAAGAAAAATTACTAGGCACATAGAAGAACAGGCATTGCTGAAAGAAAATCAACATGGTTTCTGCAAAGGCAAATCATGTCTTACTAACTTGTTAGAATTCTTTGAGGGTGTAAATAAACACATAGATAAAGGGGACCCAATTGATATTGTTTACCTTGACTTTCAAAAGGCTTTTGACAAAGTCCTCACCAAAGGCTCCTAAATAAGCTCTTCAGCCATGGAATCAGAGGACAGGTCTTGTCCTGGATTGGAACCTGGCTAAACTGTAGGAAACAAAGGGTGGTAATAAACGGACATTTCTCTGGGTGGAAAGAGGTGAGAAGTGGCGTACCCCAAGGTTCAGTTTTGGGTCCGTTACTTTTTAATTTATTCATTAATGATCTGGATGTAGGAGTGAATTCTGAGGTAGCAAAGTTTGCAGACGACACTAAATTGTTCAGGGTAGTTAAAAATGAAACTGATTGTAAAGAGCTCCAGAAAGATCTCTCGAAATTGAGTGAATGGGCAACAAAGTGGCAAATGCATTTTAACCTAAACAAGTGTAAAGTCATGCACATCGGGGCAAAGAACCCCAACTACACCTACAAATTGATGGGGTCAAAGCTTTCCGAGACAAACCAGGAAAGGGATCTTGGGGTCTTGGTGGACAGCTCAATGAAGATGTCAACTCAGTGCGCTGCAGCAGTGAAAAAGCAAATTCTATGCTAGGCATGATCAGAAAGGGAATCGAAAATAGGTCAGCAAATGTTGTATCACCTCTCTACAAATCTATGGTAAGGCCACATTTGGAGTACTGTGTACAATTCTGGTCTCCGCACCTTAAGAAGGATATAACGGAACTGGAAAAGGTACAGAAAAGGGCAACAAGAATGATCCAAGGGATGGAGCGGCTCCCTTATGAAACCAGGTTGCAACGCCTTGGTCTTTTCAGCCTTGAAAGACGGCGTTTAAGAGGCGACTTGATCGAAGTGTATAAAATCATGCATGGGATAGAAAAGGTGAATAAAGAAAAACTATTTTCTTTGTCACAAAACACTAGGACTAGAGGGCACTCCCTGAAGCTCCAAGGTAGGAAAATTAGGACTAATAAAGGGAAATATTTCTTCACCCAGAGGGTCATTGGGTTATGGAATTTACTTCCAGCAGAGGTTGTGACAGCTGTCAGCCTGAACAACTTCTAGGCAGGATTAGACAGATTCATGGATACCAAGTGTATCGGTAGTTACTGAAAAGGACATTCAAGTGCCACCTCGGAGTTGGTTGAGGTAGGCAGGATTTCCCTGGGTACTGGTTGTGGGGGGTCGGGAGCAGGTCAGGGTTTTGCCCTCCCTTCTGCTCGAGATCCCCGTGTACAACTGGTGGGCCACTGTGTGATACAGAATGCTGGACTAGATGGGCTGAGGTCCGATTCAGCATAGCTCTTCTTATGTTCTTATGAGGCGATCTTAACACATTAGAGCAGGGGTGGGTGATTATTTTTTCCAAGGGGCCTCACGAGAGCCAAAAAATATTATGGAGGGCCACACCTAAAGGCTGAACTACATTATAATCTACTTTATTTATTTATTTACTATGTATTGCACATCATTAATATTAACATATTAATATATCAAGAAATATTCATATATTATTAGTATTATCATAATTATGTTATAGTATATATAGATATTATAATATATTGAAATTATAATATAACATAACATTATTATATTATATTGAATTATTATAATATATTATTATTATTATTATAAAATAATAAAAAACACTAAAATAAAATAAAATTCAGGAAGACAAGGTGCGAACCAAGATGACATCCTCAAGAGAGGAAGGATCCCAAGATGGAATGACCCAATGGCCCCAGCCCAGAGGATGGCAAAGTGGACCCAGCCGCCACCGCAGCAGAGGAGAGCAGAGCAGCAGGCGATCGGAGGCTCCGCCTGCTCTCGCCCCCAGCCGTTCCCCAGCTGATCGCCCTGCCATGGAGTGTCTGCCATCCCTGGAAGCGATCTGGGCCTGGAGGGGGAGCAGTCAGCGATCTGAGACTTGATCGCCCTGGCAACCCGGAAGACGATCAAGTCTTCCGGGTCGCCAGGGCAATTGGCCCCCGCAGGTCGCCGAGTGCTCCCGCTGCAGGCCCGGATCGCCTCCAAGTATTGCAGGCACTCCAAAGCCGCCGCTCCTCCAGCCTGTCTGCTGACACAAGCCCTACAGAGCCCGCGATGGGATGGCAGCAGCGGCACCTCTTCCTCTTGGCCCCGCCCCCAATGCCCTTCTCCCCGGGCTGGACAGAATCGGCTGTTGGGCCGGATCCGGGCCGCGGGCTGTAGGTTGCCCATCCCTGCATTAGAGAGATGTTTGTCCAAAACCAGCAAAATTAAGTTCAACAATGACAAATGCAAAGATACAGAATGGGGGACGATGCCTGGCTCGACCGCAGTATGTGTGAAAAAAGATCTTGGTTTCCTCGTAGACAGGAAGGTGAACATGATTAACAATGTCACGCAGCAGCAAAAAAAAAAGCCAATGGGATTTTGGCCTGCATAAATAGGAGTATAGTGTCTAAATCCAAGGAAGGCGTGCTACCCCTTGATTCTGCCTTGGTCAGACCACACCCAGAATCACACTGTGGGTTATACTATGATAGCTGGGACCCAGTGCCGCGAGTGTTACGCTGTTTCTGGAACACTGCTTTGAGTACGGACATTGCGGAATGCAGGCACAGGACAATACCACTGAAGTATTTTAACGCAGGAGGGATTCAGATAACAGGGAAGGAATGTAACAGTTCTTTAATGAGAAAAAAGTCAAAAAATATTGGAAGGAGATACACTCTTTAACCCAAAAAATTTTAAAAACCAAATTCCCCTTACTACCAGAGATGTATTTATGAGGAATAACAAAAGCCAAACTAACCCCAAACCAAAATAAAATGCTTTTTCTCATGAGTTTTGCTGCAAGACAAACACTAGCCAGAATACTTGCAGGAAGATGGAAACAAAAACAAAAAATACCCACCGCAGATGCCTGGGTCCTTAAACTATTCGACATGATACAAATGGACTGTTTATCACAAAGACTAAAAGATGACAGAAAGAAGACAGACTGGTCAGGCTTTAAAAAAAATATTCAAAATTATGGAATAAGAGTAATTATACACATAACTGATGTCTAAAAGAAGAACTCAAAAGAATCCATGTCACTGGAAAATGATGTAAAATGACTATCTTCTTTTTTGAACGAGAATTTTATTCCTTGAGAGGACATTGAGAAGTCAATTTTTCTTCTTTGTTTTTTCTTTCGTATTTTTATATCTTTTTTCTTTTTGTATATATTCTTTTCCTTGTTTTCTCTTTCATACATTTTTATTTCTTTCTCACTTTCCTCTTTTTTGCTTTGTAATCTGTTATAAATTTTTTAAAATTTTAAAAAACGGTTTGGGAAGACCTTAAATGGGATAGAATTCAGCAATCTGACCCAAAATGTTATTAAATGGCTCAGTATTGTTCCCAGCCCACATCCAGGCTGTCCACAAACTCGAGGGTGTTGGGCACAAATTCATCATGCTTGTCAAAAACTCAGGGGCAGCTCTGTTGTCCGAAACTTCTCAATAAACTGGATTACATTCATTTTACACCACTCCTCCTATTTCTCCCCCTCTTTCTATCCTTCCTTCTAATACAACTATGAACTTAAGAAATGTAGCTACAAAGTAGAGTCCACGACATGCGAGTGTGGAAAAGACCAAACCAGGCCACCTACTACAATGCAGTTTGTGCCCCACCACATGCACAATGGAGGATCTCCTTAAAGCGACACCAGAGGCACTCAAAGTGGCCAGCTTCGGATCAAAGGAAATTTAATATAATTCCAAGTTTTTAACTTTGTTTCTGGTTTTTTAAAATACATTATAACTGTACTCTCATTTTGCTTCTTACACAATATATAAATAAAAGAAATAAATTCATTCATTTATTTATTTATTTATTTATTGCTAATTGAGTTTAGCTGAAATGTAAGAATTAACCTGTTTTATTAATTGATGTCTTGCTGGTATAGGAAGTTGCAGCAGGAGCAGTTGTCACAGATGAGAAAGCACCATGAAGAGGAAATAAATCACCATAAGAAAGAAATTGACCGGCTGCAAAGGGAAATTGAACGTCATAAGTCCAAGATTAAAAAGTTTAGTGATGATGATTAAGTAGTAATGTCTGGCATTACTCTGGAAATTATGCTGTCCGTCATAAAGAATTTTTTTGCCCTTAACTGTGCAAAATAAACAGTTCACTCTCTTTCCTAGTGGATGTGTCAATTATTAAGTACTATGATATATCTAGCCTTATTTTATATGATACTAGAATAACCTGGGCACCGCCGGGTCCCAGGTTATTCCGGAAAGACATACTGATGTGTTGTTAGGATTGGCCTCATGTAAGCTGCCCTGAATCCACTTGGGGAGATGGTGGCAGGGTATAAATAAATTATTATTAGAGGCATGTGTGCCAAGGTTGGTCTTTATCAGTTATTTATGTGGCTCACAGTGGTCTCAGGAAGTTAATGGAGGTACTGCGAGTCCCATCATCCATGGTCCATCCTCCAGACAGCACCAGGATGTAGAGTGGGCCATGATAGTTCTGTGTGCCAAGTTTGTTCTTGATCAGTCATTGGATGAGGGTCGCAGTGATCTCAGAAAGTGAAGGTACTGCAAGTCCCATCCGTGGTCCATCCTCCAAACTGCACCAGGATGTAGAGTGGGTCATGGGGGCTCCGTGTGCCAAGTTTGGTATTTATCGGTCTTCATAGGTGGCCGCAGTGGTCTGAGGGAACTGAAGAGGTTGAAAGTACTACAAATCCCATCATCTATTGTCCATCCTCCCGCCAAGACATAAAGGGGGTCATGGGGGTTATGTGTGCCAAGATTAGTCTTGATCAGCCATTGGATGAAGGTCGCAGCGGTCTCTGGAAGTGAATGGAGGTACTTCAAGTCCCATCATCCATGTACCGCCCTCCTTCAAACTGCAGTAGGATGTAGAGAGGGTCATGGGCGCTCTGTGTGCCAAGTTTATCGGTCTGTGTTGGGGGCCACAGTGGTCTGTGGGAACCAAAGGTTTGAAAGTACTACAAATCCCATCTGTCTGTCCTCCCCCAAACCTCACCAGGACATAAAGGGGGTCATGGGTGTTATGTGTGCAAAGTTTGGTCCAGGTCCATCACCCGTTCAGATTGCAGTGGCCTGTGAAAGTGGCAGCCAATCAGAAAGCTGCCACATACATACAAATATATAGATTATATATTGAAGCTGGGGTGACATTTAAAACTTTATGTCTATACTAACAGGACAGCTTATAGTGTATGTAACTGGTAGCTGTTTGCATTACCAAAACCTTTCCGGCAGGTCCCTCCACTTCTTTTTTTCATTCATAACTGTTAGGCAGGTCCAGTACTGCCTTCTCCCTTCTTTTGGGTAAGTGAACATTAAGTCATTTTCTTCTGCTTCATAAGCATAGTATAAGTTAAAATGGCATAGAAAACAGCAACTTAATATCTGTGGAACTACTTAGGTCTATGAAAGCGTATGCTACTAACTTCATGTTCTATAGTGCTACAAGATCCCTTTGCATATTTGATCTCATACAGTAGTATCCCAAATACAGTATTCAAAGTTAATACTTCCCATAAAGCCCAAACATTGTATAACAAGGAAGATCCTTTTTTCTATGCGAGCCAGCAGTTGGAGATGACTACCTATAAGAAACACATTGTCTTTGAGTTTTCAAATACTGTGTACATTAAGTCTATAATGTGTCTCAGTTTCTAGAGCAGTAGTTCCCAACCTTTGGTCCTCCAGTTGTTTTGGACTTCAACTCCCAGAAATCCCAGCCAGCTGTTAAGAATTGTGGGAGCTGAAGTCCAAAACGCCTGGAGGACCAAAGGTTGGGAACAACTGTTCTATAACACCCGACTCTGCAATTAAAGATAATTCTTACCTTCTTTATAATCCAATCCACACTGTACCCAGGAATGTTTGGATACCATCTTTGCTAGACTGCCTGCCTCATCTTGTCCCAGATTTTTTCTATTTGATACCAAAGTGTCTCATCTCAGTAAACATGATTTAGACTGAGTACCAAATGTTTACCAAGAGAACAGTGCAGCATGGGAACAACTTAGCCATTCTGATGTACTTCATGTAAGGGAGGAAAGTGACTTGAAGTATGTGTATACAATTTCAGCTTTCCTGGTGCTAAGAGCAAATACCTTACCAGAACTGATAGAATTAGGCCCAAGATAGTTAGAATATATCTGTAGTTCTGTGCCTTCAAGTTGCTTCTGACTTCTCGCAACTCGTAAGGCACATGGGGGTTTTTTGGGCATAATTAGTTTAGAGTTTGCCTTTTATCTTGTAAGATGACAATGTTAAAATTGCAATGGATTTTATAGCCAAATGGGGATTTTAACCCTAGTCTCCAGAATAATTGTCCAACACTCAAAACCACTGGCTTTTTACATACAACAAATATTTGAAGTGTCTTTTATTTCATACAACTGCAGAAGAAAAGCATTAATTTGGTGGGTAGCTACTGTGTCCTGAGATTTCAGGATATTTGCCATTGTCTATTCTGTCCAGTGGCTCCTGCTGATGGTTTTGTGGATATCACCAGCAACCACCCTTGGTGTCCTTGGGCAAATGAGGTAATGTATTGGGAGGTGGGGGAATAAAGACGTGTTCATAGATCAAATGCATCATCTGCTGCCCTTGAAACTAGGACTAAGAGCAATGGGTTCAAATACCACCTGAACATTAGGAAGAACTTCCTGACCGTACGAGTTGTTCAACGGTGGAACGCTCTGCCTCCTCCAAGTGTAGTGGAAACTTTGTTGAAAACTTAAACAGTCTGGATGGCCATCTGTCAGGGATTCTTTGTGCTTTTCCTGCATGACGGGATTGAACTAGATGGCCTTTGTGGTCTCTTCCAACTCTGTTATTCTATGATTCTGACTCCTAGTTAAGAACGGAGGTGAAACAACAGGGAGTGTGAGAAATCTACCCATCAGACAAGAAATCTACTCCTGAAAGAATTCTAATGGGGAAAAGGTGTCTCAACGGAAGTTATTGTCCCTAATCCCTGTCTCCACAGCAAGCCAATTTTTTCAAAATCCCATTCTCACAGGGACAGAAAGTGAGGTGAAATCTTCTGAACAGGGGTACAGAGAGCAAAACAAACATCACAGGGGGGTTAACCCTTCCCTATGCAATCCACAGCTATCTATAGCTATTTGGCTGGAGTTACACCTAAACATTTACCTGTTCTGACTCACATACAAATTCAACATAAGAACCTAAAGAATATTCTTCATAACTTGGGGACTGCCTGTATTAGGAAGGAAGCGGCAGTCTTGGACCCAGCAGGCTCCCACTGAAATTGAATTGATGATGCACTTGATCTGTGAACACGTCTTTACCCCCCCCCCCCCCCAAATACATTACCTCATTTGCCCAAGGACACCAAGGGTGGTTGCTGGTGATTCAAATCTTGGCCTCCCAAGCCAGCATTCTGTGGATGACAAGCATCTTCCTCCAGTTCAGAGGGCAGCCGTCATGTCCACATGACCAAAGGAAACACCAGGGAAGCCATGGTAGAAATGGAGGAGGCCATGGGTTTCTAACTTCAAGGACCATAAGCGAGAACACACTGTGCCCCAGAAAATGCAAATGCCCACATCATGCACCCCATTGAGTACTACGATGGGGTATCCTGTACTTGTTATTCAGCGGAAGGGGATAATTTCATACCTGATCCTGGGAGACTTTTTCAACTAGAGGATGTTCCTGTACTTCTCAGGAAAGCAACATGGGCAATAAGCTGGCCCTTGCTTCAAAGGACCCAGACTTGCCCCAGGAGAATGGGAGGTTTTTCCCTAAAGAATCACTTTCCCCCTTGAAGATACATTTCCAGCCAATTAAATGCAAATAGTGAAGGAGGGATAGGGTAAACCATCTGCAAATAGGCCCAACCATAGTGCACCTAAAATGTTTTATAACTGCCCCAAGAGTGTTGCAGCTAAGCACCAAACCTGATTACTAGATGCCCCAGTATCTGCCTCAAATCTTATGCTGTTTTCTGTAAGTATGGAAAGGACGTGCTAAAGAGCTGCTACTACACACTTTGGTAATTACAGTCTTGTCAAGCCACATTCCTCCTCTTTAACTGCTCTGGGTAAATAGAGGGCAAGGTGGAGGGCATAGTTCAGGACTCTGAAGGAACTGTGTTGGCTGAGAAGAACAGTGTTTGCTTCTTATGCTTTCTTATTAATGTTCAAGTTTCCACCACCATTTAGTTCCAATTGTCAATCATCCCTTCTTTCATTTGCGCCAACAATATCCACAAAACCATCAGCAGGAGCCACTGGACAGAATAGACAATGGCAAATATCCTGAAATCTCAGGACACAGTAGCTACCCACCAAATTAATGCTTTTCTTCTGCAGTTGTATGAAATAAAAGACACTTCAAATATTTGTTGCTGCACTGTTCTCTTGGTAAACATTTGGTACTCAGTCTAAATCACGTTTACTGAGATGAGACACTCTGGTATCAAATAGAAAAAATCTGGGACAAGATGAGGCAGGCAGTCTAGCAAAGATGATATTCGAACATTCCTGGGTTTGAATATCATCTTTGCTAGATTGGATTAAAAAGAAGGTAAGAATTATCTTTAATTGCAGAGTCGGGTGTTATAGAACAGTTGTTCCTAACCTTTGGTCCTCCAGGTGTTTTGGACTTCAGCTCCCACATGGGTCACACCTTCCTCTCCCTCCCCTCACACTCACACTGCCCCCTTGGATCAAAATGGCGGCAGAAGCGAGGCTGGGAAGAAGGGAGCCCGAGTGGAGAAGGAAAAGTGTTCGGCAGGAGGGGGAAGAAAGGGTATTGGAGGTTCCAATTTCCCACGGCACACCTGATGATCGCTCACGGCACACTAGTGTGCCCCGGCACACTGGTTGGGAAACACTGGTCCAGAGGACAGGATCAGAATTCAAAATGACCTTAACAGATTAGAGACCTGATTGGCCAAAACTAACAAAATAAATTTCAACAAGGACAAATGTAAGATACTACACTTAGACAGAAAAAAATGAATGCAAAGATACAGAATGGGTTATGACTGGCTTGACAACAGGCCATGCGAGAGTCTTCATGGACAACAAGTTGAACATGAGCCAACAGCAGCTTTAAAAGCCAATGGGATTTTGGGCTGCATCACAAGGAGTCTGGTGTGTAGATCGAGGGAAGTCATGGTGCCTTTGTATTCTGCTTTGTTCAGACCTCACCTGGAATACTGTGTCCAATTCTGAGCACCACAGTTCAAGAGATATCAACAAGCTGGAAGGTGGCCAGAGAAGGGCGACTAAAATGATCATGGGTCTGAAGACCATGAAGCCCTATGAGGAGCATCTTAAAGAACTGGTTCTGTTTAGCATGCAGAAGAGGAAGTAGAGAGGAGACATGATAGCCATGTATCAATATGTGAAAGGGTGTCATAAGGGAGAGGGAGCAAACTTGGACCTTCAAGGTGTTTTGGACTCCCAACTCCTACCATTCCTAGCAGCCTCCGGCTCTTTTCCTCCCCCTCCCCCCTCAGCCATTTAAGCAGGAAAGGGCCTCAGGCTGTTAGGAATGGTGGGAATTGAAGTCCAAAGCACCCAGAGGGCCGAAGTTTTCCCATGCCTGTTTTAGGGACCTTAAAGTGGTGAGCTTCCTTCCAACGTTGTGATTCTGGATAGAAAAAAAACAGCAACATAACATAACATTGTTTGAGTCCACAGTGCTCTCTGGGTAGGAGAACTACAACGTCCAAACTCAAGGTAAATGCCCACCAAACACTTATAGTATTTTCTCTTGGTTGTGGGAGTTCTGTGTGGGAAGTTTGAGTCTTTCTACCATTCCTGCCAGGATATTATTTTATTTTTATTTTTATTATTTATTTCGATTTGATAAACTGTCACAATGCTGGGTCTTGGCCCGGCCCCTTAAACACACACACAGAGACAATGATCAATTAACTATTTATTGAATAATAAAGAACAGGTGAAAAAGTAGAATGTCCAAGTAAAAAGCAATTAGTCCAAAATGGTTAGCGGTAAAATGTCCAAGTAAAAGCAGGGAATCTCTCAAAAGTAAAGTCCATAAAAACAAAGCGAATCAAGGCAAAACAGGGTTTCCGTAGAACAAGGCAAGGTCCAAGGTAACTTCTTGGCAAGGCAAGCCAACGCTGGCTTCAGGGATCAGGAACGCTACACTTCCTTTGTAGCAGAATCTGGAGTCCCAAAACTCCGATGCAATACCTTTGATTCAGGCTGCGTTTACGTGCGAGCGCATGGACGAAGACGACGCGACAACTTGGCTGCGATTCAGGAAATCAGTTTATTTCAATTACAACAGCTGAGGGGTCTGCTCTATAGCAAAACAAGTCGCAAGAACAGCACACTCTCTCTTCCGGTAAACAGGTCTTATACAGGCAATGGAGGCAATCCTTAGTCCCACCTCCCTCATGCATTTCCACTGGCTAGACATCTGTAAGCTGATCTGACATCAACCAATCAATTAAAGCATTGTGTCACCTCTCTTCTACTGGCTGACAAACATTTCGCAGTTTAATTTCCACCCAATTGTCTGTGCCATTCTTCATGCACAGGCTGTCCCGAAAGTGATACATTTCTACAGCGTTCCCACCAGGAGCCGGCCAAAGTGGGAAATTCATCAGCTGGCCCATGTGACGTTTCCTAAGCCAATCACTAACTTGTAAACAAACACACATGGCGATTCTCTAAGCCAATCAAGGCTGTCTCTTATCTAAAGCACATGGTGTTCTTTGAACTAATCACAGCTGTGCTTTTGCGGACCAATGGTAGTGGATCTTTTGTAAGCCAATCACAGTCGCCAATTCTCGTGCTGCTACTAACAAGCTGACTTCATTATTCTATGCCTATGTTAAGTAGCACTTTCTCCTGGCGTTTTCTCTGCAAAATCAACAATTCTACTTTACCTTCAGATCAGAAGTGGCCGTCCAACTGAGGATCCGTCCCCACAGAACGTATATTTAAGTTCCTCCTTTGTGAGACCAGCGCCGCTCTAGGCTTCGTCTCCACTCCTTTCTATTGGCCTCGATGCTTCTCCTGTGGTCAAAGCTCCTTCCCTCCCGAGCCACAGCTGTCTCACTATCTTCATGAGAAACCTCCTCCCTTTCTATTTCCATCAATTCATCCCCCGCGGGTTCCCAGATTCGCTCCTGGGAACCGCGTCCACCTGGTTTCTCATACGAGTTATCTGAATCTGGGTCAGACTGACCTTCCTCGTCCTCGTAGGCCTCGGGCCAATCATCTTCCCATTGCAAGCTCTCTGTAGGAGATGCAGGCCCATTGGCCCCATCATCCATTTCACCTGAATCTCCATCAATCGGGTCCAAAGCAATTGAGACCCCCGGGGCATTCCCTGCCCCCCCCCCCCCCCGGCTGATCTGGAGGCTGGGTTGCGACATAAACCGCCTTTCCCGAGGCTCAGGGCGGTTTACAGCATATAAAACACATAAAATTTAAAACACATAAAATTGCATATTAAAACAGATGACAAACCCCACCCCTTACAATCACATAGAATCATGGCCAGACATAGCTGGTTTATACAGAGTGGCAGTGGTACGGCATGGTGGCAAGTGTTAATCATGCGCCGTCAGACATCAAACATCGAACGCCTGCCTAAACAGCCAGGTCTTGCAGGACCTGCGGAAAGCCATCAGGTCCCACAGGGCTCGTGTCTCCGGCGGCAGTGAGTTCCATAAGACCGGCGCAGCCACTGAAAACGCGCTCTGCCGCGTGGTAGAGAGCCTGCAGAGCTTCATACCCGGAACTTCAAGTAAATTAAGCCCCTCTGAACGCAGTGATCTTCTGGGCGCATATGGGGTAAGCCGCTCCTTCAAGTACACTGGCCCCAAACCATATAAGGCCTTGAAAGTCAAAACTAACACCTTGAAGGAGACCCGGAATTCAATGGGCAACCAGTGCAGTTCACGCAGGAGTGGTGTTATATGGGCCGTTCTTGGGGCTCCGAGCAGCAGGCGGGCTGCCGCGTTCTGCACCAGTTTAAGTTTCTGGATCGCCGACAAAGGTAGGCCAATGTACAGCGTGTTACATTAATCGAGCCTCGAGATGACTGTGGCTTGGATCACCGTGGCCAGGTCGCGGCGGGAGAGATAGGGAGCCAGACGCTTTGCTTGCCGCAGATGGTAAAAGGCTGTCTTGCAGGCACAAGCAATTTGTGCCTCCATAGACAGCTGGGGGTCCAGCCGGACCCCCAAGCTCTTTACTGAGAACTGCGGGCATAGTGCCACGCCGTCAAATGTTGGCAGCTGGATCTCCCCCCTCCCCCCGGGCGGCCCAGCCACAAGATCTCCATCTTCGCCAGGTTCACCTTCAACTTACTGGCTGGCAGCCATCCAGTTACGGCTTCTAGGCAGAGTTGGAAGTTATCGGGTACAGATTCTGCCCCAGCGTCCATCCTCAGAACGAGCTGGGTGTCATCAGCGTACTGATGACATTCCAGCCCGAAACTCCGTACCAATTGGGCGAGTGGTTGCATGTAGATGTTAAATAACAGCGGGGAAAGGATGGCCCCCTGAGGGACTCCACAGTGTAGAGCGGAGCTCTCGGAGACCACCCCACTTCACTCGCTGCAGGCGGTTTTGGAGGAAGGACAGCCAGTTAAGGGCTGTTCCCCTCACCCTCGCCACCGCCAGGCGGTGTGTCAAAAGTTGGTAATCAACAGTATCAAACGCTGCCGTGAGGTCCAATAACACGAGCAGCGCCGATCCGCCTCAGTCCAAGTGGCAACTGAGAGGGTCTGTGATGGAGACCAGGACGGTCTCCGTCCCATGCCCAGAACGGAAGCCGGACTGGAAGGGGTCTAGCCAGGTTGCATCATCCAAGAATTCCTGCAGCTGCTCCATTGCTGCCCTCTCAATTACCTTGCCCAGGCAAGTTAGACACTGGGCGGTAATTGGAGGGAGCCGCGGGGTCTAACCCTGGCTTTTTCAGCAATTGAGTTACCACCGCCTCTTTTAACTCCTCTGGAAAGGCTCCTTGCTCAAGGGAGCAGTTGACTATATTCAACAGAGGGCCGCGTAACCCCTCCACGCAAGATCGAATCAGCGTGGAGGGGCACGGGTCGAGGGAGCAGGTGGTAGGTCGAAGAGCTGCGACTATTCTATCAACATCCTCTGCGTCCAGTGGTCGAAACCGGTCGAAGATGGATCCGGCAGAGGGCCACGGAGTCTTAAGCTCCTGTACTGTATCAACTGTGGCGGACAGGTCCCGGCGGAGCGTTGCAATCTTGTCTGCAAAATGACTCTGGAAAGCCTCGGAGGTAAGGGCCCGATCATCATTATTTGGGATGGTAGGGACCATTGTAAGCTGCCGAATTATCTTGAACAATTGAGCCGGGCGTGAGTCTGCAGACGCTATCAAGGAAGCATAATGGGAATTTTTCGCTTCCTTGATAGCATGCTCATAAGCTTCCATAAAGAGCTTATAAGTTGATTCTGAAGGTCCGTCACGGAGCTTCCTCCACACGCGCTCTAGCCTTCTCTTCTCCCGCTTCAAGGTTCTTAGGTCTTCTGTGAACCACGGGGAACGGACCTTGCGGGGTTGGAGAGGGCGTTTAGGGGCAATCTCGTCGAGAGCGATGGATAACTTACCGTTCCAGGTGGTGACTAGCTCCTCGAGCGAGACGCTGACAGGCTCCAAATCCCTCAGGGCATTCAGGAACCTGGTTGGTTCCATAAGTCCCTTCGGGCGAACCCAAATCGGTTCGGCACCCTTGCCGGGGGGTGGTAGTGACTCAACCCGAACTCTTAAGAGCACAGTGATCTGACCATGGCACCTCGATTACAGAGGTGACGGACACTTGGACACCCGCAGAGAAAATCAGATCGAGAGTGTGTCCAGCCTGATGTGTGGGGCCCGAGTTTGTGAGGGAGAGGCCTAGTGCCGCCATGGTCGACACCAGGTCCCCTGCTGCAGATGGGAGGCTGTGTCAGCGTGGACATTGAAGTCCTCCAGCACCACAAGTCTAGGGAACCTCAATGCACACTCAGCCTCAGTCTCCAACAGCAGGGAGAGACTCCTCGCTGGTGCGCTAGGTGCTCGGTACACCAGCAAGAAGGCTACACTCTCCGGGGCTCCCCACATCAGGCTGACACTTTCAATCCCATCTGTTTCCAGTGCAGGGACCGCTCTAAGATGTGTTCATCGAAACAGGTCCAGGTTTCACACTGAGTGTATAAATACATTAAAAAGCATATTAACTATATGTATTACTGTGTTAGAGTGTCATTTTGTGTCATTTTGGTTGATGGTGTGCCCCAGGATTTTGTAAATGTAAAAAATGTGTCGCGGCTCAAAAAAGGTTGAAAAACACTGCTCTGGACTATTAGCTCTCCCTCCCAATGTGGTGTCATCTACAAACTTGATAAGCATGCCCTCTAAACCAGGGCTGTCCAACTTCTACCGGACCTGTGGCCGGAATTCCAGTTACTGATGACCTGGGGGGCCGAAGGGTCTGCCTCCGACCCCGGCCCCCGCCCCGGCTCCACCCCAGCTCCGCCCCCTCCCGGCTCCACCCAGGCTCGCCCCTCCCCAGCTCCACCCTCTCCCGCCTTGGAGGTGTCTGTGGAGGACACCGGGGCTTTGACTTGGAGATAGAGATGAACACCAAAATCCCAGTCTCAAGTCCCAGTCCCTGCTTTGAACTGGATTATATTGCAGTGTGGACTCAGGGCCCTTCACACAGCCATATAACTCAGAATATCCAGGAAGGAAACCCCACAAAACCTGCTTTGAACTGGATTATATTGCAGTGTGGACTCAGGGCCCTTCACACAGCCATAGAACGCAGAATATCCAGGCAGGAAACCCCACAAAACCTGCTTTGAACTGGATTATATTGCAATGTGGACTCAGGGCCCTTCACACAGCCATATAACGCAGAATATCCAGGCAGGAAACCCCACAAAACCAGCTTTGAACTGGATTATATTGCAGTGTGGACTCAGGGCCCTTCACACAGCCATATAACACAGAATATCCAGGCAGGAAACCCCACAAAACCTGCTTTGAACTGGATTATATTGCAGTGTGGACTCAGGGCCCTTCACACAGCCATATAACGCAGAATATCCAGGCAGGAAACCCCACAAAACCAGCTTTGAACTGGATTATATTGCAGTGTGGACTCAGGGCCCTTCACACAGCCATATAAACGCAGAATAGCCAGGCAGGAAACCCCACAAAACCTGCTTTGAACTGGATTATATTGCAGTGTGGACTCAAACCCCAGGCAAAACCAAAACCTGCTTTGAACTGGATTATATTGCAGTGTGGACTCAGGGCCCTTCACACAGCCCATATAACTTTGAACAGAATACTCCAGGCAGGAATAAAGGCCCCACAAAACCTGCTTTGAACTGGATTATATTGCAGTGTGGACTCAGGTCCCTTCACACAGCCATATAACACAGAATATCCAGGCAGGAAACCCCACAAAACCTGCTTTGAACTGGATTATATTGCAGTGTGGACTCAGGGCCCTTCACACAGCCATATAACCAGAATACCAAAACCTGCTTTGAACTGGATTATCGGATTCAGTCCACACTCATATAATCTGGTTTAAAGCAAATAACATGGGATTTTATTCAGATGTGTGGAAAGGAAGGCAAATAAGAAGCCAGGGCCCTTCCACACAGGCCTATAACCCTGAATGATAAGGCATAATATTCATTCTGCCTCTGCTAATAATAATAATAATAATAATAACAACAACAACAACAACAACAGGTTCCTGGGTAGGAGACCTCCAAGGGCCATCCAGGGCCATCAGTCCAATCTCCTTCTGCCATAAGGGGAAAACACAATCAAAGCATTCCTCACAGATGGCCATTCAGCCTCTGATGATAATAATAATAATAATAATAATAATAATAATTACAATGGGTTCCTAGAATAGGAGACCTCCAAGGGCCATCCAGTCCAACCTCCTTCTGCCATAAGGGGAAAACACAATCAAAGCATTCCTCACAGATGGCCATTCAGCCTCTAATGATGATAATAATAATAATAATAATAATAATAATAATTACAATGGGTTCCTAGAATAGGAGACCTCCAAGGACCATCCAGTCCAATCTCCTTCTGCCATAAGGGGAAAACACAATCAAAGCATTCCTCACAGATGGCCATTCAGCCTCTAATGATGATAATAATAATAATAATAATAATTACAATGGGTTCCTAGAATAGGAGACCTCCAAGGACCATCCAGTCCAACCTCCTTCTGCCATAAGGGGAAAACACAATCAAAGCATTCCTCACAAATGGCCATTCAGCCTCTAATGATAATAATAATAATAATATTAATTACAATGGGTTCCTAGAATAGGAGACCTCCAAGGACCATCCAGTCCAATCTCCTTCTGCCATAAGGGGAAAACACAATCAAAGCATTCCTCAGCCATGTTGAATCAAACCTAAACTCTCATGAGAGCAACAGAAAGTACTGAACCTTGAGTTTGGGAGTTGTAGTTCTCCTCCATCCAGAGAGCACTGTGGACTCAAATAATGATGGATCAGGACCAAACTTGGCACGAAGCCTCAGGAGAGGAGGGAGCCGGAAAGGGAATGAATGAGCACCCCCATGCTCCGAACTCGGCCCCGCCCCTTTTCGCTCTGGCCACGCCCCTCTCACTCGTGCACTCTCTCTCTCCTTCCCTCTTTCCTTCAGGTGGTGGAAGGGGGAAGGAATGAAAGGGGAAAGAGAGAAAGAAGGAGGGAGGAGAGGGGGGAGGAGGAGGAGGAGGAAGAGAGCCTGCTCCTCCTCCCTGCCCCGCCCCTCACCCCCCCGCCGCGAAAAAAATAAATAAAAAATATTCCGAAAAATATTCCCAAAAAATATTCCAAAAAATATTTTAAATTTTTTTAAAAAAAATCTTAAAAGGCAGATATCTTGCAGGAGGGTAGGGGGCCGTGGGGAAGGGGCTGGGGGGCCGTATACGGCCCGGGGGCCGCCAGTTGGACAGCCCTGCTCTAAACTACCCACGTTCTCCAGCAAGAATGCAAACAGACTACAGCTGTTGCAGACCATTTCAAGGCATCTCTTGTCTATTTTTAGCAGTTTAACTAGAGAATGGAACTGTAATTTGGGCCTACCCCTCAAATTGCCTTGCTAAACATCCACAGCAAACACTCCATTTTTTGCCTGCTTGCCTTATTCAAGAAACTGGCTGATTTACTTTTGCCAATGCTGCGAGAGAAGCTTCCAATGCACTTTCTGAAATGGTAGATTCTTACTCTACCGAACACTTCCACGCTTCAATGTTATGAAGTAGTAAACAGAGGGAAGTGCTGCTCTACAGCAAAACCAAAACTGACCAAGAAGCATGCATCAATAATCTCATGCAGATAAGTTTAACCAAATACAAAATATTTATATTTATATACCAGGACATGTGAGGTGTGCCTCAGCAGCCTGATAGGCTGTTTCAATCATATAAACACATTAGAAAGCATACAGTCTCAAATTACAAACAACAACAATTTCTTCACAATACATGTGTCGGAGACGCTTCTGGGTAAGGTAGTCCCGTTGAACTTCTTTTTCCCGCAGGTGCTCACGCTTACTTGTGGAATCATCGTCAGAACTTTGTTTGCATTCTCCTATATACTGTGGCGCACGGACTATTGGACTTGCTATAGCCCACACTGTGCTCAATGGGGTTTAGCGTGCAAACGGACCTGCGAGCGACACATGTATTGTTAAGAAATTGTTGATGTTTGTAATTTGAGACTGTATGCTTTCTAGTGTGTTTATATGATTGAAACAGCCTATCAGGCTGCTGAGGCACACCTCACGTGTCCTGGTATATAAATATAAATATTTTGTATTTGGTTAAACTTATCTGCATGAGATTATTGATGCATGCTTCTTGGTCAGTTTTGGTTTCAATGTTATGAAGTCCCTAATCAAAAGGTTCTGTTTTGAAAGAATACAGTGTATGTTGTTTCCTATATGGAGCCCCTGGTGGCGCAGTGGGTTAAACCGCTGAGCTGCTGAGATTGTTGACCGAAAGGTTGCAGGTTCGAATCCAGGGAGTAGCATGAGCTTCCGCTGTCAGCCCCAGCTTCTGCCAACCTAAGAATTCGAAAGAACGCAAATGTGAGTAGATCAATAGTACCGCTCCGGCAGGAAGGTAATGGCGCTCCATGCAGTCATGCCGGCCACATGACCTTGGAGGTGTCTATGGACAATGCTGTCTCTCCAGCTTAGAAATTGAGATGCGCACCAACCTCCAGAGTAGACATAACTGGATTTCATGTCAGGGGACAACCTTTACCTATAGCTTATTGGTACTATTGTTGTGCATTGTATTTATTTTATTTTGTCCTGTCATATATGCATTTCTTTGCTCATCACTGCCTCAGCTACAGAAAAAACAAGATGAAATAAAGGCTCTTCTGTAGTCAGTCAGTCAGTAGCCTTTATTTCGGTCAACAAACCATCGGCTAAGTGAAAGTAGAACAATAGAATACAACATTTAAGAAATTAATAACATCACATTTGGGTTATGATTAATAAGAACAAGTGTCACAGTTCGCTATCGGTTGAATGACTGTCTTTATCATTTAAAACAGGAACTGATTGCCAATTAATACTAAGTGTTCTGAGTACTCTTTGTTACACTCTTAGTGTTTACAGGTTATTAATGAAGCACTTGCGGCTTTTTGCCGCTGCAAAGAGAAATTTGGCCACCTGTTCCGTTACCCTTTTGTCAAGATCAGACAGTAAATAAGTACAGTACCAATTTAGGGTTCTTCCTGGCCATTTGGTGAGTAGAGGGGATATTAACCTTAGTCTATCATCCCTGTAAATTGTGCAAATAAAAAGTACATGTATTACAGTTTCTATTTTACCTTCCCCGCAAGGGCAAACTCTGTGTTCATAATCAGTCCCTTTGTATCTACCTTCTAGTATGAGGGCATTAAATCTGCCCCAACTGAAAGCAAGACGAAATTTTGGGATATTTAAATTCCATCTGCGGCTCTTCTGTATCCTAACAGAAGTCCTCGCGCACAGCTTAGTAACACTTTTATTCCAGTCTTCCTGAAATGCTGTATTTTACATGCAGGAAGAAAGGCTGTTGGGTTTTGTCACAGATGCCACAGAATCACAGGTCAAAGTGTTATCACCCAGAAAGGTCAATGAGAGGTGGGCCTTGGGAACACCAAAAGGCCAAGCATCACCTTGGTCCTATTGAGTTTAGAATAGGCCTAGACTAATAATAATATTATATTTATTTATTTATACCCCACCACCATTATCCCCAAAGGAACTCGGGTGGCTCACAGAAGGGCCACACACAGACAACAATACATATGCACAAACACAATGACAGTACAATCAACAGCACATAAACATTTAATCAATAGAATCACAAAATTTTGAAAACCATAAGATTCTTAAAAAGCAGTGGAACCTGCAAGCCGGCTATCTATCATAACAATCAATCAAAGTGTGTGCCAGTACTATCAATGATTCATCACATCGGCCACTCAGGATCAAAGACCTGTCTGAAGAGTCATGCTTTTAGATTCACCCAGAAGGTCTGAAGAGAGGGGACTAATCTAATTTCTTTAGGGAGGGTATTCCAGAGCTGGGGAGCCACCACCGAGAAGGTCCTCTCTCTTGTACCAACCAACCATGCTTGAGACTGTGGTGGGACCAAAAGAAGGGATTCCCCAGCAGATACTAATGCCTGTACCGGTTCACAGAAGGAGATGCAGTCTCGAAGATAGGTTGGACCTGAAGCATATAGTGCTTCAAAGGTAATCACCTGCACTTTGAACTAAGCCCAGAAACTTATTGGGAGCCAATGGAGCTGCTTTAAAAGGGGGATGGTATGCTTCCTAAAGCTTGCCCCAGTTAATAATCTGGCTGCTGCTCTTTTCACTAGCTACAGATTCCCAGTCGTCTTCAAAGGCAGCCCCATGTAGAGTGCATTACAATAGTCCATTCTGGATGTAGCTAAGGTGTGGACCAAACCTGGGCCCTCCAGGTGTTTTGGACTTCAACTCCCACCATTCCTAACAAAAAATATGTTGAAACAAATAAAAACGCAACGCGCATGGAGATGAGGAAGGAAGTTTTAAGTGTGAAGGGATTGCTCTCTGAATTACTAGGGCGCAAAAAGGTGAGGGGGGGGGAGGAGAAAGAGAGAAAGGAGGAGTGAAAGAGAGAAAGGAGGAGTGAAAGAGAGAAAGAAAGAGGGTTGGGGGCCAGACAGGGACTAGAGAAAGAGGGGAAGGGGGAGTGTGTGTGAAAGAAAAGGAAGGAGGGAGAGAGAGAAGGAAGGAGAGATGGAGGAAGAAAGAGAGAAGGAAGGAGTGAAAGAGAGAAGGAAATATCTAGCAGTTTAAAAACACGCAAATGTGAGTAGATTAATAGGTACTGCTCCAGCGGGAAGGTAACAGCGCTCCATGCAGTCACGACGGCCACATGACCTTGGAGATGTCTATGGACAATGCCAGCTCTTCGGCTTAGAAATGGACATGAGCACCACTCCCCAGAGTTGGACACAACTAGACTTAATGGCAAGGAGAAACCTTTATCTTTACCTAACACCACTCTCAGACCCACTTATGCTCCTGTACACATTAAACCAATCAGCCTTAGCAATATTCTAGAGCAAGCATTGCTGATAAATCACACTGTATATGGAGTGTTCCCTTTCTCAACACTGTAACACTTGTCATCCTTTTCCCCACTTTTGTTCAAGTACAGGTCGAAGGAACAGACAGCATCTACCCTCTGTAGTGTTCACGATCCATGGTTGATTATTATGTATATAATTTCCTGTTCAGAACATCAGTACTTTTCTTTCTAGTCTCATCTCAGCTTTTGCCAGCCTCTAAATCTGTTCCTGTGTACTGTAAAATAGAGGAGTAGAAAGAACTGTTCATAATGCTCCAGGAAACAGAGAGAGAGAGAGAGAGAGAGAGAGAGAAAGTCCAGTGAAAAACAGAATAGCACTGCAGGGGTTTCCACATTTTCTGTGTATTTTCTCCAGCTAATTTTTCTCAGCTGCACTACACAACACAGAAAAGTACACTATGGTATATTCAGGGGCGGTCCTACAGGTAGGCCAAGGAAGCAGCTGCATGGGGCGCCATCTGGGAAGGGGCGAATTCCCCTGCCCGCTGGGCGCCGGCGTCAGATAGCGTCCTGGCCCTGCCAATGTTCCTCAGGCAGTGTCGCGGCTGCGTGCTTTTGGGCACCGGCCTTGTGCGCTCTGATGCCGCTTCTGGGCATGCGCGGAGGCTTTCGCGCAGGCGCAGTTGCTCCAGAGCTGAAGTTGAGTGCAGGAGCAACTGCGCATGCACGAAAACCTCCGCCCATGCCCAGTAGCTCCTGTGCGCAGAAGCCTGTAAGCAAAGCACTCCCTATCGGGCAGGCAGGGAGTGCTTCCCCTCTCACTTTGTCTCCGCCCTGCCGCCGAATACGGTGACCCAATTGGGCAGGCAGGGGGTGAAGACAAAGGGAGAGGGGAGTGGAGCCAAAGGGGTATTGGTGACGTATTGCCTCCTGACAGCCGCCACCGGAAGTAGCCGCCCCCGCACTGAGGCGAACTCCCTCACCAGGCCCAATCACGTGTGAACCCTACCACACCCGCCCACCTCCCTGCCCGCGCGCACGCCGGCCGGGAACATCAAGGACAGACGCAACTGCGCAGGCAAATCGTAACATATAATATTTTATTTTACTTTATTTTGGGTTATTTGAGTTTTATAGGAGTAATGAAAATTTTTAGTAGAGGATAATTTTATTTAAATAAATAATTTTAATTTATTATTTTATAATAATAATAATATAATAGAATGTTATATTATATTATAATGTCAATATATTATAATTATATTGTAATGTAGTATAATATAATTATGATATAATATAGTACGAGTATGTACTATAATATGTTGTATATACTGTACATTGATACAATAAAATACTACTAATGGTATTGTGATATTATAATTGTATATTTGTTTTACATGGGGGGCGCCAAAATAATGTTCGCTTACCATATAAAATTACCTTAGACCGCCCTTGGGTATATTAAGCTGCCAAATGCTACGCCAAGATTTTCTGATTAACTCCCATGACCGAAAACAACACCTTAGTCTATCAGTAATTACTTCATTTTCAGCCAGCTTCCTTTGTGAGTATTTATTGCTAAAAAGACTCTGCGTACTATTTTTGAAGTGAGGGAACAGTGAGAAGAGGGCTCTACATATATTGCTTTGAGCTCCTTGAAGGAAAAGTGTGATAGAAAGCAACACGAGTTCTGCTATCAGCCTTATGACTGCAAGGCTGTATATGGAGGCCCTGTGTCAGATTATTACAAGACAAAGAAATTACCAGACCAGGGCAAACCCAAAATGCAGTCCTTACAATACAACTCAAAGTAGCAAGTTGCAGGTTCATGAGTACAGTATCATAATAGATCTGTCAGTCCTCCACTGTTCATCCTCTGCATGCTGCTTTTAAAATCAGGTTAATTCCACAGCCTACCTGCCATACATCTCTCTGAATTTGTCTTTACAATATTCTTATGTTGGCAACCTATATAATTTGCCCACATCGCACTAACCAATCAACTATTATATTTTCTTTCTTCTTCTGATTCTATTTTAAAAGGGTAAATGCTTATGTATGCAGTCTCCACCTTCTGTAGTTACAGGAGGTATTCTGCCCTTCATAATGGCCAAAGTATCAGTATACTTAAGTGTTTTTGCACTTAAGGAGCTCAGTAACATCAAAGAGACATATGCCCTTCAGGCCAGTGTTTTCTCCAGAAATAATTGCATTATTGTCTTGCCTCTGTAGGGAAGTGTGCATGTATGTATGTGCCTTCAAGCCACCTGGGATTTCTGGGAGTTGTAGGCCAAAACACCTGGGGACCCACAGGTTGAGAACCACTGACTGACCCCATGATTGTCTTAGGCAAGGAATACCCAGAGGTAGTTTTGCCAGTCCCTTCCTCTAAAACAGGCATGGACAAACTTCGGTCCTCCAGATGTTTCGGATTTCAGCTCCCAGAAATTCTAGCTAGCTCACTCTGTGGAAAACATCTCAAGAGATATTTTCTTATTGACGATCATTGATTTTAATGGGACTTCCTTCCAGGAAGCTGGAAGCAATCAGTTTGTTATGTATTTTTTTAAATACATTTTTTAAAATGTTTTTTTTTAAAAAAAACCTCAGAGAAAGTAGCCGAAGAAAAAAGCAGCGGTAGAAGTTGGCTTTAAAGAGGGCGTAATTCTAAAGTGTGGCCTAGGGCGCAAAAAGGTGTTAATCCGGGCCTGTGGCAATGTAGATCCAGCCTAATGTAGATCCTCCCTTTGGGATGGGGGGGGGGGGGGATAAGAGCGGGGTACAAGTGCATGAAATAAATAAAGTTTAGATCAGGCATGGGCAAACTTCTTAATGTTTAGACCAGGTCTGTGCGAATTTGGATCCTCCAGGTGTTTTGGACTTCAACTCCCACCATTCCTAACAGCCTTAGACCTTTAAGCAGCTGAGGGAAAATGGAAAGGGAGTTGAAGTCCAAAACACCCAGAGGGCCCAAGTTGACCCAATGCCTGATCTGTATAATATGGCAGCGTAGATCCAGCTTAATATTTAGATCAGGCATGGGCAAACTTGGGCCCTCCAGGTATTTTGGACGTCAACTCCCACAATTTAAACAGAGGCTGGATGGCCATCTGTCAGGGTTGCTTTGAATGCAATGTTCCTTCTTCTTGGCAGGGGGTTGGACTGGATGGCCCATGAGGTGTCTTCCAACTCTAGGATTCTATGAATTCCTAACAGCCTTAGGCCCTTAAGCCTAAGGGAGGGAGAAAATAAAAGGGCCAGAGGCTGTTAGGAATTGAGGGAGTTGAAGTCCAAAACACCTGGAGGGCCCAAGTTGACCCAATGCCTGATCCGTATAATCTGGCAGCGTAGATCGAGGCTAATGTTTAGATCAGGCCTGGACAAACTTGGGCCCTTCAGTTGATTTGGACTTCAACTCCCAAAATTCCTAACAGCCTTAGGCCCTTAAGCGGCTGAGCGGGAAAAGGAAAGGGCCTAAGGCTGTTAGGAATTGTGGAAGTCCAAAGCAGCTGGAGGGCTGAAGTTCGCCCAGGCCTGGCCTAGAAAATATTGACTTGCGAAGCCCCGCAAGTGAGCCGCCCAAAGACCCACGCGCCGGGCTCCCGCCTGCCTCCGCTGAATCCATCCATCGACCCTGCCGACGCGCCACAGCCTTTCCTGCCTACGGATTGGTCAGGCTACCTCGCACGTCGATTGGCCAGGGAGGCCGCCCTCGAGCGCCGATAGGGTGTCCGACCCGCCTCTCCGAAACGCCGCCCGCGGATTGGTCGTGGGCGCTCTGTCCCTGGAAACAGTTCCGGGAAACCCCTCGCGTCGCTGAGGCGGGGGTCGAGCTCGTCGTCCATGAGGGGAGGGAAGAGGAGGAGCGCGCGCCATTTGCAGCCGCTGCTCCAGCCACTCCGCGCCGGTTCCGTCCCGGTAGGTCTCGCCGAG
The DNA here is from genome assembly GCA_030556195.1 of Anolis apletophallus. NCBI lineage: Eukaryota > Metazoa > Chordata > Lepidosauria > Squamata > Anolidae > Anolis > Anolis apletophallus. The sequence continues at coordinate 29,145,598 of JARBWK010000011.1, read as the reverse complement.
AGCGCCCGGCTGAGGAACCGGGGAAAGGCCGGGCAAGTGCGGCCGCGGGGCGGGGATGGAGCGCGGGCCCAGCAGCCCCCCCGCTTCGCTCCTGAGGCGCCTTTTGTGGTGAAGGCCCGCGCGCTAGAGGCGGCGGGAAGGGCGAGCTAGGCCCCTGGTCGTGCCTTCCCTTCCCAGGCGGGCGGGCAGCTTGGGCCCAATCAGAAGGCGCTGCCAGTGACTCGATGTCTTTCAGCGGCCAACTGGGGTTTGCTTCCCTGTCGGAGCGGGCTTTCTTTTGTGCCATTTGCATGGCTGTTGCCCTCTTCTTCTTACCCCGGTTTCGATCTCAGATAAACACGCGTGGGATCGTCACGCTCGCAAGGGCGAGTCGGCGGGCCTCTCGGTAGGGAGGTCTGCTTGGCATGAACCCTGTGGAAGGTCTCCCAATACCGATGAATTTCTGTATTTTGTTCGTGTGCTTCAAGAAGAGCTTTCCCCCTCCATTGTTCTTTGAAAAGCAGACACGTTTTAAGCGGGATTTAGGTTTAGCAGCTCTTCATCCCCAGCTGACTGAAGGGCATTGGATTGATTTTGCATCCTCCTTCTGAGATATTTGAATTTGGGTTGCTGCGAGTTTTCCGGGCTGAAAACTCACAGCAATCCAAAGGAATTCGAACTGGAATTTCACCAGCCAAGTAGGTAGAATTGTTATAATTGCAAGAACATGGTACTTATTCCACAGCCTTACAAAGCTTCTACATTTTAATTTTGATTGCTAACTTTGAACTATGTATTGTCAAAGGCTTTTGTGGCCGGAATCACTGGGTTGTTGTGAGTTTTCTGGGCTGTATGGCCGTGCTCCAGAAGTATTCTCTCTTGACGTTTCGCCCACACCTATTGCAGGCATCCTCAGAGGTTTTGAGGCCTGTTGGAAAAGTAAAGTATTATATATCTGTCCAGGGTAGGAGAAAGAACTCTTGTCTGCTTGAGGCAAGTGTGAATGTTGCAATTGGCCACCTTGATTAGCATTTAATTGCCGTGTAGCTTCAAAGCCTGGCAGATAACGTTTAAAAAAAATAAAATCAGTACAGTAAATAAAGAGCAACACTAAAAAAAACCAGGGGAATTCCAGACAATAATCAATCAGCCTTTGTGGACTGACTACAGTGCAATAGTAACTGAAATATGTGCAATGATGCTTGGAACCACCCTGGATTACAATTGTGGATGGCGTGGTTTTAATAGTGATTATGTTTATATGTTTTGATGTGCATTTTAACTCTTAATTTAATTTTTTAAACTTAAATGTACAGGTCCTTCTCAAAAAATTAGCATATAGTGCTAAAGTTCATTGTTTTCCATAATGTAATGATAACAATTAAACTTTCATATATTGCACACCAACTGAAATATTTCAGGTCTTTTTTTGTTTTGTACTGATAATTTTGGCATACAGCTCCTGAAAACCCAAAAATACTGTCTCAAAAAATTAGCATATTTGGTCAGATTGGAATATGCTAATTTTTGAGATATGTATGCCAAAATCATCAGTATTAAAACAAAAAAAAAGACCTGAAATATTTCATTTGGTGTGCAATGAATTGAAAATATATGTAAGTTTAATTTTTATCATTACATTATGGGAAATAATGAACTTTAGCACTATATGCTAATTTTTTGAGAAGGACCTGTATTTTAACTGTTGTGTAAAGGAATCAAATAGTTGCTATATGTAAAGCCACCTTGAGTCCCCTTCGGGGTAGAGAAAGTCGGGATATAAATAGAGTAAGTAAATAAATAAATCAGGGCCAGCTAACACCTCACAACAAAGGTTTCCCCAGACAGCAATCAGCCAGGCTTTGAACCTGCCAGGCCATTCAGTGCTAATCAAGGTGGCCAGTTGTAACATTCATACTAGCCTCAAGCAGGCAAGAGTTCTTTCTCCCACCCTGGACATTATTCCACAGATATATAAAGCTCACTTGCCTAGTTTCCAACAGACTCCTCAACCTCTGAGGATGCCTGCCATAGATGCAGGCCAAACGTCAGGAGAGAATGCTTCTGGAACATGGTCATACAGCCTGGAAAACTCACAGCAACTCAATGATTCCGGCCATGAAAGCCTTTGACAACACATATTTGAAATTGATATTGTTAGGGTTGATTATGTGCAAGAAGGTGATGACTTGTGAATTGTTTCTTACCTGTTGCAATTATGATCTTTATAAGTCCTGGGTTTATAGCAGGCATTGGCAAACTTGGGCCCCCCAGGTGTTTTGGACTTCAACTCCCACAATTCCTAAGGCTGTTTGGAATTGTGGGAGTTGATGTCCAAAACACTTGGAGGGCCCAAGTTTGTCCATACCTGGTTTATAGACTACCTAAGTTATTTTCTACATCATTGACATTTTCAAAGTTTTTTTTCTTGCACTCTACATAAAATCAGAAATCTGTAGTGATGTATTGATTTCTGAAAACAGCTTCCTGGTTTGTGTGTGTGTGTGTGTAAACTTGTAGAATAGCTTTCTACAGTTGAACCCATCAGTGCCTGTTTTCAGTGATGCATTCTAGCACTAGGGCACATTTTCTCTTTTGGATGTTTTGATAGGACTATAGTGGTCTTAGTTGCCCTTTAGCTTTTATTATTTCACCTGCATTTCATTTTTAATCTGTAACTTTCATAGGTCCTCATTAGCTTCTGAGAGAGCTTCTTTATTTGAGAAAAATAGAATAGATGTACATTTTCAGTTCTGGAACACTTGGTGTGGTTGCATCTTTACTTATTTTAGCATCGATATAATAGTGGGTTTGTGAACTACCATCTTGCTAGGTTTTTGAAATAGAAATTTTAAAATAGAATAAGCTTCATTCTACTTTGTATGTTTTTGGTCTTAACCTTATTCCTGTAGACACAGTTAATGATCAGAAAGCAATGGAGTTGGTTAGTTAGAGTGATAAGCCTGTTATCCCAGAGAAGTCTAACTGTGAGTAAGACTTACTGAAAACTTTGGGACTTTAATGTTACCAAACACTGGTGTAGTCAGACATATGTATGTGATGACTTGGGAGACCCAGCAGCACCTATACAAATAACAGTAGCGTTTTACATCAGTTCCAAGGACTGTAGGTAGAAATCTTTATAGGAAATGTTAGTCAGAATCATGTTAGTGATAATAGCATTGGAGCTGTGTCTCATCAGTGCAAGGCAAAAAAAGAGGAGAGGGAGAGCTGAGTGGTTCAAGTTCATGAAATGAAATGAAGTGGGGACCAGCATGGCATATCTGGATCGCAAAGGGTTACCACTGGCCCATAGAGCCCCTCCCCCTGCTCTGGCTAGGGTATTTGAGAGAATCAGTGGCATGACTTTGGATAGGAGTGACTCCTAGGGCCAACTCTTTCCTTTCACATGTTTCTTGCTGTCCAGAATGGGATAAATTGTGGCATGTGAAGCAAGTGTACCTCAAATCAGTAGATTGACTAGCTGCTTTCTCAAGCGCTGACTGAGTCAGCTAAACATGTTACCTCTGTAATCCGTGTGTCTAAGGGGATGATACTGTCCTCTGGTGCCAATCAGTCCACCAGATTGGTACTGGGGTCATTATGGTTCCCAGGCCAGCCATAGCAAAGCAGCACACCTCTTTACAGGTTATCCCCCCACCTCAAAGTAGTTTTCCCATACATAGAATGCCTCTTTGGATTCCCTTCCTGGAAATTGTTTGTCTTAAAACAGTGGAACAGATTGTTCAAACATTTCACTATGGGATGAAAAAGAACAAGGATAATATCTTTGCAGCAAATGATGACTAGGATGATAGCTGATAATAACATTGATTAATTTGAATCTGCAAAAAAACCCTTTAGAAACAAGCAAAATAAAATAAAAAGCAGGAAAAGCAGAAATAATGGTTCTGTGGAGTATTGATAGCCAGTCACTCTTCTGCTCTTATCTGCACTGCATCTGTGTACAGTGTTCACTCAATTATCGTGGGGGTTACGTTCCAGGACCTCCTGTCATAAGCGAAAATCCGCAAAGTAGGGGCGCTCTATTTATATCAATATTTATACATTATTTTAGCAGGTATACACTATTTTAAGTCTTTATACACTTAAAATAAAGTGAAGGAAAGGAAGGAAAGGCCCTTCAAGGCTGGAGAAAGGGAGGGAGGACTAAAGAGGGAAAGTGCCTCAGAGAGCGGCAGCAGCAAAAAATCCACAAAACAGTGAAAAAAACCATATTTATTTTAAATTAATATTTTTTAAAAATCTGCGAAACAGCAAGTCTGTCAAATGTGAACCACGAAATAGCGAGGGAACACTGTATACAGGTATAACATTTCTAGATATTTTGAGGTCAAACCAAAATAAAATTTACTGTATTTCATATCAACATGAAATGTTGATTGCATAAGATTGCATATAAAATTCTACTGTTTCATATATTAAATATAATGCTAAAATGTTAAAAGCTTAAGTTTTATAAGCAAAACATAGAGCTGTAAATGTATTTCAGTTTTTGTCATCTGAAAAGTAAAGAATTAAAAATACCTGACATTTTGTATTTAGAACAGTTTTTGTCATCTGAAAAGTAAAGAATTAAAAAATACCTGACATTTTGTAATAAACCATTAGAACATTAATAGTCTCAGTCACAATCTTAACGGCCAGGATAATGGCGTACTTGGATATAAAGTGTAACTTTTCATTGAAAATATTGACCTTTTCAGTTTAGTTGTGTATTGTAATACTATGTGCACATGTTATCTGTGAACAAAATTAGTCATGCTTTAACAGGAAGCACATGCTTTTGTTTCTAATCAGTTTCTGAAATATTAATTTCTAGATTTGTCCTTCATCTTTGTCATCATGATTTTCAGGAAACTTGAGTTTGCATGAAGTGGCAACAGCCCAGCCCCTAAGTGCAGAAGTATATCTTCAATTTGTTTATTGTATATTTCTGCAGTATTCACAAGAATTACTGTTACTTAATCGTGTTGGTTGTCTCATATACAGATTGCTCTGGTATGCTGTTGTCCCATTAAAAAGCATTTCATTGTTTCCAAAAGAGAAAATAATTACAGTCAATCGTCCTCTCCCCCCTCCCAAAACCCCCCCGGTCTTTGGAAAAAATAAGGTGAAAATAAATTCTTATCACCTGAAATGTTATATTTCTCCTCTTCTTTCCCCTCATATATTTTGTCTGTGCCTCACTTTTTATATTGATTACACTTTGCTTTACAAGCACTAAGAACCTATATAAGATAGGAATGGAGCATATATGTCTCGGATGTTGTTGGAATACAACTAATGTAGTTTCTTGCCATTGACCATAATGTTTAAGGCTTGTGGGCATTGCAGGTCAGAGCTACCTGGAGGTCACAGTTGTTCGCCCGTGTTGTAAAATGTGTTATCATATCAAGAAACTGATCATGAAAATTGAGTGGGAAGCAAGACGTGATAAAATCCCTGACTTTACACAGTGTTTTAGAGATACTTTCATTGACCCAGAGTGAAGGGAGAAAACATAAAGAAGAATTTGCTTCTTGTCTGAATTTCAGACTCTGTCACTGATATTCTCAGACTTTGGATCTCCCATGAAATAAACATGGAGGTGAAGCTGGCCATTATTTGGAGCAGATTCTGATTAGCAGTGGTGGTTTCAGAATGAAAGTTGGTTAGCTTGTTACAGGTGCAGCTCCACCCTCTGTGTGGAGTGAGTTTATTTGGATATTTGTCATAGATTTATATTTTCAGAAAGAATATGTCATTTTTATAGAAAAATAAAATATAGTAATATCCACATATTAATGATAGTAAATTCTTGTTTAGCTCACTATATTTTAGTCAGGTTATATTTTTGGGTGTTTATGTGTCTAAACCATAATGAAACTGGGATCCTCAGCTACTGTAAAACACAAACATAGCAGTAGAGTTAAAGCCTTCATTGTGAAAACTCTGGTACTCATCTACCAGAGTTGTTGGCCAACATCCCACAGTCAGTGAGCTAGACACAACCCATGAGTGGGCTATGTTGTCTGTCATAGAATAATTGTTTTAAAAAAATACCCCAATCCCTCATACTCAAAAGATTTTAGATAATAATTTTGCCGAGGGGGCATGCTTTGAGATAAACCCCCTTTTCAAACAGGAGGTAAACCAGAATCCTTCAGTTTTTAGTAAAAGCCCACCCCCTCCCTGAAGTGAAAGCAGACCAGACCAAACATCTACTAGTTGTGGTGAAATTGGCCCCCATTGAGTTTTGGAGACTTTGAAATAGCTTTGTATAATAAATTTAGATCCCACCTTTCCCCATTTTGGAATACAAATTTGATGCACACAGTTCGGTCACAGTCTGTTTGTCCAAATAGTATCGGGTCACATCCAGATTACTTATCCTGAGCAACGTTCATGTGCCTTCAAATTATGTTTTGGGTTGAAGGCACACACTTTTATATAACTGGGTTTTTGTAATCTCAATTTGAAAGCATATTGGAAAGATTCAAGCATGATTTAGACGATAATGTTTTATCTGTGCTTAGGGATAAGAGATTGAATCATAGAATCTTTCAGTTGGTAAAACCATAAAGGCCATCAAATCTAATCTCCTTCCATGCAGGAAAATACAACAAACACCCTCTTGAAAGACATCCATCCAACCTCTGTTTGAAGACCTCCAAACAGAGATGCCAGTACCTTCCAAATCACTGTATTTCACTGTTATAGTAAAAAAAAAAGAAGACAGTTTAGATATTCACCATATAGAAATTTGGAATGACTTTTTCCTTCAATATTTCAATACTCTAGGACAGGGCTGTCCAACTTCTACCGGCCCAGGGGCCTGAATTCCGGTCACTGATGACCTGGGGGGCCATAGGGTCTGCCTCCGGCCCCGGCTCCGCCTTCTCCCCGGCCCCCTTATTTTAATTTAATATTAAATATATTTAATTCCATCCTCCCCTCTCCCCTTATTTTAATTTAATATTAAATATATTTAATTCCATCCTCCCCTCTCCCCTTATTTTAATTTAATATTAAATATATTTAATTCCATCCTCCCCTCTCCCCTTATTTTTATTTAATATTAAATATATTTAATTCCATCCTCCCATCTCCCCTTATTTTTATTTAATATTAAATATATTTAATTCCATCCTCCCGTCCCCCCTTATTTTTATTATTTATTTAATTAATTCCATCCTCCCATCTCCCCTTATTTTTATTTAATATTAAATATATTTAATTCCATCCTCCAATCTCCCTTATTTGTATTTAATATTAAATATATTTAATTCCATCCTCCCCTCTCCCCTTATTTTAATGTATCCCATCTCCCCTTATTTCATCTTTAAATATATTTAATTTTATATTTAATACATGAGGGGAGATGGGGGAGGGAATGAGGAGCCCCCTGAGGAGCCCCCTGCTTTGGCCTACCTTTTCCAAACGCGCAGGATCCAGGAGTACCCGGACAACGAGAGAGGCGACGACCGACTGAGTAGAAGAAGGTCCTAATTGCGTCTGTGGGCCTCAGCGATCCAGTAGTAGAGTAGCCAAAGAGTATCGCGAGAATACGCAATCCACATGGGATTTCGCTGTCAACGCCGGCGTGATCTCGCGTTGACAGCGAAATCCCGTGTGGATTGCGTATTCTCGCGATACTTGCTCCAAACCCGGAAGTAGGGTTTTTTTAAATTTTTATTATTTATTTTATTTTTCAATTTTTATTTTTTATTAAAAAGCTTAGGGGGTCGTAGGGAAGGGGCTGGGGGGCCGTATACGGCTCCCGGGCCGCCAGTTGGACAGCCCTGCTCTAGGACAATATTTAAGGATGATAGAGGACAGTCGTTATGTCAGTATGGGAATTGTATACCCCTCTAGACATTTTAACCTTCACTCTCAATATTCCTCATCATTGTCTATAAAGTTTAGGGGATGTGCAGAGAGACATCTGCAGTTCAACAGCACCTGGAAGGCTGTACAGTTTCCATCCTTGCATTTACTACTACTACTACTAATAATAATAATAATAATTTTTATTTCTAACCCGCCCTCTCTCCCTGGATGGACTTACTACAAGAAACAAGTGACCTTGATTGAGTCTGTGTGGTACACTGAAACTTATGTGTTTCTTTATATATGAAAATCAGTGCTGTTTTTTTCACATGAATACAGTGGTATCACGCAGCATTGACAATAAATTAGAAAGCCTCAGATTGCCACAAAACCGATCCCAAACAGTTTGAAAACAATTGGTTTTACTTTACAATGCAAAGTGTGATTTACAGAAATAAGTAGCATAACATTTTAAGTTTTTCTTATTGGCCTAAAATTTAGTGGCATCCATTACCAGAATGAATAGTGTTTGACTGCTTACTTTGTGCAAGCTATGGTCACAGCCCATCAAACAAAACTTTGCTGTTGAAATAACATTATGTTAAGCTGGCAAATTTTCAGGAGTGGGACTTAGTAGTATTTGAATTCTGATGATTGGGTGGTTATTTGTAAGTTGTGATTACTATATGAAGTATTAGTTTTAGTGATCACTTAGAAATCTTTAAAAGCCTTTATTTTTTATTATTGGCTTTGCTTCTAATAGTTCTTTCTCTAAAGTAGTGGTGTAGATCACTTTGGTTGTAGTGACTGAATAAAATACCATTTGGTGTCTGGTCAAATGGATTATGTTTTACATGGGTCAGCAAAGCTGACAGGAAATATTTAAGAAGTTAGTCGTGACTTTTAAAAAATTATACTTTTGCAGTTGTCTCATTGATTTTTATTACAAGTTTTTCCTCGTTGAAATGGAAAATTGAAGATTGAAGATGCTTCAGTTTAGTTAAATTTTCTAGAATAATGTGCTGTAATGTGATACGCAGAGTTTAATACAAGTTCCTCTTGGTTGAAAATGATGTGCAATTTGTTCATTGACTGCTCCCCTTGTAAAGAACATAATGTGGCATGTTCCCTTTTTAAAAGTGTTCTGGCATCCAGTGTATTTAAGCAGCATGGCTTGTTTCTCTTATGTAATGAAATGTTGGGTTAGAGGGAAGACATGGAAGTAAGCCAGAAAACTATGGGAAGGATGGAAAGCAAGTATTGACATTTGTATATTTAGCTCCTCTTCAGGCTTCTGTATTGAAAGCATTGATCTCAAATCTCTTTGAGACCAGTTTATGATAGCTGTTTTGTGCATTCCAGTGTAACTTCACAACATTTTGTTAATCACAGAAATTAACTAAGGAACTAAAAAGTAGATTCAGTGTACATGAAGTGCTTAAAATTGTGCATTATTCCATGTACATGTTCCACAGTATTTAGGACTGTACTTTTTATTTCATTTAGGTGAGCTGCGATTTAAATGTAGTTTCAATGCAAGTCACTTGCAGCATGTTTACAAATTAGTTTAGAAAAATGCATTGTCCTACAAATTAGTTGTTTCTGGCTTTATGTAATATAGCTCCTGAATTTTTTCCAGCAGCATAATAAAATGGCTAATCAGGTGAATGGTAATGCGGTACAGTTAAAAGAAGAGGAAGAACCAATGGATACTTCCGTGTAACTCACACAGAACACTACAAGACACTGATAGAGGCAGGCCTCCCACAGAAGGTGGCAGAGAGACTTGATGAAATATTTCAGACAGGTATAATATGCATTTCTTGTTTCTGATTGGTTATAAAAGTGAAGGCAAACAATTTTCAAATTTTTAGGTCTTAAAGTTTTTAAATTGCTGTATTTTGCACTGTGTAGCTTTGAATGTATTGCTGCTTTCACTTTGAGGTCAATTGGGTTTAACATATGTTGACAGTATCTTAGATCTTCAGGATACTGTTCCATAGACTCAGAAATGAAAATAGACATTCCAACCTATTGAATTACAATTTTCTCTATAATTATTTTCTTCCGCTTTCTATCAACAATTTATTACTATTGTAAACATTTACTAGATAGCTTATTGGGAGAAATAGTTTGCTTGGCTTATTTGAGGCTACATTTGAATTTTTGCTAGCATGTGAATTCTATGTTTGTCTAGTTGCAAGTGGGGAACTCAAGACATTTCAGTTATAACACTGACCTGTGTGTAGCAAGTGGTTTCTTGTGTATTCTAAAGAGAGAGAGAGAGTGCAATTTTTACATTAGAAAAAAAAAATCTTATTTTAGTGTGAAAGAGAATCTTCCTCTTCCTCTTTAGCATGCGTGTTGTGAACATATTTAGACATGTAAATGGAACTGCTTCATGCCTGCCCTTAGTTCAGATACTTCAGTGGCAAGATGTAGGTTCCCCCGAAATAATTACAACTGTTCTTCAAGTTTAAGGCTGTTTTAAAGAACACTATATTTGTTTTCTGTATGTTCATATTTTGGCTCATGTGGCAGATCTGTCTTGGAAGATAGTTCCAGTGAGTGTCTGCCAGGTAGCTTTAATTTTCTTAGAGGGGCACTTTTCTAGTGCTGAACTATGAAGATGTGCACCTAGTGGCTTAAATGTAGGTGTTTCAAGGAATGTACAGACTTTTAGAATGGCTTTCACTCAGGTTGTGTCATGAGAAGTCTGATATTTATGTAAATATCATCAAAGTGCATTAATACTAAATTAAAAAAACCTGTTGCCTAGTAACCAAAATTTAGTTGTAGAAATATCTCTTCTATGTGTAAAATCTTACCCCACTGGAGTCTTTTTGGATTGTTGGCTACTTTTCATTTTGTAGCTGGGGCGGAACTTCATGATTTTAATTTGCTGAGAGTTTTTCCTGTACAAATGATACAGGTGCCTTCCAATGTGCAGGATCAATTCTGAAATGCAGTTTTCATGCACTGCTGTCTTGCGAGTAAAGATATTTCCAGTGGCCTTTAAAATCTTTAATAATTATACTGTGGATATTTATTGGAAGTCAGATTAAGTATGTCAACATCTTACCATATAATATTGCTGAAACAAGCAGTGCTTATGATTTTCTTTTACCTGCTACTAACTTTTAATCATGAAGTGCCTGTGCGTCTTTAAATATATGCACTTCAGAACTGGTCCTAACGTATGTGGGACTGTACCTGTAAGCACAATATTGATGTATTTGAAGTACATAACAGGGCTCGAAATAATGTCACTGGCTGAAAGGTTGTGGCAAAGTAGTATTTTATTGCAAAAATGTGTAATGTAGACATTGAGATAATTTGTCACGTGTACTTTTTTTTTTGCTTAGTAGGAGGGTGGGGCTTTGTAAATTCTTTAGTAGCTACTCCAGCATACTGTGGTTAGATTATACAGAACTACTCCTTACATATAGTTTACATTGCTGTTCCTAGAGAAAAAGAATCTTGAAGCTCTGAATGCAGATAATTTGGAATGTGAGCCAGAGCTCATTATTTCAAACCCTGGTATGTCGTGTTGCTTTGTGCAACCAAACATTCCCAGTGTTTTTCAATTTCTGGACAGACATTTCTTGTCCATAGTAGCCTGAAAGATGTATATACCTCATATGATTTCAGTTTTAGTCAAGTACAATAATGGTTTTATACCAATTGTTCTCTTATATTCTCCAATGGGAATCTGTAACTTTTGTTTATTTTTAATTTTTAGGATTGGTAGCTTATGTTGATCTTGATGAGAGAGCAATAGATGCTCTTAGAGAATTTAATGAAGAAGGAGCCCTCTCTGTATTACAGCAATTTAAGGAAAGTGACCTGTCGCATGTACAGGTAAGGTAAGAGCTCCCGTGGTGTGAACATATAGGTTCACAAATGTAGTATTACCTCTAACATGACCATAACAAATTGTCTTTAGGTAGTAATATGTTTTCAAACCTACAATGAAATTTCTGCACAATATACCTTATAACTGTTCACTTGTCAAACACTAAACTTAAATGTTGAGGCTTCCTGCATGCTCGTAAGATTTGTGTGGTAGTGTCTGATGTTAACCTGTTCTATTAAATTAATGGAGTGCTGGTTTGTTTTAAATAAAATATATCAAGTGGTGTCCTAAAGGACACTGGCATTGGCTTTTCTGGGAAACTGCTTTAATAGGATATTATGTAAAGTTCAGTGATATCTAAGTTACATTCTATATGTCCCTATTAAATTGTTTCTGCAGAACAAAAGTGCATTTTTATGTGGAGTTATGAAGACTTACAGACAGAGAGAGAAACAAGGAAGCAAAGTACAAGAGTCGACAAAGGGGCCAGATGAAGCAAAAATTAAGGTAATATATGCGTATACTGAGTTAAATGGTAGAATATGAACATATTACTGAATATCTTCATTCAAGAGGCTCCGTTTACGGTTGTATTATTTCTCTAAGGCTGAAATTAGCAAGTTTATTGATGGCTCTGGGAGCTACAAGAGTTCCCAAAAATAAAGACTGGGGAGATGAAAAGTAGCTGGAACTCACATTTTTGTTATGAAAGATGAGTACAGGCAGTCCTTGAGTTACAAACATCTAAATTACAAAGGACTCAGTTAAGAACGGGAGTGAGACTTATTTTCCGTTTCCCCATGTATGTTACTATCCTATGTCTATATGTTGCTTGTATAAAATATGAAACCTTTAATAAAAATTCTTTTTAAAAAAGAAAAAAAAGAACGGGAGTGAGACAACAAGAAGTGAGAAAAATCTACCCCTAGGAAGGGAAATTCACTCCTACAAGAGTTATCATGGGGAAAAGGTCTCTCCACTCAGGCTTTATCGCTAATCCTTGTTTACATAACTTTTTCAAAATCCAATTATCACAGGGACAGAAAATGAGGTGAAATTTTCTGAACAGGGGCACAGACAGAAAAACAAACCCCATAGGGGTTTTAACCCCTATATTTTTTATCCAAAGCTAGGAAATACATGTACATTTGGCTTGAGGTACACTTAAAATGTACCTGTTCTGGCTTGCATACATATTCAACTTAAGAACAAACATACAGGACCTATCTTGTTCGTAACTTGAAGAATGCCTGCAATGCACCACTAGTTTATGTATCTCAGAAAGAAGCTCATTTTAAGAGTGGAAAGCCTCTTACAATTAAGGGTGCAGCTACAGTGTTTATGTTCAAATTGACATACAAATTCAACTTCAGAACAAACCCACAAAACCTATCTTGTTCAGAAGTGACTATTTTAAAAAGATGAGCACTAGAGTGGAGGGCCTGTAACCAATTTAATAGGTGAGTCATTCTCATTTAATAATTAATGTTAAAAATGGAGAGTGGCAAAAGAAACCTGTGTGATCTGTTTGTTGCAGAGATAAATTTTGTGTCTGAGATGTAATTCAGTTTGCCTGCTCTATTTCTGTATACATATTATGAAGTTCTTGCATTATATCATGAGAATAGTTACCTGATAGCATGTGTAGTTTCTTTCACAGAATCATGAAGTTGAAAGAGATCACAGAGGCCTTCTCTAACCCCCTTTTTATGGTTTCCGACCAGTTTTCTTACAAGTGTACTATCTGGACCAGGCATAGGCAAGCCCAGGCCCTTGGGCCTGATGTGGCCCGTTGGGCTCTTTGTCCCAGCTCCCATCTACTTTGGCCTCCTCTTCAGTTTGCGGATGCAATGACCCACTGCTTCCCCAGACTGAAAGGAGGGCAGAGGCAGAGACACACCTCTACCAAGAGCTCTCTGGAGAGCAGTCGGCAGTGGCATGGTTGTCTCCTTCCTCTGAGCCCTGGAGAAGGTGGGCCGCCGCCTTCCCAGGGGCCATAGAAGAGCAGGGGAGAGAAACACACCATTGCCAAGCGGTAGTAGTCTGTTTGTCTTCCTGGAGACAGACCCACCCCTTCCATTTCCTGGCCCCAGACCCACCCTTCCAGCCCCAACCACGCACCTTCCAGCCCACAACCCCGCCTCTTCTGGCCCCACCCACACTCCCAGCCCAGCCCATGCAGCCGGTCCCACAAGGCGGCCCCAATGGCTTGTGAATCACTTTTGACATATTAACAGGCTGCAGAAAAGGAAATGTTATGTATGGCTGGCACTGCTTGCTTCTTTGATAAGTCCTAAATAGGAAACCTTTATCTAAATAATTAATCATTTTTAAGCTTCATTATTGGTTTCCTACAGGCAACTTGAAGGTGTGTGTCTGTGCAAGCACACACACTCACACAGTATGTTGTTTAGTCTTGGTAAATAAATCCTAAGTGCCATCAAAATAAAATAAAATTTCTACTTTTATTACCACTCTCCTTTAGGCTTTGCTAGAGAGAACTAGTTATACTTTGGATGTGACCACAGGGCAACGGAAGTATGGTGGCCCTCCTCCAGATACTGTCTACTCGGGTTCCCAGCCTGGCATTGGCACAGAGGTTTGTGTATGCTCTTTAAATGCATCAGTATTCTTTTACCTAAAATTACTTTATTCCCGACTGCTTTGTAAATTAATGGATTTTATTCACTTAAATGGAATGTCTATTTATTTATAGCTGGAATTTGCATTATTGTTTAAACAATGTAGTGTTCTTATATCATGGATTATTGAGCTATAATGATCTTTCAATTGAAGTGTCAAGGTAACTTTATTGTACATATGATGCTGCAAATGTTCCTGAAATGATTTTCTCCTGATAAAATAGATATAACTTCTTTTTAAAATGAAGTGTCTTCAATAGCATATTGTTATCTACCTTGTTGATATAAATCAGCGCAGTGGGCCCATGGTATTTGGTTGGATACCCCATGAATACCAAAAATTCTGGATGCTTAAATTCCATTATGTTCAATGGTATAGTGATACGAAAAGGTGCATAACAAGCAAATGATGGAGAGAGCTTGAGTACCCGTGAATTGATTTGAGCGTACAACAAAGTATACTTGCAGCTGTGGATGTTTTTTGGGTTTTTTTCCAAATATGTTTGAGCCATGGATACAGAATTACTGGTTATGGTGGGTAGACTGAAGATTGTGGTGTTGTTGTTATTATATTTATTTTTACCGCACTTTATCTCCTCCAAAGGGGACTCAAAATAGCTTAACATAAAAGCATCAGCCTAACCATTTAAAATATACAAATGTTAAAACAGGATTAAAAATTACCAGTTAAAAATCATTAAAACAAATACAAAGTTCAAAAACACAGCACCCTCTAATTGATCTTAAGAACCTTCATATTTAAAAGTCTGTCTAAATAAAAAGGTTTTAGCCTGCCACCAGAAGGACAGTAAGGAGGGGGCCATTCTGGCGTCCCTGGGCAGGGAGTTCCAGAGTCGAGGGGCTCTCTCATTCCCACCAGTTGAGCTTGAGATGGAGGTGGGACCGAGAGAAGGGATTCTCCTGAAAATCTCAGGGCCTGGGCAGGTTCGTATAAGGCTGTGGTTCTCAACCTGTAGGTCCCCAGGTGTTTGGCCTTCCAACTCCTGAAATCCTAACAGCTGGTAAACTGGCTGGGATTTCTGGGAGTTGTAGGCCAAAACACTTGGGGACCCACAGGTTGAGAACCACTGGTCTAGGGCTTTAAAGTCATTACCAGCACTTTTGAATTGTGCTTGGAAACAGACTGGCAGCCAGTGGAGCTGTTGCAATAGGGGTTGTCCACTCCCTATAGCCAGCCCCAGTTTACAACCTGGCTGCAGCTCTTTTGAGTAGCTGAAGTTTCTGAACACTCTTCAGAGGCAGCTCCACGCAGAGCGCATTATAGTAATCCAGACGGGATGGCACTAAGGCATGTACCACCATGGCCTGATCTTGCTTCTCAAGGAATGGGTGCAGTTGGTGCACAAGTTTTAATTGTGCAAAGGCCCTTCTGGCCACCGCTGACACCTGGACCTCCAGGTTCAATGCCAAGTCCAGGAGGACCTCCAAACTGTGAACTTGTGGAGTGCAACACCATCTAGCACAGGATGAATCCCTACTCCCTGATCTGCCTTCTGACTTGTCTGGATTAAGTTTCAATTTGTTTGTTCTCATTCGGTCCATTCTTGATGGCAGGCACTGTTTTCGGGTCAGGACAGCTTCCTTGACATTCGGTGGAAAGGAAACCTAAGCAAAAAAGGAAAATGTGAATGAACTCAAAATACTCTATGAATGACAATAAATTATGTCTATGAAATACGTGGTGTACGTTGTATTTTTGAAACACATACAAAAGGCTAAATGTCTCATATAATGCACAATAACATATTATGCAGACGTGTAGTATCCACAATTAAACAATGCATATTATATTAAAATCTAATATGATGGTGTAGCCTCAGGACATCATCTGTATCTGTATACCTTTATAAAACGGAATGTTTGTGTGTATGCGGAGGGCGGATTGTGGCAGCCACTTTCACAGGCCAGGGCGGATATGTGGCAGCCACTTTCACAGGCCAGGGCGGATATGTGGCAGCCACTTTCACAGGCCAGGGCGGATATGTGGCAGCCACTTTCACAGGCCAGGGCGGATATGTGGCAGCCACTTTCACAGGCCAGGGCGGATATGTGGCAGCCACTTTCACAGGCCAGGGCGGATATGTGGCAGCCACTTTCACAGGCCACAGCGACCAGCGCGGGTGATGGACCTGCACCAAACTTGGTACACATAACCCCCTAACCCCCTTTACGCCCTGGCGCGGGTTGGGGACATGACCCCTGGATTATGGGATTTGTAGTACTTTCCAGCACTTTGGTTCCCACAGACCACTGAGGCCACCAAAAGGACCAATACAGACCACACTCAGCACACACAGCCCCCATGACCCACTCTACGTCCTGGTGCAGTTCGGAGGAGGGTGGACCATGGATGATGGGACTTGAAGTGCCTCTACTCACTTCCCAAGTCCGCTGCAACCCTCATCCAATCACTGATCGAGACCAAACTTGCCATACATAACCCCCATGACTACCTTCACGTCCTGGTGAGGTTTGGGGAGGACTGACAATGGATGATGGGATTTGTAGTACTTTTACACCCCTCTGTTCCCACAGACCACTGTGGCCCCAACAAACACTGATAAAGACCACACTTGGCACACAGAGCCCCAGTGACCCAGTCCACATCCTACTGAAGTTTGGAGGGGGACAGAACATGGATGATGGGTCTTGCAGTACCTTCCCTCACTTTCCAAGACTGCTACAAACCTAATCCTATGATTGATCAACACCAAACTTGCCACACAGAGCCCTCATGACCCACTCTACATTCTGGTGCACTTTGGAGGAGGGTGGACCATGGATGATGGGACTTGAAGTACCTCTACTCACTTCCCAAGTCTGCTGCGACCCTCATCCAATTACCGATTGAGACCAAACTTGGCACCCATAACCCCCATGACTGCCTTCACGTCCTGGTGAGGTAGGGGGGAGGGCTGACAATGGATGATGGAATTTGTAGTATTTTCACACCCCTCTGTTCCCACGGACCACTGTGGCCCCCCAAAAACACCGAGAAAGTCCACACTTGACACACAGAGCCCCAGTGACCCACTCTACATCCTACTGAAGTTTGGAGGGGGACAGAACATGGATGATGGGACTTGCAGTACCTTCCCTCACTTCCCAATCCTGCTACAAACCTAATCCAATGACTGATCAACACCAAATCTGGCACACAGAGCCCTCATGACCCACTCTACAGCCTGGTGCAGTTTACTGTGAGACGGACCACGGATGATGGGACTTGAAGTACCTTCACTCAGTTCCAAAAAACAATGCATCCCTCATCCATTCACCAATACAGACCAAACTTAGCACACAGAGCCCCCATGACCCAATCTACATCCTACTACACTTTGGGGAGGGGGGGGGGAACAGAGATGATGGGACTTGCACTACCTTCAGTAATTTCATGATACCACTGCAACTCCCAATAATGATGGATCAAGACCAAACTTGGCACACAGAGCCCCCATGACCCACTCTACATCCTGCTGCGCTTCCCAAATAACCCGGGCAGGGCCGGGTCCCCAAGCTAGTATCATATATTATTACACTGTAACAAGATACTGTCATCCATAGAGTATTTTGAATTCATTAGCATTTTCCTTTTTTGCTTAGGTTTCACTGAGTAAGCTCCCCTCCATTCTCTTTTATTAGGTAGAAAGGAGTCATAGAGCTGGGTGTCATCTGCATACATTTGGCACCCTACTCCAAAGCTGCAGTTGACCTCACCGAGCAGATTCATGTATATGTTAAAATGGAACCCTGAGGAACCCCACAGGTCAATGGCCAAGGATTCAAACAGCATTCCCTCTGTACCACCTTCTGGGTAAATAACATATAGACTCATTATTACTAGGGAAATAGCCATTAAGAAAATGTAATAGGTTGCAAATGCAGTTGATAATGGCTGCAGTGAACAATGTTTGGATTAATGACTGGTTGATGTTCAGTGGGATTCAGCTTCGTACATACATTCAGCCCTCCACATTGAGGTCAGATGCCAGAGTCCTGCAAAAGTGGAAAAACTACAAATACAGTGGAAAGGCAGGGGGATGCTTTCTCAAGGGCTCCTCAGACCCCTGGAGCCAGTGCCTGGAGGGTTTCCTGGTGGGAGCAATGCACCACAGCTGCCCTCCAAAGTCTGGTGCCACTGCACTCACAATCTCACGGCGGCCCTGTGCTTCCGGTGGAAGAGTGATAGGAACTGCTCCTCTTTCCTAAAGTCTGGGCTGCAGTATGTACGTCCGCATAGCAGCCCATGCTTTGGGAGAAAGAGGGGAATGAATGATTGTAGTTACCTCCCACCTCCCAAAGATTGGGCTGCCATTTGGACGTTCATACAGTTGGCCTGCACCTTGAAGAGAAGAAGGAGATAATTTATTGCAGCCACTCCCCACTGTACACTTAAGCTGAGAAGCAGTGCAATCATATGGTCATCTTCATATCAAAGGAAAGAGATTCATTTCTTGGATTTATTATCATAACAGTACTATAAATACATCATTTTGAATATTAGAACCTTTAACATGAATACTCTGAAGCTGGGTTTAGTTTAGTTAGTACATTTAATGCATAATGTAAAACTCTGAAACCCTGTTACAGAAATAAATCAATAGGTTGAATAACAGTCTTCATGGATAATTTTATATTCTAAAAATAAAATGCTGTGAATTTCCTTGTTAATACTTCTTTCAGGTATTTGTTGGCAAAATTCCTCGAGATTTGTATGAAGATGAATTGGTGCCACTCTTTGAAAAAGCAGGCCCAATTTGGGATCTTCGGCTCATGATGGATCCCCTTTCTGGACAGAACAGAGGCTATGCTTTCATCACTTTCTGTGGTAAAGAAGCAGCACAAGAAGCTGTGAAATTGGTGAGTGTCATAATGCTTAAAGTATTTTAGGATAGAGTGAGTGGCTGTTTGTAAGATATGGTTGGAATTTATTATTTGTTGGCTGTGGTCAGAAAGAGAGAAAAATGATGCATGATATTTTTGGAGATGTGGGGGAAAACATTACCAGTTTATGGTGATCTAAAGTCAAACCTGTCACTTTTTTGGCAAGATATGTTAAAAATTTTGTCTTTACCTTCCTCTAAGGCAGTGGTTCTCAATCTGTGGGCCCCCAGATGTTTTGGCCTTCAACTCCCAGAAATCCTAACAGCTAGCAACCCTGGCTAGGATTTCTGGGAGTTGTAGGCCAAAACATCTGGGGATCCACAGATTGAGAACCACTGCTCTAAGGTGGAGAGTGTGATTTGCTCAAGGCCACATGATAGCTTTCCATGGCTGAGTGGGGATTGTTACATTTCTTGCATTTTTAAATTACAGAAATATGCAAAATTGAGTTCTGAAAATCCACATCTAACATACCCTGCTCTGCATTTCTTGCTATCCTGCTAAAAGTATAGGTAGTATTTTGCAAGTTTACTTCAAAACACATTCTATCTCTGGTAATTTGACTTTGTTTGCTTTGAAATATAGCTCCTTTGGTATTTAAAATGTAACTATACCATTCGCTACGTATTAATAAAGAAAATGGCCAAATGAATTTGTCTGAATCTTCCTTTGAGACATAGCAGTGTAGAATATTTGATTAGATTATTTTGATAACTTTACCATATCAGCTGAGTTCTGTCCAGGATATTTTTTAGTAGAGAATACAGTCTCTACTGCAAGATACGGTGTGTGTGTATGCCTTATCTACAGTTCAGAATTTTTTTGTCAGTAACTATAAGTAGACCAGCTTTATAAGCCCACAGAAAGTATTAGCCTGGAAAATATTTTATTATTTATGAACCTCTAGCGGCCTATTGTTTCTTAATGCTAGGTATGGAGGAGGAGACCTGTAATGCAGTCAAGTTAGTTTCTGTGCTGAAGCCTTTATGAACTCCCTTTCTTGCCTGCATGGAATTCTATGTACTTTACTTGTTGCCTTTGGTTATGAAGGAAGTGCTTAAATACAAGACTGCATGGGAATGGTTTTTTATACAAAAGATTGATTTTTAAATAGTCTTTTGAAAATATCCTTACAAATATTTTAATAGTGAATTGTATTAACTTGACATTTTTAATAGATAAATATATGTATATTTTTATTTATTTATTTATTATGGTCGATGACCAGCACCAAATAATAAATATAAGGTAAACATTAGGAAAATAGTATCTCGGTATCTAACCTCCATATTCAGAAACAACATACTCCTCTGTGGGAGGCAAGGCATGTGGTGGCCATCATCTTTGCTTTTTTGATGGCTAAGGAACAGCTTCTGTTCTGGTTCAACAAAGTACATATACAAAAATCAATGTCTAAGATGGCTTGAAAGTAGGATTGATGAGAAGTGTGTTAGACTCTGTCAGATATTTTCATTCTTGCTTAATTAGGATTAAAAACATTAGAAGATACAATTTTCTATCTCTTTTGAATGGAGACTGTTGAAATTTTCTTTGTCCACATTTTAATGAATTCATTCTTTATTAATTTAATCTTTATTCAGAAAGTTTAATTCTTTTTTTCAGTGTGACAACTATGAAATTCGCCCTGGTAAACACCTTGGTGTGTGCATTTCTGTGGCAAACAATAGGCTTTTTGTTGGATCTATTCCAAAAAACAAGACCAAGGAAAACATATTAGAAGAGTTCAGCAAAGTCACAGGTAAGGATTAGCGAAAAGGAGCCAAGATTGTGAATAAATGTGTTGTTGTTGTTGGGAGTTCCATCAGTTTCTGGAAAAATATTTGTTCATTTAGAGTTCCTCAGATTTGCTAGGCTAGTACTGCTTCTGTGATTCTTCTGTCTTGGTTTAGCTTCTTGTGTACGTGCTGAACAAGGAGACATCACTTTTGCCATCTCTGTTAGAAATCTGTATACCATTCCAAAGGTAGATGGGACAGTGTCCACAGAATGCCAAATCTACTTCATAATACTATCAAATGGGATGCGTGTACTTCAGTGCTACATCTGTTGCTGAATACCTTATGTACTTATGTTCCTACTTGTGCTTCAATCAGATTTCCAAATTTGGTCTACATATGTATAAATATAGTTTACATTTAGTATAAATATGTGAAAGGATGTCATAAGGATGAGGAGCAGGCTTGTTTTCTGCTGCTCTGGAAACTAGGACTTGGAGCAATGAGTTCAAACTACAAGAACAGAGATTGCACAGGAACATTAGGAAGAACTTCCCTGACTGTAAGAGCTGGTCAGCAGTGGAGCTCTCTGCCTTGAAATGTTTTGAAAGCTCCTTCCTTGGCAGCTTTTAAACAGGCTGGATGGCCATCTGTCAGGGCTTCTTTGATTGTGCTTTGATTGTGCATGGCAGGGGGTTGGACTAGATGGCCCATGTAGTCTCTTCCAATTCTATTCTATGATTCAATGATTCTACATCTAATTTTTACAGAGGGATTAGTTGATGTAATCTTGTATCATCAACCTGATGATAAGAAGAAGAATCGAGGATTCTGCTTCTTGGAATATGAGGATCATAAATCCGCAGCGCAAGCTCGCCGTCGACTAATGAGTGGAAAAGTAAAAGTCTGGGGAAATGTTGTTACTGTGGAGTGGGCTGACCCAGTAGAGGAACCAGATCCAGAAGTCATGGCGAAGGTAATAAAGCGTAGATCAATGTCTGAATTAAAACTTTGCCATGCAGGCACTAAATTATCTCTCCCTCCCTCCCCCCAAAACCCCCTCCTCTTTAGATTTCTAGAATAGAAGTGGCATTCCCTTCTTTGGGAATTGTGTCACCTCTTTTGGAATCTTATTTGCAGCTAGGACACAAAATATGAATTAAAGAGTGTCACAGTTCTATAATCCTGAACTAAAATTACTTTCTAAATTATTGTGAACTTCCGTAGCTCTAAAGGATGCAATATGTATTTTGTACATTGAACATAAAGTTATTTATAAGTCAGTTTCAAGGATGACTATTTCAGTAGTTTGTATGCACAAGATTCACTTAATACTCCATCTCTTATCAAGAGTAGAGTAAATTCTTATCTACACCGGTCAGTTTAGCATGCTGTAAATAGTTGTGTATCCATACCGAATCCAGGAACCCTGTTAGAGGACATGCTTGGATGACTAGGAAGAAAGAACTGAGATTTCCTTGTTGCATGATTATTTTTGCCAATATCAGAATCGGGTCCCTGCATGACCAGGAAGAAGGAGGGGAGATCCGTGTGTTGCTTGTGTGTGCATACTCTTCTGATAGGTTGAGAAGCTGGATACTGTTTTCTCTCACCTAGTACCCTTTCAAAAAAGGTGTGTGTGTGTGTATGTGTCCAATGGTATGTTAAGAGGTAGAATTGATATAATGCACTATGTAGGGGCCACATTGAAATTTCATGATCTATCCTGTTGATTTCCAACTTCATTTCTGAGACAAAATGAACCTAGAAAGTAAAGTGATGCAGAACGCAAGTTATTTTCCTTTAGGATACTGTTTTGTGTTCTCTTAGCTAGTGGTAACAATGTTTAACATGGTATATAATAAGCATTGCTGAAATTCAGCAAATTGAATCCACTGTGTCTGAAGTTGATGTCACGGTACCTATTTTATTAACAGGTAAAGGTGTTGTTTGTGAGAAACTTGGCCACCACAGTGACAGAAGAAATATTGGAGAAATCATTTTCAGAATTTGGAAAGCTAGAAAGAGTGAAGAAATTAAAAGACTATGCTTTTGTTCATTTTGAAGATAGGGGGGCAGCAGTCAAGGTAGGTACCCAGTGTTTTTTTTTAACTGTATAATATATGGCCTAACTCTTACAGAAGTTAAGCCAGTATCTTAAGAAGGCAGTTTTCTGATATGAGATAGGAAATTCTGGTTGGAGCGAGGGGGTAAAACCCAGTCATTGTGGATTGCTCCTCTTGGCCATCGCGAGAATAACATTGTCTTCTAGGAGACTGTTCCTCTGCCTCTTGTTCCTGAGCTCCTGGTTTCTAAAGCCCGTGGCTTGTGATTTTGCAAGTCCTTCCAAGCCCATTCTTGCAGCATATGGCATGTATTCTCCTGGTCCACATGTTTCCAGTTGAGGCAACTTGGAACATTTGTAATTGCATTAAATTCAGTGCCGTCCTTTGCTACAATCTCATTAAATGTCTTGACTATCCCATTTCCTGAATTCTAAAATAATCCAGAATTGAAAATTGTGCACATAGGTGGCTACGATAGTGACATTTTTTTCTATTGAATCAGTGTACACTAACAGCATTATTAAAATATTGTATATAATATTACTTTCTAGTTCTGTGTATAAGGTGTATATGAAACAATTTAATTTTCTGTTTAGACTTGGGTCGAATAGACTTGGGGCCGAGCTTAGCACAGCAGGCTAAACCACTGTGCTGCAGAAAAATCCTGCTGATCGAAAGGTCAGCAGTTCAAGCTCGGGTTGGGGATGAGCACCTGTCATTAGCCCCAGCTCACCTGCCCACTTAGCAGGGTCAAAAGCAGAAATGCGAGTAGCTAAAATAGGTTCCGCTTTAGTGGGGAGACTAAAGGTGCATTTAAGGACATCGATCAGAAGGAAGCTCCTCAGCCTAAAGATGGAGTGACAGGCCTCCCCCTGGTGGCCGGAGTCGAGCACAGCCTCCAAAGATGCCGGAAATAAGATGGGAAAGAACTGCCATTGCCTCTTCTGTGTTGTCTGCCTTTTTTAATTGTGTAATCGGCATTGAATGTTTGCTGTATGTGTGTTCTATAACTTGCTCTGAGTCCTCTTTACGGTGAGAAGAGCGGGGTATAAATACTGTAAATAAATAACCTCCAAGATATCTCATTATGTGTGTATATACAGGTACAAGTATTCCAAAATCCAAAAACATCCAAGACCCCAAACACTTCTGATTCCAAGCATTTTGGATAAGGGATACTCATAACAGGGATAACAGTGCCAATGTCTGTTCGCTACAGTTTGAAAGGATACTTTTTTGTACACAACTTCCAGAATCTTCTAGCTAAAACAGACAGTGGGCACATTGACTTAAGGATCCTCCTAGCTGTAATCCAATTAATTTTTCCCAGTTCTGGATATTAGGGCATAAAATCCTTAAAATTATGACATAACATTTATTTTACATTAGTCTCAAAACTGATGCTAATGTTGCATTAGGTTATGCCTTGTAAAATATGCTTCAATATGTGCCTAAAATTCAAAAAGAATCTTGGCATGAATCTAATACGAGAGAGAGAGAGAGAGAGAGAGAGAGAGAGAGAGAGAGAGATTCTCCCTATGTTTGGTGTCACCACCCTAAATGGCCATCTGCAAATGGTTTTAGACGAGTATCTGCTTGAGATATTTCAATTTCAATGATTTTGTCCCATTGCAACACTGCATCTCGGACTTTTCTTGAGTCTCCTCCCTATCTGTCCCTCGGTGAGTACTTCATGGGTAACACAGGGCATAGTGGGAAAATATTGGATACTACCTAGTGTATGTGAAACAGTTGAAGTGCTGAGGAACACTCCATAACTGCCAAGTAGTATTGTCTGGAATTTTTAAAACCCTTTGTTTAAAACTTCCTCCTCAGCCCCAAACATTACATAGGATATTTTTGGTCAATATATTGTTCACATTACATATATTGAACATTTTTTTTGAAATAATTTTTATTGTGCACACACAAGAAAAAAAAGAAAAGAATCATTTTCTTAATATTGCATAAAAAGAGGTGGAACACTGGGTTTATAGGAAAGTAGGAAAAGAAAATGGGCAGAAGATAATTATAAACTTAAAAACTTCAACAATAGGAGGGGAAAAGAGAGAAAAGAAAAATTAAATATTGGAGAGGGGATTAGAGTCCTTTGACTTCCATTCTGTGTCTTTGCCTATATTACATGATTTTTTATTTTTATGGTTATGATTTACGTCCAGTCTTCATACTTTATAAACGCCTCCAAAGCAGAGAGAAAGAAAAAAAGGGAAAATAAATCATAGAAGTAAAAACCCATTGTATAAAGCACATATACACCCCTTCTATTTCTCCTCTTTCTCATATTCCTAAAAAAAAGGCGCCAGTCCGCACTCCTTCTATTTCTCCTCTTTTTATTGGGCTTCCCAAGCTGTTCTTTAAAAAAACCCCAAAAACCCTTAGTTTGTCCATATCTCTAATTTCTCGTAATTTGTTTATTCAATCATCCATTTTTGGAATTTTATCTATTTTCCAAAGTTTCACATATGATATTCTTTCTGCCGTAGAAATGTAGGTAAATAAAATGACTTTATTTTGGTCCAAAGTTAAATCTGAGTCCGTTATATTTAATAAATAGTACTTGTTGCACACCGGCCGAGAACCAGGGCCCTTTAAATATTCACACAACCACGGCTGGAAATAACAGTCTATTTATTGAAGTAAACAATGTCCAAAAAAATAATAACAGTAAACATGAAAATAGCCAAGGCAAAAAAGCATTCGAGAAAATCCCAGGAAATGTTCCCAAAGCCTCAGGCTAATTAAGTTGAAATGTCTGAATATAAATCCACTAAGAAGCAACAGAACTTAAAACTAGGATAGTCCCAAAAAAGGCAAGCTCAAAGTTTTGTCATGAATGACCAAATAATCATGAAATCAGGAGTTCATGGAACTGTTTGCAGTAGAATTGAAAGTTGACCAGGAACTGAATTTCAACCTTTACAGGGCTAATAACAAGCTCTCAGCATTCTAACATTTCCCTCCCTTTTCCCTGGGAAAGTAACAGCTGCAGCTAGAGTCAGCAAGCCAGGTGTCTCAATTCCCGCCCACTGGACTCTCAGAAAAACTAAATTCCCTTCACTGCTTTTCCAGAGTTTCATCACCTTGGCCCTGCACTGAAAATCACACAGATCCCTGCACACCACCACAACCCACAACCCCTGAAGCCACAGAAGCCACAGGCCCAACAGTACTCTGGTTTTCTTGGGAATGACATTCCCAATATTTTTTGGGACTCTTCATGAATATTTTTCCAGTATTTTTGGGCTTCGTTGCAAGTCCACATATGGAAAAAGCTTCATGGTCATGGCATTTCCAACATTTCCCCCCATGTTTATATGCATTAAGCCTAATTTTTTAGGGGTAGTGTACCATCTGTGGAACATTTTAAGCCATTTTTTCCCATGGCATGTGTATTAATTTAATTCCAAATTAATTCCCATTCATTCAAATGAATAGATCTTCTTGAATTCTCCGACCACCTACTCATGCAGTTTTTTACGACTTCAGTTTCTGTTGACCATTCCAATAGCTTATTATAAATCTTTGTAATTAGTTTTTTCTGTATCTGAAGAATCCTATCCCAAGTGGATTCCTTTTAAGTTGAAGCCCATTTTTTATCTTGATTATAATGCTCCTTAATTTGCATACAACGTAGCCAGGAAATCTTGCCGAAGTCCCACCTTATACTCTCATGGGATTTTAAATTGGAGGTATTTTTGATTAATAAGTCCTTATATGTTGGCCATTTCATCCACCCAAGTAATCTCTGGTTATTGAACAAATTGAAGAACCTTGTGTAGAAACATTGAGCTATCCCTTGTTCTGTTATCTCCAAATGTTTTTCCTCCTTATTTTACAAAGTTAAGAGGAAATGGGAATCTAGGTGCCATTAGTGTAGCTCTGCATTCTCATAGTGCAGTGGTGGCCTGTTCTCTGTCTTACCAGGTAGAGATGTTGACTTACAGATCTATTTTGTGATTTAAAACAAAGTTAGCAGGTCTATGAGTGAATTGAAATAATGAGCGCTTGCAGGTTTACAATGTTCAGGTTGCTTAAGAGTAACATGAAGCCCCCGGTGGCTCAGCATGTTAAACCACCGAGCTGCTGAACTTGCTGACCAAAGGGCGGTGGTTCAAATCCAGGGAGCGGGGTGAGCTCCTGCTGTTAGCCCATGTTTCTGCCAACCTAGCAGTTCAAAAACATGCAAGTGTGAGTAGATCAGTAGGTACCGCTCCGCCGGGAAGGTAATGGCACTCCATGCAGTCATGCCGGCCACATGACCTTGGAGGTGTCTACGGACAATGCTGGCTCTTCGGCTTATAAATGGAGATAAGCACCAACCCCCAGAGTCGGACACAACTAGACTTAATGTCAGGGAAAAACCTTTACCCTAAAAGTAACATGTACTTACGTTACTCTTAAGCAACCTGCTAATTGCAAACCTGCAGAATGGATATGACGTCATTTGTGAAAATCTTACGCAGTCCACTTACTAAACTTTTGTCCGTTTACTAAAATTGAAAGATAAACTCAGAAATCCTGGGTGAACGTTGTATTGTTATCAATCAAATTTAAGCATCTTTTTCTTTTCCAAACAGGCCATGAATGAAATGAATGGAAAAGAGATAGAGGGGGAAGAAATTGAAATAGTGTTGGCTAAGCCTCCAGATAAGAAAAGGAAAGAACGCCAGGCTGCCAGACAAGCCTCCAGAAGTACTGCGTGAGTGTTAACATTTGTTGATTGTGTGACATATAGACAGCACTTCATGCTTAAAACAACATAAACCAAAATCTGCCAAACTGTGTGAACTGGAGTTTTAAAATGAGCCCAGTGCACAAGATGAATGCCACTCTTTTTTATTCTTTTTCACTAGGTATGAAGATTATTATTACTATCCTCCGCCTCGCATGCCACCTCCTATTAGAGGCCGAGGTCGTGGAGGAAGAGGTGGCTATGGCTATCCCCCAGATTACTATGGCTATGAAGATTATTATGACGATTATTATGGCTATGACTATCATGACTACCGTGGTGGCTATGAAGACCCTTACTATGGCTATGACGATGGCTATGCTATAAGAGGAAGAGGAGGAGGAAGGGGTGGGCGAGGCGCACCTCCACCACCTAGGGGGCGGGGAGCACCACCACCGAGAGGTAGAGCTGGCTATTCTCAAAGGGGGGCACCCATGGGACCGCCAAGAGGAGCCCGGGGTGGGAGAGGGGGCCCTGCCCAGCAACAGAGAGGACGTGGTGCTCGCGGCGCCAGGGGCAACCGTGGGGGCAACGTGGGAGGCAAGAGAAAGGCTGACGGCTACAACCAACCTGACTCCAAGCGCCGCCAGACCAACAACCAGCAGAACTGGGGCTCCCAGCCAATCGCTCAGCAGCCGCTCCAGCAAGGTGGTGACTATGCCGGTAACTATGGTTACAATAATGACAACCAGGAATTTTATCAGGATACTTATGGGCAACAGTGGAAGTAAAACACGTAAAGAGGGCGTGGGAATGTTGGCAAGATAGAATTGGCTAGAGCTCTACATCCTTCCAAAAATTGGCTTAATGTTTCATCCTTCAGTAGTGATTGGCTGCCATTTGTATTGGGCTGAAGAATCACTCAATTGTGTATATATTCAAGTCTTTTTTTCCCTTTTCTCATAAATGCACTTGGACATTACTGAGCTTGCAGAATTCCCAAACACACAGTTTGGGGATATAGTGCTTTTTATCGTTTTAGGCTTCATTTTAGCAGTTTATCAGCAGGATGGGCAACACTGTTAAATCATGATTTTGCAAACCTTCTGTTTTTGGACAGTTTTCTTTTTTATTTGGGGTAGACTACATAGGCATATGCTGTACATAAAGTAAAGCTAGTACTTTGTCTCCGTAGTTTTAAGAAATTAAAACAAAATTAAGTTTTCTTGTATTGAAAATAACATGACTGTATGTTTTGCATTCTTAGAAGTAGGTTAACTGTGTTTTTAAATTGTTATAACTTCACACCTTTTTGAAAATCTGCCCTACAAAATTTGTTTGGCCTAAACGTCAAATCCGTGGCAATTTGTTCCTTGATGTGATTGTATTTCCAATTTCTTCTTGTTCATGTAAGATTTCAATAAAACTCAAAATCCTATTCAAAACATTACCTATTTCAAATTCAATTGTGTCCTAAAACATTATTTCATTGGTAATTCTTGCAAGTAACATTTTTTTAAAAAGCTGCCTATGTGAGTGATCAAATTGATGCAAAATTTATTGGAATTTCCAATATTTGTGGTATGTGAGTCAGGAAAGTCTGATCATAGAATCAAAACAAATTTTATCAATTGGCATTCTAGTCTACTTCTGCTATTTTAACAGCTTCAAGAACATCCGAAAGCTTGTGCAAGTTCTATTAGGTGTGAATAGTTTTTTTGGGAAAGAGATCTGTAAACTTAATCTGCTTTTGTTATTAATTTGGTTAACATCTAATGATGGCAACACAATTCCATCCTGCTCAATTCCATCCTTCTTAATGTTAATAATTTTTTCAAGAAAGTATAACTAAGATGTAAATATCCCTTTCTAAAATGACTATTAAATAAGATTACTAAATTGACTAAAATATTAGATTTGAACCTTACTTAATGGCAAATTTCCATTGATTGGTGATATCACTTATCCCACCATACATGAAGACTGTTTTAAATGAGTCTGGTTTTAATCTCTTAAAATGCACTTTTGTTTTTTCATTCATGCTACTTTTTCATTGGTTTGCTTCTTTTGCATTGTGGTGCATTGCAATGAAGTACGTTTTTATATAGGAAATGAAATCCAAAGTTCCTAAATTTCCAAACTGTTCAGGCTTTTTTTATATCGTGTCAGGAGCGACTTGAGAAACTGCAAGTCGCTTCTGGTGTGAGAGAATTGGCTGACGCGTAGAGACATTGCCCAGGGGACGCCTGGATGTATTACCATCCTGTGGGAGGCTTCTCTCACATCCCTGCATGGGAAACTGGAGCTGACAGATGGTGGCTCACCCCATCTTGCGGATTCGAATGACCAACCTTCAGGTCAGCAGTTTAACCGACACAAGAGTTGAACTCATTGTGCCACCGCAGCTCTTAACTGTCCAGGCTGATCGTAATTAATAATTAGTCCCACATTTATTAGTATGCATTTAATTAGAACATTGGGATCTTGGCACAAAAGACCAAGCTACTGTCTAAGACGACTGTTAGGAATTGTGGGAGTTGAAGTCCTAAACACCCGGAGGGCCAAAATTTGCCCATGTCTGATCTAAGCCTTGTTTAACCCCTTTATTGTTGGGAAGAATTGCATTGTTATGTCAACATTGCTCTTCCACATTTTAGCTTGTTACAAGTCAGGACAGACACTTAATGGGTTTGTATCTGACTTAAAGACTGAAGGGGAAAGCTGATTTCAAATTACTAGTTCAATCATATAATTGTGTGTGGTGGGAGCTTCCTTGCAAACCCCCCCCCCCATGTTTTATGCTAATAATAATAATTATTTGCATAATTAACTGCAATCATTAATGCACTCAAATGGCGCTCCATGCAGTCATGCCAGCCACATGACCTTCGGCTTAGAAATAGAGATGAGCACCAATCCCCAGAGTTGGACACGACTGGACTTAATGTTAGGGGAAAACCTTAACCTTTACCTAATCATATTAAATTACATTTGGGCACATACATATAGGTTTTTTAACGATGTAACATTTGTCTCATTAAATACATCTAATAAAACATGGGCAGTGCCTAGCTTTCTGATAACCAGTGATACAAAAATAGGTTTTATCAGTTTTTGTACCATCAATTCCAAACTCAAGCATTGCATTATAAATAGGAGTTTACTTACAATCACTTGCCTGAGAGGAAGAGGTGCTTAAATAATTACTATGGGTCATAAACAAGGACTTCCATAAAAGGCAGTGTTGTTGATAAGAAAACATCTGATAGTCCAAAAAAGAATTTGGAGTCTCAAGTCACAGATACTCAAGTGAAAAGAGAAATAATTCGATTCCAACAAATCATAGAATGCCATCTAAAATGATCTCAAATGTAACCGTCCCACAAATCTAGAAAATTTAATATTTTAATGCAACAGTTACATTTCAGTGATACATATTTCTACTTGAATATAATGCACAATCTAATTAGTATTTTTTTCTAGGAAGCATTGTTGGTACAGTAGAGTCTCGCTTATCCAACATAAATGGGCCGATAGACCATTGGATAAGTGAAAATGTCGGATAATAAGGAGGGATTATGGAAAGCCTATTAAACGTCAAATTAATGTTATGATTTTACAAATCAAGCACGAAAACATCATGTTTTACAACAAATCGACAGAAAAAGCAGTTCAATATACAGAACATTATGTAGTAATTACTGTATTTACGAATTTAGCACCAAAACATTGCAATGTATTGAAACAGCTGTGGATCTGGGTGGGAGGCAGACTGCATTGGATAATACAGAACGTTGAATGAGTGAAGGTTGGACAAGCGAGACTCCACTGTATTTAGTAGCACTTAAAACCATAACTAAATATCAAAGTTGCAGTTCCAAATACATTTTGTTCATCTGTAATTTTGCCCTTTGGTCGTCAGAGCAATTCTGGGGTAGAAAACCCCTATCAGAAGAATCACAAGCCTTTTTTCCCTTCAAGGTGTGGAAGGAATCATGAAATGGGTTTCAATATTTGATCACTCATTTATAGCAGTTGCTTCAGTGTCTCTATTGATATGAAGGTAATTTTCAAACCAACTGATGCCAGAGTTTTGGTACTCAAGAAACCTCTGTCCAAAGATTTCTACAAATTCTTAATTATACAGATCCATCCTTGCGACACAAACTAGTATATACATTCTTATTTGTGAAAAGTTTAAATTTATAGAAATGCAGCAGTTCTTTTAGCAATTGTTTTTTTCTAGCAGAAGATGTCAATCCTGAGCAGCTTAGCATTTTTAAAGCATTTTTCTTCTGAAATTCTACTAAAATTCAAAAGGATTTGAAGATCTTAAGCTTAATGATCAGCTGTATGAATGACTGCCTCATTTATCAAAGCCTGATTATAATTTCACCTTGTCTACATTTGTACACTATTATTTGAACTCATTTGCATTTGGAACATTAACACATGCTTGTAATAAGGCTATTATGAGCAGAGTAAATAAATTTATGACTATATTTTGATAAAGAATACAAGGGAGTTCTCAGGGTTGATAATTGGAGTCCTTATGCAAGCAAATCTTGGAACATCATTGGGGCTGTTTGATTTTGCCTGGCCAAGCATGATTTGGGTTCTTGCAATTTCTAACATCTGAGCCAGATTTTTCAAAACCTGCACCTAGCTCTTTGGTTTAAATTTGTGCTATTTATAAGAGTAAGTATTTTATTGGATACTAGATTCTGTGCCATGGAAATGAACTGTTTAAACCTCAAGCTCTAAGGGTTTTTTTTAAAGCAAAAGGTTCTGGAGTATGTTTTCCCATTTCTCTGAAAATGGGAGCTTCTGTTAACTTAGGACTAGTACTCACTAGCTGTGCATAGAAAATTTGATGTGTAATTCTTCCAGATACAGACCGGCTCACCAAGGTGCATCTTTAGTTTTGCAACTGCTTGGATGGAAAAACCTAATTAGAAATGGTCTATTAATACTTCTCATATCTGTGGCTGACAATATTTTTTTGGGAGGAATATTTTGACACCTTGCAAAGAGGTTACCAGAAGCTCTGAATGACAGTTCAGAATGTATTGCAATACATTTTCTGATGTTATCCAGAAAAGTGCACATGTAACTTCTGTTTTAACTCCTTCCTTTTATTACCTGACTATCAGGGAAGCGTGGTTGAGGCTGCCCTGACCTGACATGTCATGATGTCGACTTGCTAGGTGGGGTTCGCAGGGGACAGTAACCATTGGAGTTATCGGTAAGATAAACTTTCTTTCTAATTTTTCTCAATTAAGGTGAAAGGGCTTTCCTCTGGGTGGCGGGAAGGATTATGCTACTTGCCCTCTTTCTTCTCTTCGCTAATCTTAATTGTTTGGGATTCCTCATTAACAAGCCCCTCGTTACGGTAGATGTAATGGTTGACTCCATGACTGGTGAGTATGAATGTGATGCTGCTGATTATAATGAATTAACAGGGCTGAATTAGAAGGTTGTTCAGTGGACTTTATTGCAATGCTTCTTAGCCTTATTTATTCATTTATTTATTTACAACATTTATATCTCACCCTTCTCACCCCAAGAGCGGCTTATAAGTTATATGTACATACAATATATCATATTATTAGCATAGCACAAATATTAGTATTATATATTATTATATTGTACTATACCACTATACTGTAATGTTATTAGTAATATTGCATGCAATATAAAATATATAATTATTATATTGTATTATTAATATTATATTGTATTATAATATCAATATTATATGTGTGTTCAATATATTATTCGCACAGCACAATATTAATATTATATATTACTATTTTGTTGCTGTGGGAGGGGCTCCCAACAGATGACCCAGGAGACATGGTAGAACTCTGTCTTCCTGGCTCCCCATCTTCACTCTGGCCCCAAAGTGACAGTTGGCAGTCTCTTTTCTGATGTGAGGGAACTGGCTTAAATTTTTTTTTTTTAAAAAATGCCAGTACTAAATTTATGCCCATTGGACACAAGTTCCTCTGTTTCCTGTAAACTCTGTAAAAGCTTCCAAGACAATGGCTTGCACACTAGCTTTATTCTACTTCGAGTGGTAAGCTGTTCTATTACACATTTTATTTGCTGTAATTTGCAGCAATTTTTAAGCTTTTTGAAAATAAAGTTGAAACTGATATATAAAATTGGATTCAAAACTGCCTCTGTTCATGATAAAATGGTTTATCCTTTGGACAAATGCTGTAAAACTGGATAGATTTCAGTAGAATATACAAATTGGATTGGGCTATAAAGTAACTTTTTTCTTTTTTTAACCTGTTGCAGTAACTGATCTTTTTCCCCCAGCTACAAGCTGGAATATAAATACCTTTTGTCTTCCAAATCCAGGCTGTAATTCTCGGTTTGTCAGTGGAACAACACCAGGTTGTCTACCTGTTACTCAATACAATGTGTATGCATTCTAACCCAATTTTAGCAATGGGAGGAAAGATTGCTGCATCTGTAAAAAAATTGGTTCATTCATAGTCCCTTTTCCATTTGTCTCCGAATTTTTAATAATCAGTGTTTGCAATTGGCATTTAGGAAAAGCTGAGAGCCTTTTCCAGAATGGTACTAGAAACCTATTCATCATGGACATGTTGACCATATGCAAAATTCAGCAAATTTCAAAATCCACAAAGGTGTGATATATTTATTTTGCCAACGAAACTCATGAAAAACACAGCTGGCGTTTTCGTTAGACACAGATATTTAAAAAACGATACTGAAGGAAAAGAAGTAAACATGTGTCTGTTGTCATTTCTTTCTTCTCCTGTATGATTTTAACATCTGTCCCTGAAGAAGCCAACAGAGCTTCAAAAGCTTGCATGATGTATTTTATTAGGGCCAATAAAGGTATCACTATTTTGCGGATTTTGGTTACCTGTTGAAAGCAAGAAAAAGGGGAGGAGACAAAAAATGTGTCCACCCCTGTCAATCTTTCCTTCTTTTGTTATAACAGACTAACACAGCTATTTCTTTTAGAATTGCTGATAATCGTTCCATGGATTATCCTTTTGTAGTGCAGTAACGGACATGCTTAGACTAATGACTGAATATTCAGTTCCTTTCAAAAAGTAGCCTTCCACAAAATCCTTTCCTGACCCTTTCAATACAACCCACATGTGCATCAAAAACAAAATAAACAAACAAAATCCAAAACCCTGCTGTGGTACAGGTGCTCATTGAGAAATGATCTCATGCAAGATTTGGTGCCATTGAAAGCTGTAGTTTGAAGACGTGGAGAGGAAAATACAAATTCTAGCAACACTGGATACAGACATCACTTAAATCCAATCATGATAACCTACATGTGCATCCCATTTGCACAGCTAGAAGCATGAGAGTTGTTGTAGGACTGGATTACTATAGCATTTATTTGGGTTTTTTAAAAGGCCTGAAATTCTAAAAGAAGGTACAAAAGCATATTCTTTAGAAGGCATTTGGGGGAGAGTTGTTTTTGTAAGAGTGGCGACATGGGAGAGTGCAGCCCCATAAGTTTGAAGAACTGCCCTCCTTTGTTAGATAGCAAATGAAGGGTGCTTTATTTTTTATTTTTTAATCAGCACTTACAGAAAGAATATAAAAGTTATTGGGTGAAAATAATAGACATAATACTCACCATCCCAGTTTGCATGCTTTTATATATGTATGAAGTCCTTGGCTGGCTCAAATCTCACTGTAAGTTAGAGATCCTTCAAACGCCTACCTTATTTTGGGTACTTTCTTGAATAGCCCAACATTTCTTTAGCCAATTCCACTTGGAATGTTTGTATATTGGAATAATGTACTTATCCATAGCCATTTTAAGGCAGCTGAGCGCACCCCCAATTACTTTCTTCAGTAGATTTCCTGAAGATTTTCTGATTTAAGCCATTCTCCACACTGACAGTATAGGGATTTCCAGTAGCTGCTATTCTTGCTCTTGCTGCTGCTGAAGACTACAAAGTAAAGTCCTTGTACAAATACACTGCCAATATAAAGCCAATATATTGGGGGTCACGGTAGCACAGCGAGTTAAACTGCTAAGCTGCAGAACTTGCTGACCAGAAGGTTGGCAGTTCAAATCCATGAGACGGAGTGAGCTCCTGTTGTTAGTCCCAGCTTCTGCCAGCCTAGCAGTTTGAAAACATGCATATATGATTAGATCAGTAGGTACTGCTTCGACTCTTCGGCTTAGAAATGGAAATGAGCACCCCCACCCCCCTCAGGTTGGGCTTGACTAGACTTAATGTCAAGGGGAAACCTTTACTTATAATGAAGTCATGTTGAGTGTTGTGAGTGTTGACAATTTTGCCACTGTTTTAAAAATATTTTATTGATTTCAACACATAACATATATACTTGTATATCAGTTTTAAAAAACTGAACCAAAATTCAACCCCAAACCCCTGGAGTCAACTTACCAGTGTAAGTAAGTATTTTCCACTTTGGTACTACTTCTGGTTTTTTCTTTGTCCCTGTGGAGTGGATTAAGCGGAAGATACCAAATGTTACATTGTTGTCCTTTTAATAGTTTACATAATGGAGATTTCTGAACCACTTCATTGTCGGTGTCCAAAGAGGAATGTATTGTCTATTTACTGAGCGATGCATCTCATTATGTACTTACCAGATGTCTATTTTCTTATTAATGGTCTCTCTGAATCACATATGGGTTATTCTGGGCCAGTGCAGAGCACACTCGGGACCTTCCAGAGCTTTAATCATACATTTTTAACAGTAATCCCACTGTTGGCTATCTCTTATACCTGTTTTATATTTGGGCTGATTTGGCATTGTAAAATTTTATATGTTGATTTTAAAAAAGGGAAATTATGTGTTGTATCACCACTTTGTATAATGCATATCCTACTTTTATAATTTTAAAAATTCTGAAAGCTGGTCAGATATTTAGCCAGAAGCACAACAAACTTTAAGTCTCGATCACTGTACAAATCAAAAGCCGTAGAACAAGTAAATTAGCTGTTGAAGTGAACAAATGAAACTGAAGATCAACAAATTCTTAACAAATTAGGATGCTTATACCTAAAATAGGGTGAGTTATTATCTGGGCCAGGGGTTAGGGTGGTATTCCTCATTTGTTGCCACAACCAGGAAGACTATCATCCCACCTGAGCCCTTATAATAAGTAGCCAAGAGATTGATCACTGAGTATGCTCTGATGTGACAGGAAAGGTCATGAGGAAGTAGGCCGTCATTGCATTTTGGTTTTCGGACTCACAGCTACTCTTGCTTACAAGCAATAAAGTAAATACTCAGTTGCAGATTCCCAAGGAAAAACAAATCACCCAACAGATTCATTCCCTCTGTTAATGATTAAAAATAATTATTGACCATGGTTATATTCCACTAGCAAGACTTTTCAAAAGTTGAGTAAAAATATGCTATTTATGAAGTTCACCCTTTTCGATTTTATGAATTTCATCACATGGTACAAAAAAGAACTCTGGTGTAAAAAGCAATCAGTGTTTGTGCTCCAAACTCCACCATACAGTTAGAGATTCATGTCAAGTTCCTGGATTGCTTTTCTCCATGTCCACACATATTGTTGGAGTTTATTCATGCTGAAAGCACATGTATGTATTGGTATACAATATTTGAAAGGAAATATTAAGAGGGGCGTAACTTTGTTTTTTACTTCTCCGGAGACTAAGACATAGAGAAGTGGTTCTCAACCTGTGGGTCCCCAGGTGTTTTGGCCTAGAACTCCCAGAAATCCCAACCAGTTTACCAGCTGTTAGGTTTTCTGGGAATTGAAGGCCAAAACATCTGGGGACCCACAGGTTGAGAACCACTGACATAGAGCAACACATTCAAACTACAGGGAAAGAGATTCCGTCCAAACATTAGAAAAAACTTCCTGACAACAAGACCTATCAGTTAGCTCTTGCTGTCTATGTTACTATGATGCTGCCTCAAAGTATGGTAGATTCCCCCTGGAGGTTTTTAAACAGACTGGGGCTTTTATACAGGGGGGTGGATATTCATCTGTCGGGTACTTTAGTTGTACATTCCTATATGACAGGGAATTGGACTGGATGGCCCTTATGATCTCTTCCAACTCTATGATTGTATGATTCTATCTTAGATTGGTGATGTCAATTGATGGATCTACATTTTCAGTAGTGACCAGCTGGTTATACATTGCAAATGTGGGTTTCTGTGATGGAATTTTCTCACATAATGCCAGCATATTTGTCAAAGATTTTAAATTTTGGTTTTAAGTTGAAGTTTGGGTTAACTGCACCTTCCCTACTCAACCAATAGAAATTAGCTTTCTGTTTTGTTAAAATGTGTGTCTTTCCTAGAAGAGTGTTTTTTTGGCAGCAGTAAAAATGGTCTTTTAACCTGTAATCAGAAGGTCAAGCTTTGTCATCACTTAATAAGCAGCAAAACAGATGTCCCGAAGTACTTCTCATGTAAATGTCTTTCATCTTCATTCACTTCCCAAAGCAACATCTACAGGTAAGAAGATAGTGGTGGTGGTTTATAAGGCTTGCTTGTGAAGTTTTATCTTGCATCTGGCTTTTGTACAATTTGCATTGTACAAAGATGTTCAGTGTTTAATAGATAAATAAACGTGATAATGTAAACAGCGAGAGGATGGCAATCACTGTGCCCCACGCTTGTTGCAGGCTTTCTTGCACTGAGCAAAAGCTAGCATCCATGTGTGTTGAATGATGATAAGTATTCAGTTTTATGCTATCTGTCTACACAAAAGGAAAATGCACAAAATCACCAATATTCTCCAAGAGAAATAGTATTTTTTTTCCAAAATCTGTCAATATTTTAAATCCTGAAGTCTATAATACGTTATAGAAATTCAGCTACTAAGGAATTTAAACTTAAAACAATGTAGGCCCTAGAACCATGCAGATCTGCTTAGAAGTATATGAACAATATCTATTAAGATATCACAAATGGAGAAAATAATTGAATGGTTTCTTCAGTGACCAAGCACACGATGCCATTTATAGCAAGAGTAGACAAATTGGCCTTCCGGATGTTGGACTGCAACTCTTATATCCATAACTGCTGACCAGGTCTAATGGAAGACCATAGATTGCCCATCCTTACTTTTTTGTTGATCAATGACATATGCCTGTTTGAAACTGGAACGTGGAATTGTAACTTCAGAATTAAGAATAGATTAAGTAAGTATATTAATATCTTCCTTTTGGAAAGAGAATCTTACTGTGCATAGTCCCTTCTGCAACTAACGAGAGATGCTTGACCAAACATTCCAGTGGCATTTTCTTTTTTGTATGTGGGTACTTACAGCTAAAAGTGTCCTTTATATAACTGCTTGGGCAAGGGAGCTTACAGTAAATGCATGCTTAACATCTGTAGCTTAATTCAGTTGCTTAGTTTGCCATACTGCTTAGTGTACTTTTAAAGGAATCATGATTCATTTTGCATTTGTCTAGTGCTCAATAATAACTAAGAATGAGTCACTGAAGTAGGAAATCTATATAAGCAATGTGTAATTGAAGGAAGTTGTTATTTTCACAGAGACCACCAGTGTCGTCTTCTTTTTCTTCAATAATGTATTCTTCTTATCTCTTCCAAATAATTTAAGGACAACAGAGTTCAGACTTGCTTATTGAAAATCTGTAGTATTTCAGCTCCTCTTGCCAGTCTTGTTGCAAGATACTCTATGATCTTATACAGTCTGTTGATTAATTTGTTATTCACTGCAAAACAGAAGGTCATACATGATAAAGTCAGTTTGTAATAAATTTATATGTAGTCTGTTGAAATAGGATATGAAAACAACAAGCATCTAACATGATGTGCAAGACCAGCAGCAGCTGAAGCAGCATTTAATTGAGGCTAAGAGGACCATTCAAAAAATAAGCATAGCTAGGCATTTTGAGTTATCCTGAACACCTTGATGCATCTTTGGATTATTTACTTTCAATGAAACATTCCGTTCCTAAATATCTATAAAAAGTGCTAGTAACCTTGCTTTCCTTCTCTTGATTTTTTATGGGTAGTGGATTGGGGTCTTTAAAAAAATCATTTCATCCTGATTCTCATGTATTGAAAGTAGATGTACTCTGTTGGTAGTGTTGGACATTCCCCCATCCCTATACAGAGTCAAACCATAAGCACGATATTTAACTTTATCTGTCTGGGAAAACTTTCAAAATTGATATTTGAAGACTAAAAATGGAATGATCAAAGATGTATGCTGAAAAAGCTGCATGAAACACATTTCTCTATATATGTAGTTGACTAAGAATCATGGATCACACCTGTTTATATAATGGCAGCTATATTGAAAATTGTTATGCTGTTAAACCCTGACATTTCAGAAGTTGCGGTATGAGGAAGCAAGAGAAATCTCCTGCAGGGTCTATGCTGCTATGATGCAAAACATGTGCTGTGATTCTGGAATAATGGGGATATCGGACCGATGACATCACCCAGGCCTGGAAAGACAAAGGTGAGTTAGCCTACTAGGATGAGTGCTTGGTGGCTATAATTTCTTTCCCATAGTGGGACAGTAAGTGTTACCATGATTCACAGAACCAAGAAAAAACTCTATACGCAAAAAGCAATCCAGTTTTCTAGTCTTCTCTATAAGCTTGGGGTCTGAAATGGAAGATGGCATCTGCTGAGGAATAAGCCCAAGTAGGTGGCCCACTGCCAAATTCGAGTTCCCCAAGACATGTGCAGACACTTGCTATTGCAGTGTGTTCTGCATTCTCCAAACGAATGTGTGTGTAATGACAGGATCATGGAACAAGAACAACAGCCTCATATTTACCTTGCCCTGTTCTTAATGCTGGTGTAAGTTAGGCTTGGAGAAGAAGGGCAAAGTAAATGAGCCAAAATAAACTATCTTGACTGCTTGGAATGGAACACAGCAATGGCATATTGGCCACAACCCTCACCACCAGGTTAGAGCCAGCACTTAGAATCAAGAACGAAGCTGTTCATTTTTCTCGATGCTTATTTCAGATCTGAGGGTGCCGACATGAAATTCAGTGGTTTTGCCATTCTTGTTTTGCTTCAAATGCACACATTGTCATAGATACAGTCGTGCACCATATTTCTTTCTTATAGTGAAGAACCATTGTGACTAGACTGATGGGTCCAGAAATCAAAATGATCCATTGTATTAGGCTGTTGAATCTCAGGATGCCTTTTAGCAGTTTGCTTTATCTGTCAAGCAAAATATCCTATTAGAATATTTGAAACTTCTCTGTCAGTATTATGACAGACTACACACCTGTGAATCTTCTATCTGATTCTGCATATGCAGTTGTCCTCACCCAAATTGTAAGAGGGATGGCAATATCTTCATTTTAGGCTTTGGATAACCTCATCATGATGATCTCGTTCTCAATTATATGTGGGAAATAGAAAAGGCAGCTTCCCTTTTCAGACCTGCCTTCCCACTGTCATGAACTCCGCTCTTCCCTTTCCAGCCATAGTCAAATGCAATCTGCCCTTGGGTTGGTGGTCATTTTGAAGGACATAACATCTTACACTTGGGTTGTGCATTGAATCTTGGCACGGTATATGTACCAAAGTAGCAGATGGGTATAGTCACTGCAGCAAATTACTCCACTGGTAAATCTATTTGCTATTTTTATTTCCACCTTGACTTGTAAATGGTCCCTTTTCCTTAATAAATATTTTTACGAAAGTGAGTGTGCTGTGTTCTTTTTACTTGAATCTGCTTGCATTTGCCCCAAAAGATACATGATCAGTTTTGCTGTTTCTGAATTTAAGCTGGTATAATGCAGAGGGCAGTGGAAGTAGGAATTTAGCCTTACTCTTCGAAGTGGGAGTGAAATAAATAACATAACACATCATGCTCATTCTTTGCATTTCCTTGTGAAATCAGAGGAATAAAGAACATGCCTCTTGCAGTCTCCTCTGGTCAGGTCATTTAAGCAGATATCCTGCTCTGACTCTGAAGATGGATTCGTAATGAAAGACAAACAGTGTTGTATCTTCCATGAAAAGGATGAAGTAAAACACATTTTACTTGAATGCTTAGGATTACGTTCTTATATGCTGAAGCTTTTATTTTTAATGGGAATAATAATATAATAATAAAATATATACTCTATTTCTATTCCTCTCTGGCTCCCTGAGGTGACTCAGAGCGGATTACAGTATACACATACAATGCCTTTTATACAGTGAACAACAATGACAGACAAGTACACAGACAAGGGCAAGGTGTATACGCGATTTATGTTGTGTTCAAAAGCAACAGTGGCTCAGGACAAAAAACCAAATAGAATCATAGAAGGAGAAGGACCAGAAATCATCCCACAAGTTTGGAGCTACAAAATAAATTTGAACTCTCTCCAGCATTAGTGATAGGTGCCCATGGAAGAGTCATCACATGGAAAGTCCTGCTAAACCTCCAAAAAGACAGGTGGTGGTGGTAGAGGACTCCTTGCTGAGGGAAAAAGAAACTGATTCCGGCCTGACAAGATGAGGTGAGCAAGAATCCGTGTTGTAATAAGCTGACAAGGCTTGTTGAGGTATTTCCCTTTTTGTCCATATGGGATCAACAACAATGCAAGGCAAATCCTTCGGGAGATAATCGGATTACATTACTATGAGTAAGAAGCTGCAGAGTCTTGATGCCCAGATCTCATTTCAAAGATGGTTTAAGAAAGGAGAAAAGGATAATGGAAGTGAATA
Organism: Anolis apletophallus; assembly: GCA_030556195.1. Lineage (NCBI taxonomy): Eukaryota > Metazoa > Chordata > Lepidosauria > Squamata > Anolidae > Anolis > Anolis apletophallus. Next base: position 29,103,191 of record JARBWK010000011.1, on the reverse strand, counting down.
ACTTGGTTTGCAGATTGCACCATCAGGACTGAGTTGGCTTCCTAGACTATGGCCGAAGTTCAATTAATCTGGGCTACTGTTAAAGGATAGACAGGAATATTTTTGCTAAAAATCTCAGATCTGATCAGAAGGTCTTTATACTGAATTACCTGAGGGAGGGAAGCGGTATTCTTGAAAAAAGGAGATTAACAGGATACTACCTCAACTGTTATAGAGCGAACAGTACAAGGACTCGAACAGTGAGAAAGTTGAAAAAAACTTTAAAATAAGTGGTGGGACAGTCCATAGTCTGGTGTCTCTATAAAAAAGAGCATAGGAAATTAGAACTAGAACTCATAATACAAGTAGGCATATATATTGTAATTGGCATCAGGGAAACCTGATGGGATGAGTCTCGTGACTAGAATATAGTAAAAGAGGGATACAACCTAATTATGAGAATTAGGCCAAATAGGAAAGAAGGAATAGCATTATTTGTCAAGGATGTTTATACCTGTGAGGAGGTCCAGGATGTAAATCTTAAGATATCTGAGTAAAAATCAAGGGGGAAAGAAACAATAGGGACGTAATTGACCTCAAAGCCAGGCTGATGACTTGGATGATACCTTCCTGGAGCAGGTGAACATTCAAACACGAAAGATGTAGTAATGGGAGATTTTAACTATTCTGATATTTGTTAGAAGACAAACTCTGCCAATAATGTCAGGTCTAACAAATGCCTCATCAGCCTTGCAGACCGTTTTATTTTCCTGAAGGTGGAAGATGCAACAAAGGGATCAGATACATAAGTTGATCCTAACCAAGAGTGATGACCTGGTAAGTGGGGTGAAAGTGATGGGTTCCTTAGGACTGGCCATGTTCTAGAGCAGGCATGGGCAAGCTTTGGGCCTCCAGGTGTTTTTCACTTCAACTCCCACAATTCCTAACAGCCGGTAGACTTAAGAATTATGGGAGTTGAAGTCCAAAACACCTGGAAGGCCAAAGTTTGCCCAAGCCTGCTGTAGAGTGTTACACAACAGAATGGGAAGTCAAGCATAGTCAAATACACATTGTAGACTTAAGAAAGCTACCCAGTAAACTTAGGGGAAAACTGTGATACCATGATCAAGAATACCAAAAGAGCGGAATTCTTGGTAGAGTTTCTGAAAAGGGATATGTAGGAGGCACATTTCCCACTATTCTGCTGGGCACCACAATTCAGGAAGGATATTGACAAGCTGAAAGGTGTCCAGAGTAGGGTGACTAAAACAGTCAAATGTCTGGAAGCCAAGCCCTAAGAAAAGTGGCTAAGGGAACTGGGTATGTTTAGCTTGGAGAAGAGGATGAGAGGGGACATGATAGCCATGTTTAAATATTTGAAAATATGTCACATTGAGGAGGAGGCAAGTTTGTTGTCTGTCGCTCTAGAGATTAGGGCATGGAGCAATAGATTCAAATTGTAGGGAAAGTGATTCTACCTAAACTAGGAAGAACTTGACAGGAGCTGTTCGGCAGTAGAATATGTGGTGGAGTCTTCTCTAGAGGTTTTTTTTTAATAAGAACATAAGAAGAGCCATGCTGAATCGGGCCTCAGCCCATCTAGTCCAGCATTCTGTGTCACACAGTGGCCCACTAGTACACAGGGATCTCTAGCAGAAAGGAAGGCAGAACCCTCACCTGCTCCCGACCCCCCACAACCAGTACCCGGGGAAAATTCTGCCTGCCTCCATCAACACAGAGGTGGCACTTGGATGTCCATTTCAGTAACTACTGATTCCCTTGGTATCCATGAATCTCTAATCCTGCCTTGAAGCTGTCCAGGCTGACAGCTGTCACAACCTCCTCTGGAAGTGAGTTCCATAACCCAATGACCCTCTGGGTGAAGAAATATTTCCCTTTATTAGTCCTAACTTTCCTACCTTGGAGCTTTAGGGAGTGCCCCCTAGTCCTAGTGTTGTGTGACAGAGAAAATATTGTTTTCTTTATTCACCTTTTCTATCCCATGCATGATATTATACACTTCGATCAAGTCACCTCTTAAACGCCGTCTTTCAAGGCTGAAAAGACCAAGGCGTTGCAACCTGATTTCATAAGGGAGCTGCTCCATCCCTTGGATCATTTTTGTTGCCCTTCTTTGTACCTTTGTAAGAGACTGGATGGCTGTCGGAAGTGCTTTGATGGGATTTTCCTGCATAGCACTGAGTGGTACTTGTGGTCTCTTCCAACTCTATGATTCTTTTGCTGTTTAATCCAAAAGATGCCTACCTGAATGAGAAAATGAGGAACAGTGCCACTTTTTAAAAAGCTTAAACTTAGGTGAACATCATGTGCATGAAGGTGGATAAGTAAAATTGATATGTGGAAAATGGGCCAAATATATAATACAGAAGAACAAAGGGAGATAATATGAGGTTTAAGGTACCACGGGCAAAATATGTTAGCCAAATGTGATACTGAATTGCTTAGCCAATCAACAATGCAACGAGTCACTAGATGGCACTACAATTCTGGCTAAATGTCAACTTAAAATATTTTATATTGATTTGGTGATTTGTAGGTTATGGGCTGGGGCATCTAGATTGAGACTTGGCTTGTTGCATATAGTCATGAAAGCCATGTGTACATATTGAGGATTAAGTGACTCGAGATCCTACATTGCGTAGTAGAGTATTAGGGGGAGGGATGGAGAATGTTTCCTTTGTCCAATCTATAACAGCATTAAGAGTAACTCTGTAAAGTTACTCTTAACGCTTTTGGTACAGAAGGAAGTATTGCATACTCCATTCTGTAAGGTAAGAAAAGGTATGTATGCCGGTATCACCAAAAGAATACCAGCCACTTCCAGCTGTCACTTGGCTGTTACTGGAATAGAGAATTTAATATAAGAATCTTCTTGTTAAGTCATTCTAGACCTGTGGTTCTCAACCTGTGGGTCCCCAGATGTTTTAGCCTTCAACTCCCAGAAATCCTAACAGCTGGGATTTCTGGGAGTTGTAGGCCAAAACCACCAGGTTGACAACCACTGGTCTATAGACCATGGTTGTCAGCAGTGACCAGCAGTGGCTCATTAGGGTTTCAGGAAGGAATTTGGGGTGCAACTTTCAATGATCTCCAACCATTAGTACCATTAGATGGAACTTCATTAGAGACCCTATGAATTATATTTAATATTTCATCCAAGTCTAAAGAGACAAAGGCAGACAACTGGAATAACGGAAGATAACTGCATGATAATCCATTTTGATCAGCTAAGACAGTGTTTCTCAAACTGTGGGTCCCCAAATGTTTTGGTCTTCAACTCCCAGAAATCCTCTTAACAGCTGGTAAACTGGCTGGGATTTCTGGGAGTTATAGACCAAAACACCTGGGGACCCATGAGTTGAGAACCACTGACCAAAGGTTTCCCCTTGACATTAAGTCTAGTTGTGTCTGACTTTGGGAGATGGTGCTCATCTCCATTTCTAAGCCAAAGAGCCAGCGTTGTCCGTAGACACCACCAAAGTCATGTGGCCAGCATGACTGCTTGAAGTGCCGTTACTTTCCTGCCGGAGCAATACCTATTAATCCCATATTGGCACGTTTTCGAAGAAGCTGGGGTTGACAGCGGGAGTTCACCCCACTCCCCGGATTCGTGTGGGGTCAACAAGGTCAGCAGCTAACCTACAAAGACAGAATAAAAACCTACAAAGTGCTCCTGTTAAAATACAGTTGAACTCATTTAAAACAAACCCCTTTAAAAGATAAAAATCATTAGAAAGGCACACCATTAAAAGTGCTAGCAATCAGCTTTTTAAAAGCATTTTGGAATAGAAAGGAGAAATCCTTGACTAGGGTGTTCACAAGCCTGAAGGCAATTATGCTTGTGGATTTCAATGGCCTCTCTGTGTAGTCTGAAATGGTAGTTGTTAGAGTGGTCCAGCATTTCCGTGTTCTCAAATAATATGCTGTGTCCAAGTTGGTTCATCAGGTGCTCTGCTGTGGCTGACTACTCTGGTTGAAGTAGTCTACAGTACCTTTCATGTTCCTTGATTTGTGTTTGGGCAATGCTGCGTTTGATGGTTCCCTTGTAGACTTTGTAAACGCAAGCCAGTAAATATCACTATATATGTAACAAAATATCACTTTTATCCACACAATAATATAAATATAAGCAATGAGGGGTTCCCTCTATGGCATCATACCCTAAAGGTAACACAGTATCGCAACCCAATCAGTATAACAGTATGATACACATATGTAAGGTTTCACTATCCTACAGGTTACAATGTAACTCTTTACTCCCGCGAATACAATGTTGGCTATATACAGTAAGTGTCGCCCCCTTGGGCCCCTTGGCACTTGAGCTCCCCGGTCAACACACAAGGCAGCTGAGGTACAACAAGCTTTATTGATTATAAGGTAGCAAGGTAAGTGAAGAGTCCAGGAAGCCTTTAATATGCAGCCTCCGGATAGCAGCAAATACTGGAATCAGCAGGGCTTGAGTATCCGCAACAGCAGGGTCTCAAGCGGAGGAAGTTCACGAGCAAATGCGGGATGCGATAGATAGTCTCTGGGCCCCCAACCGGCGCAAGAAGGTTGGGCGGCTTCAGGTACTGCAGGCAGAGTCAATGCGAAAGTATCACGGCTGCTCCACAGAGTTCGGCGATGAACAGGAACAAGGCTTGGTGCTGGAACGAGGCAGCCGCGGGAGGCTGGCTGGCAAGGTTTCAGTAGCGGGCCGGAAGGCCTGGTTCACAATAGCATCAAGGCAATAGCGGTCGTTGGTACGAGATGCTGGCATGCAGGATCTCCCAGCCTTTATAGGATTTCTGCCTGTAGGGCCCAGTGCGTCGAACATCAAATCAAATGATGGATGGGCCTCGGGTTGTTTTGAGAACCTCAGTCTTGAAGAATGCGGCGCCTCGTTAGCGCGAACCACCTGGACTGGGGAGTAGCGCTTGGTGCTCCGAGTACCCGCTTCTGCTATCAGCCTGGTGGGCTCAGCTTGGCCTTGACATGCCATTGCCATAGCATCTTTCCTGGGAGGCACAAGAAAACAGCAAAGAGGCCCACGGCCGGAGCCTGGAGTTAACCCAGCTGTGCTGGAAAGTTTCTTGGAGTCAAGCGGGCAAAACGCCGCCCCTAGGAAAGATGCCGTCTGAAGCCCTTGGGGTGCGACAGTAAGGTAGTACAATGCTCCAAGTTTCACCAGCCCAATGCTGAGTCCATGCGTGCCAACACGTATCGGGTGGTGGTACTCACTGTCCTGATGTCCGTGTGTCCTCGAGTGAGGTATAGCGGGTCCGCAAATGGGAAATATGTGGGAGAGGCGTCACCGCACAATGGGCTAATGCAGCCAAACTCCCGCGGCCGTTCCAAAACAAATTGCGCCAAGCCGTAATGCAAGCTGTTGCTAGGGCGCGCCGCAAATCTCCCTTCTCTGTCGCATAGCAAACCTTTTACGACGTCGCGGCTTGTTTTGGCGGTGGTTTAAATCAATGTATTAGATGTAACAGACAGGAGAACAGGAAAACGATGAGGGAGAATGAAGTGACCCGTATACGCGGTCTATACTTGGTGATGCCCCTAGTGACTTGACCTTTGATTTGTCTAACTATGGATTATGGATGTTCCTGAATATTATTGAGAAGCTGTATGTACCCAGAGCCCCGCCCTGAGGAAGTGAAAGACGAAACGGGATTGGGCCCATTTATGGTTACCTGTAGGCGGATCAGAGCCTTCTCTTTGCCTTCTCGGAGTTCCCCCTTGGTTTCACTCCCGAACTGCTATCCTACGCTTCCCATCCACTTCATTCTCCCTCATCGTTTTCCTGTTCTCCTGTCTGTTACATCTGCTAATACATTGATTTAAACCACCGCCAAAACAAGCCGCGACGTTGTAAAAGTTTTCCTACGCGACGGAGAAGGGAGATTTGTGGCACGCCCTAGCAACAGCTTGCATTACGGCTTGGCGCAATTTGTTTTGGAACGGCCGTGGGAGTTTGGCTGCATTAGCCCATTGTGCGGCGACGCCTCTCCCACATATTTCCCATTTGCGGACCCGCTATACCTCACTCGAGGACACACGGACATCAGGACAGTGAGTACCACCACCCAATACGTGTTGGCATGCATGGACTCAGCATTGGGCTGGTGAAACTCGGAGCATTGTACTACCTTACTGTATATAGCCAACATTGTATTCGCGGGAGTAAAGAGTTACATTGTAACCTGTAGGATAGTGAAACCTTACATATGTGTATCATACTGTTATACTGATTGGGTTGCGATACTGTGTTACCTTTAGGGTATGATGCCATAGAGGGAACCCCTCATTGCTTATATTTATATTATTGTGTGGATAAAAGTGATATTTTGTTACATATATCGTGATATTTACTGGCTTGCGTTTACAGTGTACTGTTACACAAGATAGGTATATCCCTTTCTGTTTTGCATCCCTTGTAGACTTGTCCACAGCTGCATGGTATACAGTAGGCTCCTGCAGAGGTGAGAGGGTCCCTCTTGTCCTACACAGAGAAGTCACTGAAATCCACAAGCATGTGGATAATTTCAACAGAAAGGAAGAAACCATGAAAATGAACAAAATCTGCCTACCACTATTAAAGAAAACTCTAAAATAGTAACAGTAAATAAAGAACAACACTCAGAAACACCTCCGAACAAAGGATTCACCCATGAAATTGCTAGGCCATTAAATGCTATTCAAGGCGGCCAACTGAAACATTCACACCTACCTCCAACAGACAAAGAGTTATTTCTCCCACACTGGACATTCCACAGATATATAAACCCTATTTTCCTAGTTTCCAACAAACCTCGCAACCTCAGAATGCCATAAATCCAGGCAAAACGTCAGGAGAGAATGCTTCTGGAACATGGCCATACAGCCCCGGAAAACTCAAAACAACCCAAAACTATTTTGTCTTGATTCACCCTTTTGTTAGCTATTTGTATCTCCTGAAAGTCTAATCCTGTACATTGGAGGAACCATTCTAAGTCTGCAGCATATGGCATGGGAGAGCTGCAGATTAAAATGTCTCTGTATTGTTTCCCCCCAATAATGTGGCATTTATCCTCTTTGTAATTTACATTACAATGCCTATATGTTTTTCTAGCTGCCATTTCAACATGGGGAGTACGGAATCATGGCTCAGTAGGCACCTGCCATCAATGCAAGAAGCCACTGAACAAGCAAATCTATTACATTAGCAGGGTTCCTTTGTAAACAACTAAATGGAAATGTTGCAGTTTCTTTACTCAACAATGTTTAGGGCTTGCCCAAGACATTTTGCTAGCCAAATGGTTAAAACTTGGCAGTGAGATAAGAATAACCTGCTATTGAAACCTTCTAGCAAATTTAAAAGGTGCCACACCAGACATATAGGATAGACATCTCCCTCCTCCACCAAAGGGAGCAGCCAGGATATTTAGGACAAATGGTTAGAAGTCTACTCTTCATTGACATACAATATATGTATTTTGAGAAAGTTGCCTTGCTATGCCTAATGGTAGGGAGAGCGCAGGCACTGAAAATATTCTTTCCCTTACACTACAATATAAGGGTCCTAAAGCAACCAATAGTATTGGCCAACCCAATACTATTTCCTTCCTGTCTGCTCCTGCAGCTGTCATGCATATGTCCTTCACCACAGACAACCTTTGCTGCACAGGGTAGTGTCTGCCATCAATGTGTCCCAGATTCATCTTTATTTGGCACCACATTTGTTTCTCTGCTTGTCCCAGGGACTTGTGTCGATTTTTCTATCCTAACAGAAACCACCTCTGAGCGTACACATTTGTTGCCATAGAAATGTGACAACATTTCTATGGCAGATCTGGAAAAATAAGCCTCTTGAGTGACAGCCAAAGAGATGCAGCTGACAGCCTGCATTTGGGAATGAGTTTGCAGCTGTATTCCTGCTCTTGAGAAAGTTTGAAGGACAAAGGCCAAAGTACAGGACTGTAAGAGAAAAGGTTGCGGAATGGAGAGCTGCTATGTGAGGGGAGGCCAGAGCAAAGTTTCCTGTCTCACCTGCTGTTGCTGCAACTGCTGCCATCACCCCCTCCTCACCAGGCGAGGCCCCATGCTCACATTTCTGTTCTGGATCCTTGTCCAGATCTGGTGGCAATGTGTCACTAAGCTTTGACTCCTGAGGGATAGACTCCTGGTCTGAGACTGTAATAAAGTTCATTCATTCCTGAGGGACAGAGTGACAATGGCAGGCCTAAGATCTAGCAGTAGTGGCTGTATCCCATAAAAACATCCCTGATAGCTTTGTGGAGTCAAAGGAGAAGAGTGCACTAGTGAAGGGAAAGAGCACCTGGACAGGAGCACAAGCATGAGGCCTCACCTCACTAGAGCTTTCCTAAGCAAGGAAGGGAGGGAGAATGATCCCTAAGCCACTAAGAATTGTGGTTTAGAATTTGAGAAGTGAACAATACACCATATTTACTCAAATCTACTGTTCACCTTTTCTGGCTAAATTATATAGCCAAAAGTGAGGTACGCATTAGATTTGATGGCGCACTAGAATCATACATGTAAACCTACCTGTGACCCTCCGTTGGGTTGAGGCTGGTGAACTCACCCGCCTCAGCATGACGGGGATACAGCTTCCCAACTGCCCTCATTCAGGAGGCCTTCAAAATCTCCGAGTTTTAAAACCTTGTGAATGAGGGCTTAGTTGGGAAACTGCCACATATCTGTCAGGCCGAGACTGGAGAGCTCACCTGCCCTGGCCGGATGCAGAGGCACACCTTCCACTTGCCTGTCACCTGTTTCAAGGCAGACAGCAGAATGACTGACAAGCAATGGGAAGACCTGCATTACATTCCACAACATACATACATAGATACATATAAAATTGAGGTGCACATTACAATCAATGTAAATGCAGTAATTTGTAGTTTTTGGTGGTATATAGCTTGCTCGTTAGGGTTCTGTTGTTCTGTGAAAACCATCAACCAATTAAAAAATAACAAAGCCAGTGGACCTGATGGATTCCTGTTGAAATCTTTAAAGAAGATGGACCTGAGCTGACACAACTCCACCAGCTCATTGAAAAAGTGTGGTTGTCCGAGAAGATCCTAGCAGATGTCAAAGATGCCACTATCATCACCCTTTAAAAAAAAGGGGGGGGGAACAGACTGAGGAAGCTTTTGAGGTATCTCCCTTTTAACTTCCACTAGGAAAACCCAGCTTCATGATGTAACATTACAAAATGTTGACCATTTCTGCTATCTTGATAGCCACCTCTCTACAAAAGTCAACATTGACACTGAATACAACACCATCTGAGCTCTGCACATGCAGCATTTTTCCGAATGAAACAGAGCATTTGAGGATTGGGACTTTTGTAGGGATACCAAGGTAGTTGTTTATAAAGCCATTGTTCTCCCAACTCTGTTATGTGCCTGTGAAACGTGGACCATCTGCAAACGTCACTCTCAACTTCTGGAATGATTCCATCAAGGTTGCCTCTGAAAAATTCTGAAAATCTCTTTGGAAGACAGGCAGACAAATGTCAGTGTTCTGAAAGAGGCAAGGACCACCAGTATTGAAGTGATGATCCTCCGCCATCAACTTCGCTGGACTGGCCACATTGTCCGAATACCTGATCACCATCTCTAGAACAGTTATTCTACTCTCAACTCAAGAACAGAAAATGGAATGTTGATGAACATCAAAAAGAGATTTAAAGATGGGCTTGAAGCTAACCTTAAAAATGTGGTCCTAGAGCATTTTAACTGGAGGTCAGCTGTTAATAAGAGTGCTGTGGAATTCAAAGAGCGATAGGAATAAATGTGTCAAGAGAAAGTTGTGCCAAGCCAACCCTTGTTGGAACCCCTTCCATCTGGAAATCGAGGTTCTCACTGTGAAAGAACATGCAGAGCCAGGTCTCTACAGTCACTTACGGACCAACCGCCAAGACTTTTGGAAGGTAATCTTACACAAGTGATAGCCGATGATGATGATGATAAAGCCCAGTGCTTAGCTATAGTGAAAAATATTCCGAAAGCAACCTATATTTTTCAGAGCTGAAGAAACTGTCATTACATGTTTAAATAAATCTGGAATCTGATGTATCTTCTTTTAGCTCCAAGCTCTCATAAGCCGTCTTGAAAACACCTACGGTACCTTGCTATATAATTGTTGAAGGCTAAATTAAAGGCATGAGTGGTTCATGTACAGAACCAGTTCAACTAGCAGTTACACAATATAAAAGTGGTCAGTGTGTAATAGGAAAACGGTTATCTCCAATAGGTTTAGGGACTGTGAAACAAAGGAGGCTGAGGGAGATACAGTGATCAAATAATAAGAAAAACTATACACCTCTCAGATTTTTCATTGGGAAAAATACCTGTGTCTCATTACTATAATTGGTCTTCTACATCAGTGTGAATATGTTAAAAGCTGAGGTGCCATCCCAGGAAAGGGGGCAAGCCCTAGAACGGGCATAACATTTCGGTGCAATATTCAGTACAAAAGTAGCTCACTGTTAGGATTATGAGAACAAGATGCTAATTTGGAAAACAGTGTGTTTTCTTGTCACTGTGCTTTCCTGAGATTCAGGTTTCATTATCCAGTTAACATCTTTTTCATTTCCTATTGAAAGTAGAAGATACTTTCTCCATGGAGGGATCTGATACAACTTTTATTAGATGCTGCCTGAATGGGGCTTTTAAACAAAGAGAGGAACAATATCCAGTTATCTTAGATAAGCTCATTGGTTTGATAAGTAGGCTGCCTACTTTTTGACTGGCCCATTGGTTCTGTAGTAATGGCAACTTCATCTGCTCACATTATCAGGACATTGGCTTATAATAATGGAGGTGCTGTTGTTTGCCATCAAATCAACTTCAATATTTGGCAGTTGTGATCTCTGCAACAACCCAGAATGTGGTTTTTTTTTCTGTGTCAGGAATGACTTGAGAACCTGCAAGTCGCTTCTGGTGTGAGAGAATTGGCTGTCTGCAAGGACATTGTCCAGGGGACATCCGGATGTTTTGATGTTTTACCATCCTTGTGTGAGGCTTCTCTCATGCCCCCACACATGGGGAGCTGGAGCTGACAGAGGGAGCTTATCCGTTTGTTTGCGAACAGGATTTTGAGGGTCTTGCCACAAAGAGGGTCTAAATGCCCTGGTGAGAAAGGAAGCAAACCAATCCCTTTCCCCCTAAATTTCCCAATAAAGATCTCACCAGGTTGAAGAAAATGCCACTGAGTTTTATTTATCCAGCTGGAATGAGGTACTAACCGCGATCCTTCGGACATGCTAGTACAAAGCATACATGTAATACATACATTTTTATAGACAAACAGAACTGTCCAGGTCCAAACTTCCCGCCCCCCGCCCCTGTGCTAGCTTCCAGCTGATTGGTTGGAGTCATCAGCTGGCTGGGAGGTGCTGCTGGTTTGGCCACGACTCAGCCAATCAGGAAGCTAGTGCTGTCCAATGGGAGCAAAGGAAGGTGGTCCAAGCAAGGAACAATTAACCAGGAAGGAGAGATTTGGGTGGATTATGGCTCAAATATTTGTCCAAGGGGCCAGCAATTTCCCGGGGGGCCTTCAAGCTGGCCTGGTATTTGTCTTTGTGTGAATCAATAAACATCCGAGTCTGGCCTGGTGGCCAAACTCCCAGTCATCCTTTGTCTGAGATATGAGTCATTGGTGATGGTGTCCTGAGTTTTGGCCCAAAGGGGATAAGATGAATGGGGGAGGCAGTTGAAATAAGCAAGCTTTCCGAAGGCTTGATATTTCTTCTATGATGAATAGGAAATCTCCATGGGGCAATCTCTCCAGGTGGTCAAAACCTCTGAGACCTTCAGGAGATTGCCCAGGGGACACAAATCCCTTGCAAACGGCTTGCTCCGAAGTTTGAAGGAAATGTGTTTGCCCTATTGTTCATGCAGATGTCTTTAATTGAACCCAGAGTTAAGGAACTTCCTGGCCCAAGGGTGTGAGTTTCTCTTGAGCCAGGGTGTGTGTGCTGGTTCATGAAAAGGTGACACTTCATATTTCATTTCATAGGGGGACACAGGGGAGTGAAACATATAGGAAAATACATTCAGGTAATAGGGGAATAGGAACCATATTTCATATCAACCCATCCCACCCCATCCCACAGTCCATAGAAATCAGTAGGTCAGAAAAGGGGGAAAGAAGGAAAGGTTTACAAAGTTCATGAAAACAAGTCTTTAGAAAGTCCTTGGAAGTTGGGAGAAAAATCAATTGAAAAACATGTGCTGAGGAAAAGTCTTTCTGGGGTTCCCTGGGAGTAGCACAAGGCGAACCCCCCCCCCCCCCAGGGCGCAGGACTTTGGGATGTATAGATCATAAGGGCGTTTTTGACTATCTTTCACAGAACCCTGGGAAAGGGTGGGGTCACCTTGATATCATGCTCTCTCCCCAGATTCGAATCTCTGACCTGTTAGTCTTCAGTCCTGCCAGCACAAGGGTTTAACACATTGCACCACCAGCGGTTCCTCCAAAATGTGGTTTATGATATTTAAAATTGAACATAGGCTATCAGAACTCACTAACAGGATGCCATTATTGCAACACATTCTGTTGATCAAAAGTACCAGCTAGAACTCCAGAATTACATACATAAATATCTGTGGATACAGAGATATGTCACGCCAGTCCTTCACAGCTGCTATACAGAATAGCAACATTGGAAAGTACAAACCTATTATTATTTACACCCCACTTTATCTCTCCTGAAAGAGACTCAATGTGGCTTAACATAAAAGCATAGGCATACAATTTAAAATATACAAATGTGCAAACATTAAACCAGAATTACATATAAACAGTATTTTAAAAATCACAGTTAAAATCCATTAAAACATTCAAAGCTAAAAGCCACAGCACCCCCTGACTTGATCTTTAAAACCTTTAAAAGTCCATCTGAATAAGAAGGTTTTAGCCTGCCGTAGGAACAGGGGCGGTCACAGATATAGGCCAACTATGCCGCTGCCTAGGGCGCCATCTTGTAAGTGGGGTGAATTCCTGCCCGCCGGGCGCCGCCGCTCCCGCGTGCCACCACTCCCGTGGGGCATTGCAGAGCGAGGAGGAGCCTTCGAAGGCCCCTCCTCGCGCTTCCTGGTGCCCGCTGCCGGCCACTCCCATGGGGCGTTGCACAGGGCAAGGGAGAGCGTTCCCCCGTCCTCTGCAATGCCCTGTGGGAGGGGCCGTCAGGGGGAACCAGGAAGCGCGAGGACGGGCCTCGAGGCCCCTCCTCGCGCTTCCTGGTTCCCCTGACAGCCCCTCCCACAGGGCATTGCAGAGGGCAGGGGAACGCTCTCCCTTGCCCTGTGCAATGCCCCGTGGGAGTGGCGCGCGGCGGCGCGAAAAAAGGAGTGCACGTGCAAGGTACCGCTTCAAAAAAATAATGTTTTTTGGGGCGGGCCAAAATAATGTTTTGGGGGGGCAAAATAATGGTTTGGGCGCCAAAATAATGTTCGCCTACCATTGCAAATTATCTTGGACCGCCCCTGCGTAGGAAGGACACAAAAGAGGGAGTCATTTTGGCTTCCATGGGGAAAAGGGAGTTCCAGAGTCGAGGGACAGCCACCAAGAAGGAAGACCCTGTTCTCTCATTCCCACCAACCGAGCTTGAGATGGAGGTGGGGCCGAGAGAAGGGCCTCTCCTGGAGATCTCAAGTCCCGGGCAGGTTTGTACAAGGGGATGTGGTCAGTCAAATAGCCTGAACTATCTAGGGGCTTTAAAGGTCATAACCAGCACTTTGAATTGAGCCCAGAAGCAGACTGACAACCAGTGGAATTGCTGCAACAGGAGGGTTGTGTACTCCTTGTAGCCAGCCCCAGTGAGCAACTTGGCTGCAGCTCTTTGGGCCAGCTGAAGTTTCTGAGCACTCTTCAGGGGCAGCCCCATGTAGAGCGTGTTACAGTAATCCAAACAGAATATAACTAAGGCATGTACCACTGTGGCCACATCTGGCTTCTTAAGGAACAGGCACACTTTTAATTATGCAAAGGCCCTCTTGGTCACTGTCAAAACCTGGGCCTCCGAGTTTAGTGCTGAGTCCAAGAGGACCCCCAAACTGTGAACCTATGTCTTCACAGGGACTGTGACCCCATCCAGCACAGGCTAGATCACTATTCCCTGATCTGTCTTCCGACTGACCAGGAGTACGTCTGTGTTGTCTGAATTAAGTTTCAGTTTGTTTGTCCTCATCCAGTCCGTCGCTGATGACATTTCTGCTGCTGTTTCCGGCGACTCAAAACTTTAATTTCCCTGCATTTCTTAGGAGAAAAGAGAAGGAAGAAGCATGGTACTGAGGAGCCCCTTGCTATCACCTATGGAGCCCCAAGAGCTCTACGGAGCACAGTTTAATAATGCCTGGTCTAAGGCAACTGTTTCACTCTGCCTAAGGACAGAGCCAACCCTGTGATTGTGTGAATCTAAAAGGAAACCATTGGATCATTCCCATTCAGAATCCTTTGGGTTATGTTGTCTGGAATAGGGAAAGAAGCAAATGCTCCTCTCCTGTTCTGGATAAGTGGGCAGCTCTGAATAATAATAATACTTTATTTATATCCTGCCACCATCTCCCCAAAGGGACTCGGGATGTCTTACAAAGTACTCCAGGGGGTGTACATATAACACACAACCAGTAAAAACGGTACAAAAGTATAAAACAAGTCACATAAAATAATAACAACCCCCCATCAACACATGTTAGCATAAAATCAAAATAATACCATTTTAAAACAACAGTAGCTAAAACTAACTGCCGTCAATTCACAGGTGCCAAGTGTCTACTTCATATGGGCCCATTCAGCCTACTCAAGGTCAAAGGCCTATCTGAACATCCATGTTTTCAAGTTGGAATGGAGGGATTGATGGGTGGGGGCTAATCTAATCTCTTTCGGGAGGGTATTCCAGAGCCGGGGGGCACCACAGAAAAGGCCATCTCTCTCATCCCCACCGACCGCACTTGAGACAATGGTGGGACCGAGAGGAGGGTCCCCCCTGTCGATCTCAAGAGCCCATGCTGGTTCATAGAAAGAGATGCAGTCTTGAAGATAGGTTGGACCCGAACAGCTCTGTCTCCTGATGGAAGCAGCCTCCATTTGATATCCCCAAGATACCCATTTGCCTCTCAGTTGTCTCTGTGCAAAAGAAAAGAATCTTCAAAAGAGATCCTGCTGTTCCTTTCTTGAGAACAAGAAATTGCCTTGCTTTTAACTGACAAAAGTGCTTTGATTGTCTTTGCTGTCATCAGCCTCTTCTTTGAGCATATTCAGTGTCTTGTATGTAGGATGGAACTGCTGTTCCCTTCATCTCAGAATGAATCGGGTCAAAGTTACATTAAGTGTTTTAATCATCTCTTTATCTTCACACACACACACACACACACTCATGGCTTAAAAGTGGTTGTATTCAATGAAGGGCCAGCTTGCCAGATACTTTTCTCACCCAAACTCCAGCTGAGTAAGGGAGAGCAAAAACAAACAGAAGCAGTAGTAAGAGCGGGAAGGCATGAAATAAAGGTCCGGTACAATATAACACAACAGGTGTGGTCACTGTAGAACCAAAGAAAAAATATCCAAACACTGGATTCACTTAAAGGATATTGTATTCAATAATTACTCCTGAGGAGTTGCAGGCAAATCAACATATCAACCCCAGTTGGGTGCCTTAAATACAACCATGTTTCAATCCCTTATAATTAGAATATCCATGTAAACAAAATAAGTTCCCAGTTCCTGGGTGGGATGAAAAGGTGGAGTAACGCCACAAAGTAAGTTTTCTAAACCCCAATGGGTATTTATAATCCAACCCCGATGGGTATTTGTAATCCAATGGGAAATGGAAGGCAGGCACACCGTCAAACCCCAATCCTGGGCTTCGTAGCGTCCCCAATGTGGAGAGTTGGTTTCTCAGGTGGTGTCTGCTAAGTCTTCTGGCCGACGAGGACACAAGTGTACAGGGTCCCACCTCGTTTTCGACCCCCGGGTCTTTTTCAAGGCCAAAGTATTGATTCCCTCTCAGTGCATCACATGGCAAGCGGCGAGAATCTAACAAAGATATAAGGTCGCATATAACATACATTCAAACATAATGTCAGCATTCAAATAAAGTGACCATGGTATTTATATAACATAGTAGCGAATGGGAGCACAAAGGTACTACAAAGGTACTACAAACACATGATAATTACCTTAGAGAAAGGATCTCTGGTGTATTCCACCTCAATAGGTGGGGCAAATGCACAAACACAGGTAAGTGGGGAAGAATATACTAGGTATGGGAGTTCTGCAGGTGGGGTAATTAAAGGAGAAGGTTGTTAATGGGAATTTTTTCATTTTTAAAGGATATTCTAATTATAAGGGATTGAAACATGGTTGTATTTAAGGCACCCAACTGGGGTTGATATGTTGATTTGCCTGCAACTCCTCAGGAGTAATTATTGAATACAATATCCTTTAAGTGAATCCAGTGTTTGGATATTTTTTCTTTGGTTCCATGAAATAAAGGTCCATCACTGACAAATGTCCTGCAACCAGGGCCAGCCCTACCATTATGTAGTGATTTGTTGAAAGATGTAAACGTCAGCTTTTTGCACCATGTTTATACCAGGTTTTGAACAAAATACAGAAGAGTAAGCATACAATTATATAACTCAAGCATTGAGGTTAACAAAACTTCTGATGGGGAAATTCCTTTTACAAATACTGTTTATACCCACCTTTTCTTCCTCTCTAGCTTTAAGTTTTTTTTAGCAGCAACACTGGAAGGAGGAAGGGGAGCCACACAAAAATATACACTTTCAATATTGACTTGCACCACTGTGTCCGCAGTGAACAAGCCAATCAAAGTTTGAACTGGGAAAGAGCTGATTCCAGAGACCGTAGTGGTGCAATGAGTTAAACCATTGAGCTGCTGAACGTGCTGACCGAAAGGTTGGCAGTTTGAATCCGCGGGACGGGGTGAGCTGCCACTGTTAGCTTCAGCTCCTGCCAACCTAGCAGTTTGAAAACATACAAATGTGAGTAGATCAATAGGTACTGCCTCGGCAGGAAGGTAAACAGCACTCCATGTAGTCATGCCTGCCACTGAACCATTTGGGGCTTATCTTCTATCTTCTATCTATCTATCTATCTATCTATCTATATATATACAGTATATATATATATAATGATAGCTGTCGTACTAAGTAGCCTATAGACAGCAAAACCACACAAGGCAGACACACAAAAACAGCCCACATACCCACAAAACCCTATGAGGTATGTTTACCACCCGAAAAAAAAAAAAGAAAAAAGGTCAAAAATACAAAAATAAAAACAACTACAACTCCCATGATCTCCCACGCTAATGCAGCACAGCTGTGCGCGCAAAATGGTTTTCCCTCCCCCCCCCCCGCCACCACTGAGAAAATGTGAAGAGGGCCCGCCATCTTCCCACAGGCCCGCAGCTCCACTGCTGCCTCAGCCTACCCTACCTCTCCCCGGATTCACCAAGAACAGCGGGCCTGCCTCTCTCCTCCTCCTGACCCAAACGCCGGCCAGCGGGATGAGTGCCTGTCTGGATGCGGAGGAGGAGGAGAAGGTCCCGCCAACTTCGCCAAAGCCAGGGCCTCCATTGGTGGCGCAGTCAGGCCGCCCTCTCGCCTCCATCGGCCTCAAAAACAGACCTGGCCGGGGGGGGGGGAGTGTCCGTGGGAGGGAGAAAGGAAGGAAAGGAGAGAAGGATGGAGGGAAGGAAGGAAGGAAGGAAAGGAAGGGAAGGATAGAAGGAAGGAAGGAAGGAAGGAAGAAGGAAGGAAGGAAGGAAGGAAAAAGGATAGGAGGAAGGAGGGGAAAGGAAGGAAAGGATAGGATGGAGGGAAGGAAGGAAGGGAGGGAGGAGGAGAAAGGAAGGGAAGGATAGAAGGAAGAATGGATGGAAGGAAGGAGGGGAGAAGAAAGGAAGGAAAGATGAAGGATAGCAGGAAGGAGGGGAGGGGAAAGGAAGGAAAGGATAGAAGGAAGGAAGGAAGGAAGGAAGGAAGGAAGAAGAAAGGAAGGAAAGGATAGAAGGAAGAATGGATGGAAGGAAGGAGGGGAGAAGGAAGGAAGGAAAAGGAAGGATAGCAGGAAGGAGGGGAGGAGAAAGGAAGGAAAGGATAGAAGGATGAGGGAAGGAAGAAAGGAAGGGGGAGAAGAAAGGAACACATACACACATACACACATATATACATGCACAGAAATATACAAATATACACATACACACATACATACACACATCTGTACTTACACACATCAACACATATACACGCATATACATATACAAACACACATATACATAAGTACACACATATACACGCAAATACATATACACATATACATAACTACACACACAGTCCCCAAGTTACAAACATCCCACAGCAACGCGTGGCCGGGTCAGCTAGTATATTCCAAAAAGCAACCAGTTTATAAAAGGGACACAGTTTAACTGTGCCCCTGAATAAAATGAGACTTCAACATCCATGGATCTGGGTTCCAGGAACCAAACTCCAGCACATACCAAGAGCCCATTGTATTTGTTTTGAATAAAGGGTTTGCTGGAGCACCTAGTGGCGCAGTGGGTTAAACCGCTGAGCTGCTGAACTTGCTGACCAAAAGGTCAGGAGTTTGAATCCGGGGAATGGGGTGAGCTCCCACTGTTAGCCCCAGCTTCTGCCAACCTAGCAGTTCAAAAACATGCAAATGTGAGTAGATCAATAGGGAAGGTAAGAACGCTCCATGCAATCATGCCAGCCACATGACCTTGGAGGTGTTTATGGACAACACTGGCTCTTTGGCTTAGAAATGGAGATGAGCACCAACCCTCAGAGTCAGACACGACTGGACTTAATGTCAGGGGAAAACCTTTACCTAACCTTTTTACTGAAACATGTTGAACTGTTCTTTTTTGTAGTGTAGGAACCCATTCCTATTCTCTCTAGTTTATTTCTGCATCTGGTACCAAACTTTCTGTTAAATAGTAATGTCTGCTTCATTAGCTGGAGTATAGCAGTATTGTCATATCTGTATCTGTATTCTGTATACCTTTATAAAACGGAATGTTTGTATGTGTGTATGCGGAGGGCGGGAGGGCAGAAGGGCGGAAGCAGCCACTTTCACAGGCCAGGGCGGATATGTGGCAGCCACTTTCACAGGCCAGGGCGGATATGTGGCAGCCACTTTCACAGGCCAGGGTGGATATGTGGCAGCCACTTTCACAGGCCACAGCGACCAGCGCGGGTGATGGGCCTGCACCAAACTTGGTACACATAACCCCCCTAACCCCCTTTACGTCCTGGCGCGGGTCGGGGGACATGACCCACGGATTATGGGATTTGTAGTACTTTCCAACACTTTGGTTCCCACAGACCACTGAGGCCACCGAAAAGGACCAATACAGACCACACTCAGCACACACAGCCCCCATGACCCACTCTACATTCTGGTGCACTTTGGAGGAGGGTGGACCATGGATGATGGGACTTGAAGTACCTCTACTCACTTCCCAAGTCTGCTGCGACCCTCATCCAATTACCGATTGAGACCAAACTTGGCACACATAACCCCCATGACTGCCTTCACATCCTGGTGAGGTTCGGGGGAGGACTGACAATGGATGATGGAATTTGTAGTATTTTCACACCCTCTGTTCCCACAGACCACTGTGGCCCCCAAAAAACACCGAGAAAGTCCACACTTGGCACACAGAGCCCCAGTGACCCACTCTACATCCTACTGAAGTTTGGAGGGGGAGAGAACATGGATGATGGGACTTGCAGTACCTTCCCTCACTTCCCAATCCTGCTACAAACCTAATCCAATGACTGATCAACACCAAATCTGGCACACAGAGCCCTCATGACCCACTCTACAGCCTGGTGCAGTTTACTGTGAGACGGACCACGGATGATGGGACTTGAAGTACCTTCACTCACTTCCGAAAAACAATGCACCCCTCATCCATTCACCAATACAGACCAAACTTAGCACACAGAGCCCCCATGACCCAATCTACACCCTACTACACTTTGGGGGACAGAGATTATGGGACTTGCACTACCTTCAGTAATTTCATGATACCACTGCAACTCCCAATAATGATGGATCAAGACCAAACTTGGCACACAGAGCCCCCATGACCCACTCTACATCCTGCTGCGCTTCACAAATAACCCGGGCAGGGCCGGGTCCCCAAGCTAGTAAGTAATAAAGGAAAATGTGCAACTTGATGGCACTCTTGGATCCATAATTTTCAGTGTGGAAAAGTACAGGAGTCCCTGGTGGTGCAGTGGGTTAAACCCTTGTGCTGGCAGTACTGAAAATATTCCTCCTGCAGCGGTATGTATTACATCCCTATGTGTCAGCTCTAATGTTATTATGGAACTTGGAAAGCAGACTATTTACGAGCCATTATGTAATTCATCCCCCAGACACAAGCCTCCTCAGCGGGTACACGGCAATGTGGCAAACGCCAGTGCAGCCTCTGAAGAAGCCGCGGGCTCCATCCACCATCCAGGAGCCCCCCCGAAACAGTTCGAGCTCTGCACAGTAAACCCTCAGGTGAACCGCGTAGGACTCCTCGAACATCTTTGGATCCACAGAACCACAGCCTCCTAGCCCACCCCATTCTGCCACCCCAGCGGAGGACAGACGCCCAGCATTTAGCAGCTATACGGAACTCCAGCCAAGCGGCGTTTGCCTCCCAGGCGGTGAAGCAGTCCATTGTTTACATCCAGGGATCTCCCCAGCCACAATACATGCCAACATTAGGAGTGAAACTTACTCTACGGTGGAAATACAGGTTTATACTGTTGGTTCTGTTATAGTTACACCAGTACCTTGCTTTAGAATCTGTGTTATATTAACACTGTGATATCCACTTTGTGATACTGTTATATGCATATTATGAATGATTGATATATGGTCACAAATGTGAATGTATTATGTGAACACTGTGAATTTATATAGTGAAATACACCTTGCACCATACCTGAATGGTATACTTTGATATTTTTATATAAAAAAGTGAAAGACACAATTTTGCAATACTCTTTATTCTTTGCTAGCTTTCATAGCGTGTTTTAGTACTGAAGACCGACAGGTTGGAGGTTCGAATCTGGGGAGAGCGTGGATGAGCTCCTTCTGTGAGCTCCAGCTCCCCATCCTCCCACAAAGACGATAAAACATCAAAACTTCAGGGCATCCCCTGAGCAACATCCTTGCAGACAGTCAATTCGCTCACACCAGAAGCAACTTGCAGTTTTCTCAAGTCGCTCCTGACATACACAAAAAAAGTGTGACAAAGTTACTGTTTTAAACTGTAACTACCTCACTGGCAGGGCAATAGTAGGAGATGGAATTCTGGCAGTCAAAGTGGAATTACAGTTTTATAATTATGTGGGGTGAAGGAGCCCCATGTTGCCCCTTCAGCACCTGCTCTCCAAGGAATAGCACTTGAATTAGCACTTGCACCTTGGGATACTCCTCTCTGATCTGGTGAGTCTAAACCCCTGTAATGGAAAGCAACTTAAAGTTTACTAGGAAAGGAGTGGCAAAACAGCAACATACACGAGACAGCATGCTTGGGGGAAACTAGGTTTGCAAATATGCAATTTTTTTAATGAACAAAAAGAGTGAGTGGTACAACTGTACTGCTGAACACTTTCGGTGGATATAGAATACTTACTGGAAATTGTGGGGGCAGGAGCACAAAAAATAAAAGAAGAAGGTGTGGAATGTACTAGTCTTTCAGCATCATTCAACTTTGTTAGATTGCAATACCTGCCTTCTCAGCCAGCATATGTATTGTTCATTCCCAAGTTTCTCCCATGTCAATTAATCTGCTGCAGGTTTAGTCTAAATTATGTAGTTCTCAAAAAACTAGATAAAATAAAGACATTGAGAAACCGGTCAAATAAGTGTTGTCTGAAATAGATGACCACTGTTGCCACATTGTAAAGCAATTAATTCCATGCTCTGAAACATTAGAAACATATAGTGCTAGGATTCTACTTTAACTGTCATAATTCAATCCCATGGCATTTTGAGATTTGGAGTGCAGAAAGGACTTTTAAGTCAGAAAAGCACTAGTGCCTTCTCAAAGTAGAATTCCCAAGATTCCATATAGATTTTTTTTCGTGTCAGGAGCAACTTGAGAAACTGCAAGTTGCTTCCGGTGTGAGAGAATTGGCCATCTGCAAGGACATTGCCCAGGGGATGCCCGGATGTGTCACCATCCTGTGGGAGGTTTCTCTCACGTCCCCACATGAGAAGCTGGAGCTGACAGATGGGAGCTCAACCTGGTCCCCGGATTCGAACCACCAACCTTTTGGTCAGCAGTCGTGCCGGCACAACAGTTTAACACATTGCGCCACCGGGGGCTCCTCCATACAGATGATGACGACATCGACAACGTTTATTGCCTGCCTCTCCTTGCGGCTGACAGTTAATGGTAATGCTACAATTCTATTGTGTGAAATAACTTCTGAAGCCCTAATTAGCAAAGGCACATTGAATATTGCCCAATAGGTTTGCTCTCACTGGAACTAAGAGCATTCAGTGATGAAGATTAGTTTGCCACACGCCTGCCAGCAACTCATTATTTCAGCAAAATGTCCCATGTAGTCACCTTCTGGTGACGGCAAAGAGATCATTTATATTCCCCATAATTCATATAGATATAAAATTGGCTAGCAAAGCAAAAATACCAACTAAATGACAACACTCGGGTGAGGTGACAAGAGATTTTGATGTCTGCAGCAGAGCAGTGAAATGGCACATTCCTTCTCCACTGAAGAATTGCAGCCTTCAAGACGGGTAATTTTGTCACCTGAGGCAGAAATTAACACAAACACCTACTCCTTTTCCCAGAAGGAAGACGACAATAATTTTTCATGATGCCCCAAACCAACTGCCTGAGATGAATGCCCGTTATGCCTGTGCTATTGGAAGACATCATAAGATCTGCCAGACAAGCCTACAGATCCAAACCTCACTCCAGATAGCAAAGGATCATTTAATCATTTACAGCACAGCCACCCACAGTTACACTGAGCTGGGTATTTGGTTCTTTAAAAAAAATCCTTCTGAAATTATACCTTTTGTATCACCCACGCCTGCCAAAATAACTTTGTCTTCCACACAACGTATTTCTTTGTCTAGTGATCTGCTTTTAACCTTGGAAGAACTAAGAGCTTTCACAGCTTTGTCTTCTAGATTGTAGATTATGGAAGGTGGGTGAGAGCCTGCAGAAATAGGTCTCAAGAGCATTGGTTGATACTGTGCCCTTCTTTAATTTGAAGGCATTAGGATGATAGTACTTGTACTAGTCACCTCAAGGTTGGACTTCTGCAATGTGTTGTACATTGGGCTACTTCTGTAATCAAATTCAGAAGGTCCAGCTAGCTCAAAACATGGTATCCAGATTGGTTATGGGAACATCTAGAAGTGAGCATATTACACCTATACTGGAGCCCCTGGTGGTGCAATGAGTTAAACCCAGCGCAGGACTGAATACCAAAAAGTCGGTGGTTTCAATCCAAGGAGAGCTTCCTCTGTTAGCTCCAGCTCCCCATGTGGGGACATGAGAGAAGCTTCCCACAAGGATGATAAAAACATCAAAACATCCAGGCGTCCTCTGGGCAAAATCCTTGCAGATGGCCAATGCTCTCACACCAGAAGTGACGTGCTGTTTCTCAAGTCGCTCCTGACACGAAAAAATATATATACTAAAATCACTGTTCTGGTTGCCAATGAGTTTCCAGGCACAAAGTGTTGGTTCTGACCTTTAAAACCATACATGGTTTGTTCCACGCTACCTACAGGGTAGCCTTCTCAAATCTAACCTTCCCCAGACTTCAACCAGCCAGAATAATAATAATAATAAAAATAATGATAATAATACTTTATTTCTAACCCGCATCCATCTCCCCGGAGGGGACTCGGAGCGGCTTGCATGGGGCCGTGCCCGAACAACACATCAGAACCCTTCTCGTAACGGTCACCCAAAGGACCATAGACTGTGCAATGACCTGCTGGGAGAGATTTGACAGCTAAATCAACTTGTGCTTCAGGTTGAGAAACACCTCTGTACTTAACCACCACACTCCAGTCCAAGTTAAATCAGCAAAGCAGTTTATCAAAGATTATATAAAAAGCACTTCACTGATTTAAAAAAATCAAAGTCTATACGTATAAAATAGTCAACAAGGTCCAAGATACAGGAGTAATCAAGAATCCCAAAGCATCAGAACATCAGGCACAAGAATACAAGGAACAGGAAACACAAGGCAGCATAAAATCCAATGCAAACATCCAGGAATAATTCTTAAAACTTGGATGCATGAAACACGAACAAAGGCACGAATCTAGAATCCCCTTGACCAGGACTTGGCAAGAGCTGTTGTTTCAATTACCAACATTGACCAGACTGGCTGGGAAATGCTCCCAACCTCTCTAATATGGACATGATGTCATGCCTTCTAACATGAATTTCTGATACGGGCTTCTTCTATAACAAGCGCTGTGACCTACAGAGATTCTGCTGAGCAGCCCAAAGTTTGCGAAAACTAAGTCTCCTATCAACCAGCTGTCACGATGCAAGACCTTGGCCGGCCCCTTAATCACACACACAGAGACAATAATCAGCTAACTACTTTATTGAAGAATAAGACACAGTTGAAAAGGTAATTGTCCATAAAAAGATCAAAAGTAATCCAAAAGCAAGGTAATGTCCAAAAGCAAACTTAGCATGGAAGTTTCCAAAGACTTGGCAGGGCTCCGCTCAGCAAAAGCGGATCAGGGAACAAAGCAAGGCACAAGATCCAAGATACTCCTTGGCAGGCCACTAGCCTAACTTAGCTACGTGGACTTTCCTCGCTACACATCTGTATAGGATAGACGTGGCCGAGGTACTGAGGATCCGTTCCCACGGATCCTATACTTAATCCCTTGGCGAGGCCCCCGACGCTCTAGGCTTCTTCTCCTCCAATCTGTGCTGCGAGACCGCGGTCGGTCTAGGCTGTGAAACCAGCCCCTTCTGCTAGCCTCGATGTTCTGTCTCCTATCAAAGGTTCGTCCTTGCCTCCCAGCACCTGCATCCCTATCTTCGTGAGAGTCTGACTCCCTATCAACTTCCCGGGCCTCCTCCTCCATGGTTTCCCACATTCTTTCCTGCGAACCTCCCCCCCCCCCCCGGCCGTTCGTAATCTTCACTATCACTGCTTACAGAATCCATCTGGCCTTCCAAACTCTCGTAAGGATCAGGCCAGCCAGGATCCCACGCCAGGCTCTCTGTGGGAGAAGAAGGCCCAGCTAACTCAAAATCCCCTTCTTCCAGCCCCTCCAAATCCTCCTCAGAATCTACCTCAGCTCCAGCTGGCTCTAATGCAAGTGGGACCCCTGGTGATGCCCCTTGTCCCCCAGGCATGAACGAGAACTGGGTTGCTACACCAGCTCATTATCTTCTAGCTCATTATTCTCTGCACCTAGGATTTCAGTCTCTGAACTCTTTTCCCTCGAGACCGGCTCCTCTGCACCATATTGGCAACTCTCTGGAATGCGACCTTCACTAACTTCGGGAGACACAGACTGATCAATTTTCAGGACTTAAAATCTCATGTGGATTCGCACGTCCAAAGTTCCCATGATCCACGTCCACATTAACATTGGCATCAGCCACAATTGTGGGCTGAACTGTCAAAATTTAAGACACAACTAAAAGACCAATCTTTTCCGGCAGGCCTATCCAGTCAATGTTAAACTTTGATTTTAAATTTACATCTTATTAGTGGTTGTGTTTTAATCTTTGTTCTATGTTTTTAATATATGTATTTTATTATCCTTTTAATGTTGTATCCTGCCTAACATGGCCATATGAAAAAAGAAAGGGAATATGTACTGCTAGCAGTTTTCTCAAACAACCAGAAGGGGTTAAACAAAGATGGGGGTAGAATGGAGAAGACTACACTTTGCTTTGCTCAGTTTCCATGGCAAACACCCACTTTATAACCAGTTTTAAAGAGTTTTTCGACATTATTATTAACACATAGAACAAGGGGAGACGTGGGAATGCATACGTCCAGACCTTTTAAGCATTCAGTACATTTTTCAACTGACAGTTCAGACTATACCTGTAAAAATCAAGATATTGTCTGCAAGGCAAGTGAGGATTTTTTTCATTTGATATTCCTGGCAGGGTTTGTCTTCCACGAAATTTCAGGATAGCTGGAACCTGCCATTACTACTTTATCTTTACTCTCTCAATCCGTAGACATCATCCAAGTACTTTGTAAAGTAATAGTTGTTTATGAATACCAAGATCATAGGTCATTTGCATACAATCACATAAATAAACATATATTTTCTCCCTCCCTATCCCTTTTCTATATATGTCCTCTCGTATCATATTTGCTAACATTTCTATAACTATTGCGGATAGGATAGGTGAAAGGGGGCATCCCTTTCTTGTCTCTCGGGTTAGTCTTATTTTTCCTGTAAGGCCACCATTTACTTGTATTGCAGCATAGTTACTTGAGCATTGTTTCTCAATCAGTCCTCTAACTCTGTCTCCTAATCCAAATTTTCAAATATTTTAATGCCGACCATGAAACACAATCAAAACTTTTAATATATCTAGGGTCCGTATCCCTGCTTTTGTATTTTTTTCTTAATTGTGTGAATTACATTTAATACTCTTCCCACTAGGTTTGACTTCTGTCTTCCAGGAATGAATCCACATTTATCCTTTTTAATATAATTATATCTGAAGTTATTTATTCTCTTTGCCATTATTACCGTCAATATTTTAGGATTTTGATTTATAAGGGCAATAGGTCTATATGAACCAGGATCTTTGTTTGTTTTTAGTATTAATATGATCCTTGATTACTTGCCATGACGGTGTGATCTGTTCTCCTTTCATGACTTTTCTCTGGAATATTTTGATGTTCAGCTTTTCTCTAGAATAAAATATGCCGAGCATAGAAAGAGCCAACAAAGCAACAATGTATGTGCATGCCTCGCAAACTCTGTCTCAGAGTAAGTTACTTCATGCTGTATTACTATGTCGAGAAGACTTCAAAATTCATAGTAGTGAAAGTACAATTCTCATATTATAATTCAACTAAGGATATACTATTCACCAAATAAGTAACAGATATAAAGAAAAGCATATAGAAACAGCCAGTCCTAATAAGTCCTGGAGCTACGAAAGGTCTTGAGTCCAATACCAGTGGTAGTAAAAAAAAAAAATCCAACTTCCAAAATAAAGACTTCTATATTAAGGTAGATTCTTCATTAACTCGTAATGCCAGAAACAGCAACACTTCAGCTTCCAAAATAATGACTTCTATATTAAAGGAGATTCTTCATTAACTCGTAACACCAGGAACAACAACACAACAAGGTCTCCCGGTTTGTTTCCCTTGTTTCGTTATGCCTTCTTTGGGTGTTATGTCAGTCTTATCTATAATGCTTGAGTACAATTCCTGATAGCAGCTTTGGTAAAAGCATATATGATTTTCTTTATATCTGTTACTTATTTCGTGAATAGTATATCCTTAGTTGAATTATAATATGAGAATTGTACTTTCACTACTATAAATTTTGAAGTCTTCTCAAGATAGTAATAGAGCATGAAATAACTTACTCTGAGACAGAGTTTGCGAGTCACACACATTCGTTGTTCTGTTTGTTGCTGCCATAGATATCTGTGCATTACACACTTATAGAGCATAGAAAGCAGCCTTCTTCGACCTATACAAGTAAGTAAAATTAAAACCATATCATCAGCATATAAGAAAATAAACTCAACTGAGGACAGAACCATTTTTAAATTACCATATGCCATTCATATATAAATTAAAGTATAATTACGCAAGCAGGCATCTTTGCTTTACTCCTTTACCCATGTGTTTAGTTAGCTGGAAAGGCTGTCATTCTAACAGTCATATGAGAATACAGTTCCTTAATTAGAAATAATGGGCACTTATAAAGATTATTTATTTATTTATTTATTAACTTCGATTTAGTATACCGCTCACTCCGAGGCTCAGAGCGGTGTACAAAGGATATATAAACACAGTGAGTGTGATAAAACAAATTATGCAATTAAAAACACATTAAGACATTAAAACAGTTAAAACATTCGAAACAATAGCCCTCAACGGAGGCTGGGTGGGGCAGTGGGGATCTGGAACAACCATAGGCGGCATGGCATGGCGCACAGTATGATTAGGTTAAGGGCCAAACGCCTTCCTGAAGAGCCAAGTCTTCAACGCCTTGCGAAAGGGCAGAAGAGTGCGGATGGCCCGGATCTCCTCAGGGAGGCCGTTCCAGAGTATTGGAGCTGCAACAGAGAAAGCCCTCCGCCGTGTGGAGGCCAATCTGCAGGATCTGAGGGAAGGCACCTCAAGGAGGTTAAGCTCCTCAGAGCGCAGTGATCTCGCAGGCACATAAGGGGTAAGTCGCTCCCTCAGGTACACTGGCCCCAAACCATAGATGGCCTTGAAAGTAAGAACTAACACCTTGAAGAGGACCCGGAATTCAATCGGAAGCCAGTGCAGCCTGCGCAAGAGTGGGGTCGCGCGGTCAGATCTTGAAGCTCCCAGGAGGAGACGAGCTGCGGCATGCTGCACTAGCTTAAGCTTCCGGATCATCGACAAGGGGAGGCCAATGTAAAGCGCATTACAGTAATCGAGCCTCGAGGTGACCGTGGCTTGGATCACTGTAGCTAGGTCGTGTTGGGAGAGGTAGGGAGCCAGGCGCTTAGCCAACCGGAGATGGTAAAATGCTGTCCTGCAGGTGCAGCCAATCTGCTCCTCCATGGACAGGTGGGCATCCAGCCGGACACCCAAGCTTTTTACCGATGGCTGAGGGCAGAGGGCCACACCATCGAACGTTGGCAGCTGGGTTGCTACCCCCGGGCGGCCCAGCCACAAGATCTCCGTCTTTGCCGGGTTCACCTTCAACTTACTGGCTCGCAGCCATCCAGTAACGGCTTCAAGGCAGAGATGGAAATTATCGGGTACAGAGAGTGCCCCGGGGTCCAACCTCAGAATGAGCTGGGTATCATCAGCGTACTGATGACACTCCAGCCCAAAACTCCGTACCAGTTGGGCGAGTGGTCGTATGTAGATGTTAAATAACAGCGGGGAGAGGATAGCCCCCTGGGGGACCCCACAGCTCAGCGGGGAACCCCCGGAGACCACCCCTCCCCACTTCACTCGCTGCTGGCGGTTTTGGAGGAAGGAGGACAGCCAGTTGAGGGCTGTCCCCCTCACCCCCGCCACCGCCAGACGGTGTAACAAAAGTTGGTAATCGACGGTATCAAACGCTGCCGTGAGGTCCAATAACACGAGCAGCGCCGATCCACCTCAGTCCAAGTGGCAACGGAGTAGGTCTGTGATGGAGACCAGGACAGTCTCCATCCCATGGCCTGAACGGAAGCCGGACTGGAAGGGGTCTAGCCAGGTTGCATCATCCAAGAATGTCTGCAGCTGGTCCATTGCTGCCCTCTCAATCACCTTGCCCAGGTACGAAAGGTTCGACACTGGGCGGTAATTGGAGGGAGCCACGGGATCTAGTCCGGGCTTCTTCAGCAGTGGACTGACCACCGCCTCTTTTAGCTCCTCTGGAAAAGCTCCTTGCTCGAGGGATCGGTTGACTATATTCAACAGAGGGCCTCGTAACCCCTCCACGCAAGCTCGAATCAGATTAGTGCTAGTGGTCAATGTCAATGCCCACCAAACCCTTCTAGTGTTTTCTGCTGGTCATGGTCCAGTTCTATCATTGGTGGAGTTCAGAATGCTCTTTGATTGTAGGTGAACTATATATCCCAGCAAACACAACTCACAAAGGACAAATTCAATTTTTTCGAATGATGGTCAGTCCTTGGGTTAGTAGGTATCTTGTGGCCAAATTTGGTGATAATTAGTCCAGCGGCTTTTGAGTTATGATGTCACTCAAAACAAACAGAGCCTTTTATACAAGTCCATATTATTTCCTATGCACTGTGCAATAGTGTACAAACACCAGAGACCGTGGGTCATCTCCCCTAGCTGCTTATTTAAGTTTTATTCCTTCTCTCTTATACTTCTTACGTTCTTGTACTTTGTGCCCCGTTCTCTCCATTATAGTTGAGGCATTCAGTCCTGATTAACTCCTACCTTTAAGAATATTGTAGGACTTCATCACAGTAGAAAATGAATCCACTTTAAATCGGGTTGCTTCCTCCTGCAGAATTCTGGGATTTGTAGTTTAGGGAGGAGCCTTTAACAGCCTCACTAAACTACAAACCCCAGAATTCTGCAGGAGGCAGAAACCAGATTTAAAGTGGATTCATTCTCTAGTGTGATGTAGCAGTCATCAGATAATTTATTTTAAAGTGCTCTCGAGCCTTTGCAAACATGTTCGTATCCCATTTTAGAATAAAGTCAGCCTTTCTAGAACATTTATTAGCAATGCAACACGAATATAACTACCATCAACCATCAAAACTTCACATAAGAGGGAATCAGCAACACATTTACATATCCCCTAATGGAGAGATTGCAGCACAACAATGCTCCTCCTGCTTGGAACACAATTTGAGTGACGTGACCTCACAACAAGCTTGCTGTTCATAAGAGAGGAAGGAATCCTTGCTTCAGTATTTGGGGGGGGGGGGGGGTGCTGATGGACTTCAGATGGGAGAGGGATGACTTTATGAGTCACAAATGTAGCACCATGTGTTTTTTGTCATTCACTTCCAATGGCTCCTTCTGGTTTCTTACTCCCATCACACCTCCTCCGCACTGCCTTGTTCTTTCTTTCACTTACAGCTCGTTCTCCCAAATGGTTCACCATTCAAAGCACCAGCAGAAATCTCACATGCTTCTGGAAATACTTGGGAAATTAAAAGGCCAGTTGCTAAACAAAATAGGAGAAGATGCTAAAACCACCTTAGAAAACTGTTGTGGTTAGTATCTGCTATTTTTGTGTGTATCAGGAGCGACTTGAGAAACAGTAAGTCGTTTCTGGTGTGAGAGAATTGGTCGTCTGCAAGGATGTTGCCCAGGGGACACCCGGATGTTTGGATGTTTTGACCATCCTTGTGGGAGGCTTTTCTCATGTCCCCGCATGGGGAGCTGGAGCTGACAGAGGGAGCTCATCTGCTCTCTCTCCAGATTCAAACCATTGACCTGTTGGTCTTCAATCCTGCCAGCACAAGGGTTTAACCCAGCATTTCTCAACCTGGGGGTCGAGACCCTGGGGGGGAGGGGTCACGAGGAGGTGTCAGACGGGTTGCCAAAGACCATCAGAAAGCACAATATTTTCTGTTGGCCATTTCCCTAAACTCCACCAGTGTTCACATCTCGGCATATTGAGTATCCGTGCCAAGTTTGGTCCAGATCCATCATTTGCATGACAGAAATAGAAACTCCGACTTCTCTTTTGCCTCAGTGGGCTTTAGAGGAGCAGATACTGTTAGTCCCCAAACAACATGAGCACCTTGAAATCCTTTGTTGAAAAACTATTTCTCATTAGTACCTGAGCAGCAGTGCTACCAAAATGCAAACTCGGGCTCCTGCTCCTTGACTGGTGGCTTGCACATAAACCCTCACTTATCAGTTGTAGGATAACCAGTTTTAGCTTTTGTCACACCATCTTTGTGACTCTTATTTAGAGGTGTTAACTGTCAACCCACAGAACACTCTTCCTTGCTTATCTGCTCATCTTACCAAGTCCAGAGCTTGTGAGAACTCCTCTAGATGTAGAAGTTGCTAAATATAAACAATTTACCTATCATGGTTTGTTACGTAACTCATATGGAAGGGGCCACATGAGCACATCCTTCCGATAAAAATGCTGATAAGGTCTGTTCAAGACAGACAGTTGGATAACCTGTGCCCTTAAGGCAGTTTTTTGTAACCTTCCTAACCCCTTAATAGAGTTCCTCAGGTTGTGGTGACCCCATTTTTTGTTGCTATTTCATAACTGTAATTTTGCTACTGTTATGAATCATAATGTAAATATCTGATGTGCAGGATGTATTCTCATTCACTGGATCAAATTTGGCACAAATATCCGATTCGCCCAAATCTGAACATTGGTGGAGTTGGGGGGGGGGGGTTGGGTTGGTTTTGTCATTTGGGAGTTGTAGTTGCTGGGATTTATAGTTCACCTACATTCAAATAGCATTCTGAACTCCGCCAACAATGGAATTGAACCAAACTTGACTCACAGAACTCCCATGACCAACTGAAAGTACTGGAAGTCTTTGGTGGGTATTGACCTTGAGTTTTGGAGGTATGGTTCACCTACATTCAGAAAGCATTGTGGACTCAAACAATTTATTTATTATTTATTTATTAGATTCGACTTACTATACCGCTCTCTCTGGCGCCCAGAGCGGTTTACAGAAGTGACAATATAAAAACATAAAACCCATAAAATACATTAAAACATATTTAAAAAACCCCAAGTGAACATGTTGCAATGATAGATCTGGACCAAACTTGGCACAAATTCTCAATATGCTCAAATGTGAACACTGGTGGAGTTTGGGGAAAATAGACCTTGGCATTTGGGTGTTGTCGTTGCTGGGATTTATAGTCCCCTATAATCAAAGAGCATTCTGAACTCCACCAATGATGGAATTGAACCAAACTTGGCACACAGAACCCCCATGCCTCCAAGGGACTCTCTGGCAAGAGCCTCCCTCCAGCGTCGCATATTTTCTCTTGCCTGCACATGCGCTCTACGCCATGCACTGAGCATGCCTGCTCTCCCTCCCCTGCTTGGAGTCTCAGAAAGAACCCTCCCATTGGCTGAGAGGCCGGCCAATCACAGCGGAGGAGGGCTTTTGGTGGGAGGCTTCACCGTCTGTTTCCAAAAAGGAGGAGAAGGACAGGCAGCGAGATCTTCAACCCAAAGGGGTTCCTAAGACCATCAGAAATATATATTTTCTGATTCATGAGCTGGTCATTGACCATAATAAAGTGGACTTGAACTTGAACTATATTTTCTGATCGTATTTGCCGGCCCCTCTCGTGACCCCCCCAGGGGTCCCGACCCCCAGGTTGAGAAACACGGAGCTAGGATGAAGAGCAACACATTCAAACTGCAGGAAAAGAGATTCCACTTGAGTATTAGGAACAACCTTTTGATAGAACCGTGGAACAGTGGAATGCACGGCCTTGGATTGTGGTGGAGTCTCCTTCTCTGGAGCTTTTTTAAACAGGCTAGATGGCCATCTGTTGGGAATGCTTTGATTGTGCATTCTTACACGATAGGAGTTTGGGCCGGATGCCCCTTGTGGCCTCCCTATGATTCTATATATAACATTGTAAAAATGCCCATCTGGCATGATCTGTAAAGTATTACAGAAAGCATTGCATAGCTCCCAAAAATAACAAATAATCACCAGAATCCTATTGGGGCTATATGTCTTTGTAAATGGACTTACTTTTGTGGGAATTAGAATTGTGCAGCTGCCTAATGTCCATATGCAATAAAGGGCTGCTTTTTATAGTATTATGGTATTATGTGGCAGAGCAAGCAGAATGTGGCAGAGCAGCTCCCATTATGCATCCTCATAATTCGCTAACAGGGTTTGTGAGGGCTTCTGCTCCTTAGCAAGGCATACGCAAAGTTATACAACATGACAGGTCATATAGAACGCTTAGTTAAACACACACACACAAAATAAAGCCATCATCTACCCATGGTGGAGAATATTGTGACTAAATGACATGTGGACCTACTCCTAGTAGGCTGTCCAGGTTTTGAGTTTAATCAGCTCATTCAAGATCCTTGCTATCTTAAAAGAACTGGATGAGGTGGAAGAACTGGATGAAACCTTCCTTGACCAGATGACCAAACATGCAGAAAGAAGCCACATAGTAGTAACAGGGACTTCAATTTCTCTGATATTTGTTGGAAAGCATACTTTGCCAAAAGTACAAAGTCCAACAAATTCCTCACTTGCCTTTCAGACAATTTTATTGTCCAGAAGGTAGCAGAGGATCTGATCCTAACCAACACTGAGGATCTGGTCAATGTGAAGGCGAGCCCCAGAAAGAGCCCATCTGTATCCTAATTGGTTTAACCTGCAGCAGGGAGTTGCAACGTTCCTGCACATGTGGTCTGGCATCTCTAGCACCAAAGGCTGGGATTTGGCATCAAAAGACCTCCAGCCATTTCTACTTTTCTGTTTTCTTGCCTCACTTGACCTGAAGCCATGGACTCTTTGTGCACGGAGTTGCATGCAGACAGGCCAACAGGGGCAAGCCCTGAGCAGTTTGGGAGACATAGTTTTCCAAGGATTTTAATGTATTTGGTCTTTTCTCTGGTTATTAGCAAAAAAGGACTTTTCTCTTACAGTTTTCCCAAGGACACAGATGGACTTTCCCCAAAGCATATGGATTTGAAGCTTTTCAAGATCATATGGACTTTCTTTCTACTCCTTGCATATGAAATAACGATGAGATAATGGTAGTGGTATTTCCCTGCAACCCTCCCCTTCTATGTAACTATTTTCCTGCATGTTTTTCCCTCCCCATGTGTAAAATAATATGAAGAAATGCTACATGTTTGTGAAAGGCCCAGCTGTTGTTTTGAGATCAGGATGAAACCACATTCCTGGCTGCACCCTTTAATCCAATCATTGAAACAATTTGCATGACAGATGACTCTTTCTGGTTTTGGAGAAGTTTCTTCTTTCCCTTCCCCCATTTTTGAAAGATTCCTTTTGTTTTATAAACACTGGACCCTCTGAGATTAGCCTCATCCTGCGTTTGTCAACAAGGAGGGTCGTTAAGGACAAATTCCTGTTTCTCACCAAGAACAAAAGAATTCCTTTGGCTTGAAAGGTCAGGGGCTCAGATCTTCATTTACATATGGACATGATATCAAGAAAACTCCAGCTGCTCTTTGTTTTGAACACATTCCTGTCCCTCGCTTCCCATTCGCCAGGGCAAAAGCGGCGCTGTTTCACGATTGGTTCCCGCTACAGCTGGCTTCCAAGGTTCCAACCAATCATCATGAAGCCTACAGCATGCAGGGGCAGGAAAGTTTGAATTTGACAGTTCTGTAAAGCAGTGTTTCCCAACCTTTTTTGAGCTGTGGCACACTTTTAACATTAAAAAAATCCGGGGGCACACCACCAACCAAAATGACACTAACACAGTAAAGAACGGCTGGGGGATGGTGGCCTGCTGGGAGCAGCTTATGGGAGTGCTGAAGCCGGGGGAGGGGGAGGAGCCAGGCCGCACCATGCCCCACCCCCTCCCTCCCAGCTTCAGTTCTCCCACAGCTTTGCCAGCCTTGAGGGGGCAGTGCCAAGCCAGCATTGTGCTGGCTCTGCCACCGCTGGCTTGGCACTGCCACCTCAAGGCTGGCAAAGCTGTGGGAGCGCTAAAGCCGGGGCAGGGGGAGGAGCCAGGCCGCACCATGCCCCTCCCCCTCGGCTTCAGCTCTGCCACAGAGGAGGAGAATGAGTGGTGGACGGGCTTCAGTGGGTGAGGCTCCTCCGCGCGGCTTCAGCAAGCGAGGGGCAAGAGTCATGGCGGGAGTCTGGCTGGGGAAAAGAGTCATGGTGGATTGGAGGCTGGCTGGGGAAACGGCTGAAGGAGGCGGCGCCCCGGCCCCTTCTTTTTCTTCGCCGCTGCCTGGCCCTTCCTCCTCCTCTCCCAAGCAGCAGGAGTTCAGCAGGAGGGGGGGGGAGGAAGGGGGGCAGAGAGCTTTTCTCACGGCACACCTGATGATCGCTCACGGCACACTAGTGTGCCACGGCACAGTGGTTGAGAAACACTGCTGTAAAGTGTATAAAAATGGCATATGTTTCAATGTAACTTTATGACTGCTTTGCAACAAGGAAACTGCAGTGGTCATTCTTCTCAGCTGACAAGAATAAAAGTTTCAGTGGCATCTTCTTCCGGACTCCTTTGGTGAGATCAGTTGGGAAAGGGATTTTTAGATTGCTTTTAAAAATTTGCCAGAGGTTTTTGCTGATATCCAAGCTTTAGGGGTACGGTACTTCTGGGCCTCTGCCCCCTATGGGCCAGGCTATCCTAAATCGTTCGGCAACAAATGGAGTGGAAGTGGCGAGATCCTTAGGTGGGAGAGACCATGTGCTCCTGGAGTTTGGGATACAAAGGAAGGGGAAAAACTGAGAGGAGTCAAAGATGCATTCTAGACCTTAGGAGAGCTGACTTCAGGAATTGTAAGGAAATGTTGAGTGTGATTCCATGGACAGGAAAACTAAAAGAAGATGGAGTTAATGATGGATGGGAGTTTCTCGAAAGTGAGATATTGAAAGCACAATTGCAAACAGTGTCAGCAAGGAGAAAAACTAAGAGAAGTGTAAAAGAAACCAGAATGGGTGTCCAAAGAACTTTTAACTGAGCTAAGATTTAAAAGAGACATGCACAAGAAATGGAAAGTGGAGGGAATCACCAAAGAGAAAGTCAAACCAATACAGTGTTCCCTTGCAGCTTCGCGGTTCGCTTTATGCGGAATCGCTGTATTGCTGTTTTTTCCTCTCCTCCCCAGAGACCGGGGGAGAGGCAGGAGGAGGAAGAGGAGTGGGGGGGAGCCAGGTGCTTCTCCTCGCCGCCTCCTCTGCTCCCCGCTCCTTCCTTGGAAGCCTCAGCCCAGCCTGGCAGTGCCATCAACGGCACCCATGGGTCTTATGAGGCCAGGAGCAGCAGAGGTAGCGAGCAGGAGGAGGCTCCACCAACTTAGTGGCAGCCTCTTCCTCGATGCCTGTGCTACTCCCGGCTTCGGGAGTCCCTTGGGCCCCATAGATGGCACTGCCAGGGTGGGCTGAGGCCTCAGCCCAGCCTGGCAGCACCATCAACGGTGCCGAAGGGGCTTCTCAGGCAGGAGCAGCAAAGGCGGCAAGCAGGAGGAGGCTCCGCCCACTCGACAGTGGCCTCCTCCTCACCGCCTGTGCTGCTCCCAGCTTTGGAAGCCCCTTGGGCTCTGTTGACATCACTGGCAGGCCAGCCTGGCAGCACCATCAACAGCGCCCAAGGGGCCTTTGAGGCCAGGAGCAGCAGAGGCAGCGAGGAGGAGGAGGCTGCCGCCGAGTAGGCAAAGCGTCCCTATTTTGTGGATTTTCACTTATCGCGGGGGCTCCTGGAAGGGAACCCCGTGATAAGTGAGGGAACAATGTAACCAAGATATGTAGGGGAAAGGTTCATAAGTAAAAAGCACAAAATGAACTCAGCCTTGCCAGAGAGATTAAAACCAATAAAAGGGGGTCCTTTGGTTATGTCAGTAGAAAAAGGAATCAAAAGGAAATGGTAGGGCCCCTGCCAGGAGAAGGTGGTGAAATGCTAACTAAAAGTCAGCATGGATTTACCAAAAACAAGCCATGCCAGACTAATCTCTTTTCAACCCCAATAGAGTTACAAGCTTGGTAGATGCAGGGAATGCTGTGGATGTAGCATATCTTGATTTCAGGGAGGCCTTCGACAAGGTCCCTCATGACCTTCTTGCAAACAAACTAGTCAAATGTGGGCTAGGCAGGTAAAGAGTAAAGGTTTTCCCCTGACTTTAAATCCAGTCGCGTCCGACTCTGGGGGTTGGTGCTCATCTCCATTTCTAAGCCGAAGAGCCAGTGTTGTCTATAGACACCTCCAAGGTCATGTGGCCAGCATGACTGCAAGGAGCACTGTTACCTTCCCCGCCAGAACGGTACCTATTGATCTACTCACATTTGCATGTTTTCAAACTGCTAGGTTGGCAGAAGCTGGAGCTAACAGTAGAAGCTGACACCACTCCCCAGATTCGAACCTGCAACCTTTTGGTCAACAAGTTTAGCAGCTCAGTGGTTTTACTCACTGCGCCACCGAGCTAGGCAATACTATTATTAGGTGTAACCCCGTCCAGCACAGGCAGGTGCTTAGGCAAGGGACCAATGAGCAAGGTATGAGCGAACACGTATGAACCATGCAACCCACTCATTGCCCCTCTCAGTTAGGCATGAGAAACCTGAGGCCCTCTAAATATTGTTCTATTACAGCTTGTGTCACTCCATTGGCTGGACCACTAGGAACTAGGAGTCAGCTGGAAAACTCAGGTAATTTTCTGATGTATAGTATAATCAAGAACCCTGCTCTTGAAGCAAATACAACTTCTTGGCATTATTAAGTCTTTGTGAGCGTGGAGTTATGCCATTTTATATTCACATTTTGATTAATCTCTCCCAGAGAAGAGCATTGGCTATGGGCTCTTTAGGATGGGAGATAGAAAAATATGGGGTTTGTTCTTGTGATTTGGTTTCTGTCGAAGCATTTGACCATTCTCTGTTTGTATGGTAAGCTACAAATGAAATACAGGAGTTCCATTCTCAACGGCCAGTGTTCTCAATGGCAAGTGTTATAAAATTCAATA
Source organism: Anolis apletophallus (assembly GCA_030556195.1). Lineage (NCBI taxonomy): Eukaryota > Metazoa > Chordata > Lepidosauria > Squamata > Anolidae > Anolis > Anolis apletophallus. Next base: position 29,064,809 of record JARBWK010000011.1, on the reverse strand, counting down.
TCTCCTGAACAACTCTGGTGCATGTTTTGCAAGATTGTTGCAAGGTTTATTCTTGAGATTAGTAATTTTTAATTATGTTTTTTTTCTTTTTTTATCTGTGACTTCATTTTGCTATACGCGTCTGTGCTGTGAACTTCTCAGTGTATGCCAATTAAGGCTGTTGTTGAATCCTGCTCCATTATTGGGGCTGACATTTAACTGCTGGTCCAATTTCCTCTGGTGGAAGCATATAATCTGTATTGCTGTGCTGTGAAATGTTGTGGGATGTTCCTTGCTATTGAACATCCCACACTTCTTTCAGGAGAAGAATGGTAAACCTTGTAAGCAGCTGAACTCGGCTGTAGGCCCTCTTGCTTTGGATAGGTGTCTTCCAATGAAGAGCAGGTTGCAGTCAAGATAACTCAAGCTTGCTCCATCAGCTAGGCACCACCACCTGGAATTTCAAGCATCTGCGTATGTATCCAGTTTCATTTCCTTCATCTCGTGCTGTTTGGTGATGTTCAATAGCAAATTACTTAAAAAGTAATTAACATATAAATAGCGATGGAAAGATGAAGGTAATGTTGAAAGGCACTTCTTATCCAGGGTGAATAGGGTATAGGGTTACAGCCTGTGTTGGACGGGGTTGTACTCCCTCTGAAGACACAGGTGCACAGCTTGGGCGTCCTGCTGGATTCGTTGCTGAGCTTGGAACCCCAGGTCTCGGTAGTGGCCAGGAGTGCTTTTATACAGTTAAAACTTGTGTGCCAGTTGCGCCTGTACCTTGGGAAGTCAGACTTGGCCACAGTAGTCCACGCTTTTTACATCTCGAATTGACTACTGCAACCCTGCTCTACGTGGGGTTGCCTTTGAAGGCTATTCGGAAGCTCCAAGTAATCCAACAGGCGGCAGCCAGATTCCTCACCAAAGCAACGTACAGGGAGCATACAACCCTACCCTGTTACATCAGCTACACTCAGGCCTGGATTAACACCTTTTTGCGCCCTAGGCCACACTATGGAATTACGCCCCCTTTAAGGCCGGGCCCTCTTCTTACCCGCCGGGCAGCAGAGCAGGAAGGCCAAGGCTACCAGGAGGCTCCGGCAGGCGCTTCCCATGGCCAGGCGGAAGGAGGATTGCCCCGGGCAGCCGAGAGCCAGGGGTCGGGCCGGGCCGCCTCGAGGAAAGCATTTAAAAGGCCAGCCTCTGAAGCGCGGAGGGAGAAGAAAGAACCAGAGGGAGGGGAGCGGGGAGGATGGGGTGGGGTGGGGGAGGGAGGGAGGAGGGAGAGGGCAAGAGGAGGAGGAAAAGGGGGCGGGGTGATAGTGGGAGGAAACGGGGGAGGAAAAAAAGACACACTGTCAAAGCGGCCAGTGGTGCCACCTTCTCCGCCCATGGCCCTTCCTCTCTTTCTCTCTGTCAGTGCCGCCAGGGAAACTAAGGCAACCAAAAAGGGACCCTCCCGAATGGCTAGGAAGCTAGCCCACTCACCCACCCACCCGTTTTGGGGCAGAAAAAAAGGCTATTTCTGGCTCCACAATGAAAGAGGGAGAGAGGCGGAGGCATGGGGAAGCGCGCGCGAGGGAGTGGGGTGTGTGCACGGGTCTCTCTCTCTCTCGCTCGGAAGGCAGGCTCCCCCTCTGCTCCTGCAGATGGAAAGGACCACGGGGAGGGAGGGAAACAGGCGGGCGCAGAGCGGTCGGGGGCTTCCCTGGGGGGGGGGGGTGCCGCTGAGTTGGGAGAAACCCCAGGGGGCGGCCACGGCGTTTTTATTTGTTTCAACATTTTTATTTTTTTTGGTCCATGATTCTGTGCCCCCCCCCCCTCGGCTTGCGCCCCTAGGCCATGGCTTAGGTTGGCCTTATGGGTAATCCAGGCCTGGCTACACTGGCTGCCAGTCTGCTACTGAGCAAAATTCAAAGTGCTAGCTTTAGCCTATAAAGCAGACCTGGGCAATTACCGGCCCTCCAGGTGTTTTGGACTTCAACTCCCAGAAATCCTAGCCAGTTTACCAGCTGTTAGGATTTCTGGGAGTTGAAGTCCAAAACACCTGGAGGGCCAGTAATTGCCCAGGTCTGCTATAAAGCCTTAAATGTTTCTGGTCCAACTTACATCCAAATGTAAGTGTGGTAGTTCAGCCTGTGATTGTGTCTGTTGGCAATGAGGATGAGGGTTTTGCTGGGCCTGAGTTAAGCTCAGGAGAGAGGCCTGAGCTGTTTGATGAACGGAGTGATTCTCCTGCAGACGCACAAGGTCAAATTCCTGGAATTGGCCCATAGCAGTCATTCTCTGAGGATGATTTGTCAGGTGCAGAATTTAATGAGGGTGAGTTAAACTTTGGTAAACGGATGCATAGTTCTCAGGCTCGATGGAGATTAATTCGTCTCCTGAAGAAGAGAGATAAGAAAGTCCTTTTCTGGTTGTAAGGGCAAGTGAAATGCTTTCCTTTTGTTTCAGGGGGCAGGAAATGCTTTACATTGATACCAGGGAAAGTTTCACTTCCGTTTTGTCAACGTTGATACTTCAAGACAGTCTTGTTTCTCCAAGTAGATTTCTAGTTTCATGTTTCAAGTTTTGCCAAGTTCCTGCTCTGTTAATTGGATTTTCATGCTGCCTAGTTCTATGGATTCTATACCTTGGACCTTGTTACCTGGAAATTTATGGACTGACTTTTATCTTGGAATAACATTGCTTTGAACTAGACTGGTTTTGTCATTTGTATTGCTTTGCTCACATATATCCTTCAATAAACCACTTGCTGATTTCACCACACTGGTGTGGTGTTTAAAGACAGAGGCATTCCTGTTCTGGCATATAACAGTAGCTCCTCTGTGAACCTGGGAGAATGTTAAAATCTTCTGGGGAGGCCCTGCTCTTACTCCCATGTCCATTGCAGGCACGATTTGTGGGGACGAGAGACAGGGCCTTCTCAGTGGTGGCCCCTTGGCTATGGAACTCCCTCCCTAGTGAGATCAGACTGGCCCCCTCCCTCCTGGTTTTTAGAAAAAGACTGAAAACTTGGTTATACACTCAGGCATTTGAGTAGTGCAATTTGGAATCAGCATAGTAACACTGAAAATGGTGACAGGACTAGGTACCACGCTTTAAAGTTTTACAGTTTTATGATATTTATATGTTTTATCTGTTTTATTGTTTTATATTGTTTTGTTTATATATTGTTGAATTGTAGCATCGAATTGTGCCAAATTCTGTAAGATGCTCTGAGTCCTTTTCTGGGAGAGAAAAGCAGGGTATAAGTACAGTAAGTAAATAAATAAGAAATTAACTGGGGACAGGGCAATAAGGGAGAGCTGTGCCCACTATACTTATCATTTGGGTCCACATTTTTTAAATGTGGATTCTTCATAGCATGCAAAGTCTGTTAGTAAGTGGAAATTTCTGCCTTCAGCCTGCACCTTGATCTCCCAATCTTGAACAAACTTTTATCACATTCCTTGATCTTGCTTATAGAGAGGGGTGCCCAAAATCTTTATCTCTCAATAATGAATCACTTCTGGGATATTTTTGTAATCAGTTCTCCTCTCATTTTGTGGTTAGTGTCTCTGCAAACAGAAGGCAAACCTCCCTCCCTCCTTTCCGGTAACAGACCACAGGAAACTTACAGCCTTTAAGGGTATGTACATTTTCCATATGATACAGAGATAAGTAAGAGTTGCTGTTACTGTATGCCTTCAAGTTGTTTCCAGTCCTAAAGTAATACTGTAATGGGTTGGGGGTTTTTTGGTTTTTTTACAAGGTTTGTTCAGAGGGATTTTCCCTGTGCTTTCCTTTGAGGCTAAGAAGTGGGGCTTGCCCAAGGTCAGGGCCGTAGCCAGGATTTTGATTGGGGGGCTGAGTTTGGTTCGGGGGTGAGACTGGGTGGAAGCAAACCTTTTGTATTGTTATCCCAATAACCCAGTGTTTCTCAACCTTCCTAATGCTGCGACCCCTTAATACAGTTCCTCATGTTGTGGTGACCCCTAACCGTTATTTTCATTGCTACTTCATAACTGTATTTTTGAGGGGGGGGGGGGTTGATTTTGTCATTTGGAAGTTGCTGGGATTTATAGTTCACCCACAATCAAAAAGCATTCTGAACTCACCAACAATGGAATTGAACCAAACTTGGCACAAAAAAACTCCCATGACCAACAGCAAATACTGGAAGTGTTTGGTGGGCATTGACCTTGAGTTTGGGAGTTGTAGTTCACCTACTTTGAGAGCACTATAGACTCAACAATGATGAATCTGGGCCACACTTGACACTAATCCTCAATATACCCAAATGTGAACACTGGTGGAGTTTGGGGAAAATAGATCTTGACATTTGGGAGTTGTAGTTGCTGGGATTTATAGTTCACCTACAATCAAAGAGCCCCTTGCACCCCACCAATGATAGAATTGGGTCAAACTTCCTACACAGAACCCTCATGCCTTGAAGGGACTAGCTGGCGTGAGCCTCCATCCCACCTCACACACACTCCCTCACCCACACATGCGCATCATGTTGCAATGCGCCAAGCACGCCTGCTCTCCCCCTTGAGTCTCAAAAACAGCCCTTCCCTTGGCTGGGAGGCCTGCCAATCATTGCAGAGTAGAGCTTTAGGTGGGAGAATTCACAGTCTGTTTCCAAAAAGAAAGAGAAGGATCAATCTTCTCTGCCAATGGGCTTCCTAAGACCATCATAAATATGTTTTCTGATGGTCTTTGGCGACCCCTCTGAAACCCTCTCACGACCCCCCTGGGGGTCCCGACCCCTAGGTTGAGAAACACTGCAATAATCCCATGAATGTGGGATATAATGAGCATGGTGATCAGATCATGATATGAATAAACCCTTTCTTAGCAACCAACTAAGCGTTTTTGGGCCAGCAGTTGTTTTTCACTGGTTGTTATTCAATAAACCTGTTTGAGTTCACCATTTTAAGTCTAGAACTCATTACTCAAAGACTTTTGGGTTTCTGTGTATGGGAAGGCTTTTCTCTGCCTTCAGGGCCCAAAGCTTTCGCGTCCATCTCTCAAAAGCCATTTTTACGGGCCCTAGGGGCAGAAGAGCTTAGCTCTGGGGAGCAGTTTGGAGTAGCTACTCTAAAGGAGGCTACGATGAAATAGCATTTATACAAGGTTTATTTTGATCTCTTATTTGCTGTAAGATGAAGATGCCTTATTTTGTGTTCCTTACAAAGACTGTGTAAGTTTGTTGCACTGCTTGACTTTTTGTATGCAACTTTGCCAGTTTATGTTTTCATCTCTGCCAAGTAAAGAGTAAATATTTTTCTGTTCACTTTGACTCTGGTCTGAAAGTATTTTCCATTTGGACTTTGAGCGCTGGGATGTCTGGCTAAAACACGCGCTGCGTAACACATCCTGCGGCTCCTTCACAATGACATGAAGGCAACAGTCTTGGACAGCAATGGCTCCCAAAGTGACCCATTTAAGGTGGAATCGGGTGTCAAACAGGGATGTGTTATTGTCCCAACCTTATTTTCCATCTTCATCGCTATGATACTTCATCTTGTTGATGGGAAGCTTCCCACCGAAATCATCAGTCGGACAGATGGCAAGCTATTTAACCTCAGCAGACTGAAAGCCAAAAGCAAGCTTACAACAACTTCTATTATAGAACTCCAATATGCTGATGATAACATAGTCTGTGCACATTCAGAAGAAGACCTACAAGCCACTCTAAACACCTTTGTAGAATCATATGAGAAGCTCACCCTCTCATTGAAAATCGAGAACACCAAAGCGCTCTTCCAGCAGTCACCAGCCAATCCCTCTCCAATGCCAGAAATACAACTTAATGGTATAACATTAGAAAATGTTGACCATTTCCGCTACCTTGGCAGCCACCTCTCCACAAAAGTCAACATTGACACTGAAATACAACACCGCCTGAACTCTGCGAGCGCAGCATTTTTCTGAATGAAGCAGTGTTTGAGGATCGGGACATCCGTAGGGAGACCAAGATGCTTGTTTATAAAGCTATTGTCCTCCCAACCCTGATATATGCGTACAAAACATGGACTGTCTACAGACAGTCTCAACTCCTGGAACGATTCCATCAGCGTTGCCTCCGAAAAATCCTGCAAATCTCTTGAGAAGACAGGTGGACAAATGTTTGGGTTCACAGTGCTCTCTGGATTTAGATGAACTAAAATTTCCACAAATCAAGATGAATGTTCCCTAAAGACCTCCAGTATTTTCTGTTGGTCATGGGGACTCTGTGTGCCAAGTTTGGTGGAGTTCAGAGTGCTCATTGATTGCAGGTGAACTATAAATCCCAGTACCTAAAACTCCAAATGTCCAGACCAATTACCTTCAAAACCTACCAGTATACACATTTCGGCATATCAGGTATGCATGCCAAGTTTGATCCAGAGCCACCATTGCTTGGATTCATAGTGCACTCTGGATATAGGTGAACTACAACTCCTATAAATCCCTCCAAAGACTTCCAGTATTTTTGTTGGTCATGGGGCTTCTGTGTGCCAAGATCTATCATTGGTGGAGGTCAGAGTGCTCTTAGATTGTAGGTGAACTATACATCCTAGTACCTATAACTCCTATAAATCATGGTGAATTCTCCCCAAACCTCTCTAGTATGTTCAGTTGCTGATCAATTCCTCTTTTTGCTGTGTGCCATAGAAAATAATAGGAAAGGGTTAAGGGAAAGGCAGTGGGCAGGGTCAGGCAAATTTCCCACAAACGGAGAGAGTCAGAAGCACCGGGATGTCTGTGGTGGAGGAAACGCATAAAATCTAGGATGAAATGGTCCCTGTATGAAAGCCTTCACTTGTGTGGTAGGCAGTATGCCGTTTGTGGAGGACATTGGCAAGACTCTTGGATGTGTTTATGGCACTCACTATAACCTGCAATGTCATTGGACGAAGGGCCTTTGGTGTCTCCTGAGTAGTAGGAACTATAGGTGTTTGTGGAGGCAGGAGCTTGTCTGTGTAAGTGGACACCCCAGCCACATACACATATTTTACTTTTATTATGTGTATAGATTCTTACTAGAAGATAAACAGAAAAAGACCATCTTAGTATTATGGGAACCAGATTTGGGAAAAATCTTGAATATTCAAGAACGGAAAAGAAATGGAATATGCACATCTTAGAAAAATTATTATAAAATAAAATTGAGGTGGTATTTATCTTCAGTTAAGTTAAACCAGATACAATTTTTGAGGAACAATATTTAAAGAAATAAGAGCAATAATAAAATAGAGTTAAAGAGTACACCAGAAATAGCATTGTTATCAATATATGATAAGACGATACCCTCACAAGCAGAGAAAGAATTAACCTCTAGCTTACTAACGGCTGCGAGACTGATAGTTGCAAAGAATTGGAAAGATAAAAGGGAAATCCAATTAGAACAGTGTTCTAATGCCGTGACCCCTTGATACGGTTCCTCGTGTCATGGTGACCCCCAATCATAAAATTATTTTCGATGCTACTTCACAACTGTAATTTTGCTACTGTTATGAAGCATCGTGTAAATACCTGATATGCAGGATGTATTTTCACTGGACCAAATTTGGCACAAATTCTCAATACGCCCAAATTTGAATACTGGTGGGGTTGGGGGCAAGATTGATTTTGTCATTTGGCAGTTGTAGTTGCTGGGATTTATAGTTAACCTACAATCAAAGAGCATTCTGAACTCCACCAACGATGGAATTGAACCAAACTTGGCACACCAAACTCCCATGAACAACGGAAAATACTGGAAGGGTTTGGTGGGCATTGACCTTGAGTTTTGGACTGGTAGTTCACCTACATCCGGAGAGCACTGTGGACTTAAACAATGATGGATCTGGACCAAACTTGGCACAAATACTCAATATACCCATATGTGAACACTGAGGGGGTTTGGGGAAAATAGATCTTGATATTTGGGAGTTGTAATTGCTGGGATTTATAGTTCACCTACAATCAAAGAGCACTCTGAACCCAGCCCACAATGAATCTGCACCAAACTTGGTACACTACCTACATGGCCAACATTGAATGCTGATGGGGTTGGGAACGCTGATTTAAAATTCTGGGAGTTGGCCAACACCAAAAAAGGAAAAGAAAGATATGCGGAGAGATCTTCAGCCTTCTTTGCTAAAGGGGTTCCTAAGGCCATCAGAAATATGTGTTGGCGACCCCTCTGAAATCCCCCTGGTGACCCCACCCCCAGGGGTCCTGACCCTCAGGTTGAGAAACACTGAATTAGAAGAATGGTATAGAAAAATTTGGAATATAACAATTAATGATAAACTGACTTGTGACAAAGTTTAAAAAAGGAATATGGAAAGAAAGAAAAAGAAGAAAAGGAACTTCCTGATGGTAAGAGCTGCACAGCAATGGAATATGCTCCCTTAGAAGGTGGTGGATTCTCCTCCTCTGGAGGTTTTTAAATAGAGGCTGGATGACCATCTGCCAGGAGTACTTTTATTGGATGATCCTACATGGCAGGGCGTTGGAGGGGGTGGCCTTTGAAGTCTCCAACTCTATGTTTAGCTGTTGGCGTGTTCAGAGGTGAAAGGAAAGTGCAAAGTTGACAACACATATTATAGGAACATGAAATGTGTGAAACTCTAGAGCAGAGCTTTCCAAACTCTGTGTCGTGCCACATCGGTGTGTTGGCCCCAATGCGTTGGTGTGTCACACAAGCTTATCTTGGAAATGTATGTTATCATGTAAGTCATATATTTAAAAATATAAATAAAAGGCTTTTATAGGGTATATTGTGTCACTTTTAATCACGTTTGATTATCCACCATGCAGACTGGGGATAATGGGAATTGCAATAGCCCTCATGACTCTAAGGTTGGGGAAAGGTTAAAGGGCATTTCACTAGCCTTGTGTCTAAATTTTTTAATATTAAATAGTATATAATACTATTTTTATGTGTGTCAGGAGTGACTTTGAGAAACTGCAAGTTGCTTCTGGTGTGAGAGAATTGGCCCTCTGAAAGGACATTGCCCAGGGGATGCCCAGATGTTTTGAAGTTTTACCATCCTTATGGGAGGCTTCTCTCATGTACCTGCATGGGGAGCTGGAGCTGACAGAGGGAGCTCATCCATGCTCTCCCCAGATTTGAACCTCCGACCTGTTGGTCTTCAGTCCTGCCGGCACAAGGGTTTGACCCATTGTGCCACCGGAGGCTCCATACTAATATTGTGCTATGCCAATAATTATAAAATATTGTATGTAGGTAAAGGTAAAGGTTTTCCCTTGACATTAAGTCCAGTTGTGTCTGACTCTGGGGATTGGTGCTCATTTCCATTTCTAAGCTGAAGAGCCAGCGTTGTGTCTGTAGACACCTCCAAGGTCATGTGGCCGGCGTGACTGCATGGAGCACCGTTGCCTTCCCGCCGGAGCGGTACCCATTGATCTATGGTACTCACATTTGCATGTTTTTGAACCTGCTAGGTTGACAGAATCTGGGGCTAATAGTGGGACCTCACCCTGCTCCCCAGATTTGAACCTGCGACCCTTCGGTCCGCAAGTTCAGCAGCTCAGCACTTTAACCCACTGCACCACCAGGGGATCCCAATTATAAAATATTGTATGTACATATACAATATAATACTACTAATAATAATACACTCTAGTAATATAATAATTATATATTTTATAATACGTGTAATATTAGTAATTATATTGCAGTATAGTGGTATAGTACAATATAGTAATATATACCTGTAATACTAATATTGTGCTATGCTATTAATATAATATAATTTGAAAGCTGATCTGAATCCCTTCGGGGTGAGAAGGGCGGGATATAAATGTCATAAATAAATAAATAAAAATCCAAACCCTACTAATCCTCACTAAACAGAATAAACTGCAGCCTTCCAAATGTTACTCTCATCACCTCAAGTCTGATGTCTAAGGGTGAGGAATATAGGAATCCAGTACCTGGAGGGCCACATAAAATGACATAGTGGGCAGGGGCAGTCTTACCTATGCGTGGGGTAAGCGGCTGCATAGGGCGCCACTTGGGAGGGGCGCCGCCCCCGCCGCCCGCGCCCGCCGTGCCACCTGCGCCGGCCGTGCCTCCGCATGCCCGGAGATTTTTGCGCATGCCCAGAAGCTCCAGGCGCTACAGCACCCTCCCAGGTGGCGCCCTACACAGCCGCTTACCCCGCGTACTGGCTCCAAAGCTGGGGGTGCGCTCGGGAGCCAGTGCACATGCACAGAGATTCACACGTGCGGACTGGCTCCAAAGCTGGAGACGCGCTCGGGAGCCAGTGCGCATGCGCAGAGATTCACGCATGCGCACTGGCTCCAGAGCGTGACTCGCGCTCGGAAGCCACGGGGGGGGGGCACCAAAATAATATTCGCTCCCCCCCCCCGGGATAGGTAGGACCGCCCCTGATAGTGGGCTGGATTTGGCCCATGGGCCTTGAATTTGACGCATGTGTTCTGCAGTGTGTCCTTCGCTTTCTTCTTGAATTTTACTGCCTGCTCTTGTTTCTCTCACTCCTGAAATTCCCCAGTGGACACGTTAGTTGGAGAACAATGTGATGGAAGTATGTCTCCACATTTTGCCCATATCTCAGCTAATACAAGGGCTAGGGATTTTGTTAAAATAAGAGATAGGAATCTGGAGGGAGGCAGGTGCATCAACAAATCACCATTCAAATCATTTGATAGGGGGTTTTTTTTGAGCTCACAGAAATCTTGTCTGATATGACTCATTGCTTTTGGAAAGACTGTGTCATTTACTCACATTCATAACTTTGCCCCTTGCTATAAATTTCCTATTTTGTACCTTATTTCATCTAGACCATCTTTCCTCTACAGCTATGCTCAGTAGCAAGGAAATTAAAATTAGTGAGGTCCTTCTGCACTTCCTGTGTTCCATCAATAATTGTATCTTTTAGTTTAGGACATGTGCTTAGGAGTGTACTTTGTGGTGCTTTAATAAGTACCCTTCTTATTTCCCGTCTCTTTTCCTTGTGTAACACACATTCAGAGAAGAGACATAAACAAGGTAAGAAATTGAAATTCACTTAAGCTCCCATTTTTCTGGTGGAAAGGGATATTTCTGACAATTAAAGACTCCTCTTAGGGGTAGACATGAGGTCCAAATTGTATCACTCAATCCCATTATTTATATCCTCCCCCGTCTCTCAATATTGCGACTTAAGGCAGTTTACAGAATAATAAGAAGCACAAGGTTGAGTATCTTTTATCCAGAAATGCTCTAAAATCCAAAATTATCCAGAGATCGTGACACCTTTGCTTTCTGATGGTTTAATGAGTGTTTCTCAACCTGGGGTTGGGACCCCTGGGGGAGGTCAGAGGGGTCGCCAGAGACCATCAGAAAACACAGTATATTCTGTTGGTCATGTGGGTTTTGTGCGCGAAGTTTGGCCCAATTCTATCATTGGTGGGGTTCAGAATGCCCCTTGATTGTATAAATCCCAGCAACTACAACTCCCAAATGTCAAGGTATATTTTCCCTAAACTCCCACAGTGTTCACATTTGGGCATATTGAGTATTTGTGCCAAGTTTGGTCCAGATCCATCATTATTTGAGTCCACAGTGCAGTCTGGATGTAGGTGAACTACAACTCCAAAACTCAAGGTCAATGCCCACCAAACCCTTCCAGTATTTTCTCTTGATCATGGGAGTTCTGTATGCAAAGTTTGTTTGATTCCATCATTGGTTCAATTCCATTGTCAATACCTCCCCGCACCCACCCACAAGTATTCAAACTTGTGCATTTTGGGCATTTGTGCCAAATGTATCCAGTGAATGAAAATACATCCTGCATATCAGATAGTTACATTACAATAATGTTATGGTTGGGGGTCACCACAACCTGAGGAATTGTATTAAGGGGTCGCGGCATTAGGAAGATTGAGAAACACTGGTTTAATGTAACAAAATTTGTTTCACACACAAAATTATTTTAAAATATTGCGTATAAAATATACACAATTCAGACTGAGTGTGTGTGTGTATGTGTGTGTATGTATGTGTGTGTGTGTGTGTGTGTGTGTGTATGTATATATGTATATATGTATATATAGGTGTAAATGAATTTTGTGTTTAGACCTGGGACATATATGTGTGTGTGTGTGTCCGTGTGTGTAAACTTGCAAGGACCAAAGGTTTAGAGCCCAGCGTGTCAAGGGTCAAATGTGACACAGACCGGATGAAGGCAAAGATCAGAGGCTTTATTCTCCTTTGGCCAAAAGAGAATGTCAGCAGAGTTTGCACTCCAAAGATTGACGTAAGCTCAGTTGCGAACATACATATTTATTTATAGCACTTTGACAGCTATTCAAAACAAAGAGACTTTGCCATGCTTGCTGTTGATTGGTAGGATCAGCTTTCTGATAGGTCCAGAAGTGCTGTCCTGAAAAAAATCCAAAACACTTCTGGTCCAAAACATTCCAGCTGAGGGATACTTAAGCTGGGTGTAAACAAGGTGAACAGCCTGGCTATAATTCCGATAAGTATAATCACAAAAGTGCAAGGAATTGGATTCAAATATCTATATTAATATTCATATTGTGAGTACAAAAAGTAAAGATCATAAATACACATATACATGCGAGACACTCATTCCCAGTCCTACCGCAAGTTCCAACAATAATAGCGAAGTAGGTAAAGTTCCTCTTGGCACGAATCCACAGCCAAATCCACCGGGGGGGGGGGGGGATATTTGTAATCCAAAGGTGAATCAAAAGGTAAATAAATCCAATGGCGGTGGGAACACGGAAATCCGGGGGAAGGTGTCCGCAGGGAAATGAAGGAGTTGGTTGGAGAGGAAAAAAGGTGTTGTTTCCTCAATGCGAATGCTCTGTTGGTCTCAGACACCGACAGTAAACAAATCTGGTGATCCTAAGGCCATAACAGGTCCGTTTCTCCCAAACTGGGTTTTTTCAAGGCGTGGTATGAATGGTGATGGAAACCAACTTCTAAATGCAATAATAATAATAACATACATCATAGCAAAAATCATGAATTAAGGCACCAAAACAGCCATTGTCAATACATTAAATCATACGTACCATTCTGAGTAGTACCAAGAGCATAACCCCGTACCGTATAGGAGGGGTCCCCCCGTGGATTTGGCTGTGGATTCGTGCCAAGAGGAACTTTACCTACTTCGCTATTATTGTTGGAACTTGCGGTAGGACTGGGAATGAGTGTCTCGCATGTATATGTGTATTTATGATCTTTACTTTTTGTACTCACAATATGAATATTAATATAGATATTTGAATCCAATTCTTTGCACTTTTGTGATTATACTTATCGGATACTTAAGCTGCACTGCTAAAAAAACAGAACAAAAAGTTAAAATTAAAACAATATTGAACTATCTACAGAAGCAATACCATCAAAAGCAAAGATTAAAAACTAATAAGAGTATATACCGTGTTTCTTTTTACCCCCAAAAGCCCCACTACGTCTTACTTTCGGGGTACGTCTTATATTGGACATACCCTGAAAGAATTCTTCACCCAGTAGGGCGACGGTACCTGGGAGGGGCGACGGTACCTGTGAGGGCCGCCGCCGCACAGCCGGCCACACGGGCCGACCGCGGCACGCCTCTTGTGCGGCACGCCTCTTGCCTGGCCTCTGACGCGACGCCGCTTCGCCCCGCCTCTTGCTCCTTCTCCCCTCCCGTCGCATGGACTTTCGAGGGAGGGGGAAAGGAGAAGGAGCAAGAGGCGGCGCTTACATTCACAGCCAGGCCTCTGACACCCCTGACACCCCCGATACGTCTTACAATCGGGGGTGTCTTACTATCGGGGAAACACAGTAGCATTAAAGCAGAAACCCCATTATATAAAACAATCAGTTTGAAAACAGAAAAGCATTTACTTGTTTTGGGGAAAGGCAGCAAGGAGAGAGTTTGCTCCAACATCCCCTCCAAACATGCCTCAGTGAATGAGATGTTACTCTCTTGACAACTAAAACTGTGTTTAGCAAGGATGGCCTCTCCAGCTGGGTATGAATACCATCCCAGGTAGACAGGACTACACTTAATGCCCACTCAGAAAAACTGGATCTACAGAGAAAACCAACTAGAAACACAAAAGGTATTACTTTCTCCAGTACAATGATGCCAGTAAATGGAAGGGCATCACATCTTGTTAAAACCCCAGTAGCCAGAAGAAAAAGGATAGACCAATGTTATTCCTGCTGTTGTACAACAAAACTTCTGGTCCAACCATTGGCCTGTGAAAGCTCAGTATTGTCAACTAGATCAGTAGCAAGCATCTAATGATCTTGGTCCATATAACTGAAGGCATCATGTTTCAATTAGTGTGGGACACATCTACACATGCATTTTATCTATTGATCATGTCAGAAGCCCGTTGAGGGTACAGTTAACATGTATTTAAAAACACAAAGTTTAAAAACTTGGCATTCTGCTTGCTTACTTACTTACTTATATAGGCGATCCCTCATTGACCGAGTAAGATTGTCCTCCAAGTTCGGTGTCCTGGTGGTGGGCACGTAGGTGACTGTGGAGCCCTATTATTGACCTACATGTTCTCCTGCAGTGAAGTCACCAATTTCCAGGTGGAAGGCGATCCTGGTCAGGGCTGGCTTGATGCACCTTCCTCTTGGCACATTTCTCTCTTCCCCCCTCCATTCATGCCTCTTCAAATTCTACAGCACTGCTGGTCACAGCTGACCTCCAGCTAGAGCACTCAAGGGCCAGGGCTTCTCAGTTCTCTGTGTCTATGCCAGTGTTTCCCAACCTTTTTTGAGCAGCGAGACACTTTTAACATTAAAAAAATCCGGGGGCACACCACCAACCAAAATGACACTCTAACACAGTAAAGAACGGCTGGGGGATGGTGGCCGGCTGGGAACAGCTGATGGGAGTGCCGAAGCCGGGGGAGGGGGTGGAGCCAGGCACCACCATACCCCACCCCCTCCCCCCAGCTTCAGCTCTCCCACAGCTTCTCCAGCCCTGAGGGGGCAGTGCCAAGGCAGTGGTGGCAGAGCCAGCACAATGCTGCCTTGGCACTGTCCCCTTAAGGCTGGAGAAGCTGTGGGAGAGCTTAAGCCGGGGAAGGGGGTGGCACCAGGCCGTGCCATGCCCCGCCCCCTCCTCCTGGCTTCAGCTCTCCCACAGCTTCTCCAGCCTTAAGGGGGCAGTGCCAAGGCAGCGGTGGCAGAGCCAGCACCATGCTGCCTTGGCACTGTCCCCTTAAGGCTGGCGAAGCTGTGGGAGAGCTGAAGCCTGGGGGGAGGGGCGGAGCATGAGCAATGGAAGGGCTTCAGTGGGCGGGGCTCCTCCGCGCGGCTTCATTGAGCGAGGGGCAAGAGTCATGGCAGATTGGAGGCTGGCTGGGGAAACGGCCGAAGGAGGCGGCGCCCCGGCCCCTACTTCTTTTTCTTCACTGCCGCCCGGCCCTTCCTCCTCCTCCCCTAAGCAGCAGGAGTTCGGCAGGAGGAGGGGGGAAGGATAGGGGGGAGAGAGCTTTTCTTGCGGCACAGCAGGAGGTCTGTCACAGCGGTTGGGAAACACTGGTCTATGCCACAGTTTTTAAGGTTGGCTTTAAGCACACCCTTAAATCTCTTTTCATGTCCTCCAACATTCCGTTTTTCGTTCTTGAGTTCGGAGTAGAGTAACTGCTTTGTGAGATGGTGATTTGGCATTCGGACAATGTGGCCAGTCCAGTGGAGCTGATGACAGAGGAGCATCTCTTCAATGCTGGTGGTCTTTGCTTCTTTCAGCATGCTGACATTTGTCCGCCTGTCTTCCCAAGATTTGCAGGATTTTTGAGATGCAACGCTGATGGAGTTCCAGGAGTTGAGTGTGACGTCTGTAGACAGTCCACGTTTCGTAGGCATATATCAGGGTTGGGAGGACAATAGTTTTATAAACAAGCAACTTGGTATCCCTACGGATGTCCCAGTCCTCAAACACTCTCTGCTTCATTCAGAAAAATGTTGCACTCACAGAGCTCAGGCGGTGTTGTATTTCAGGGTCAATGTTGACTTTTATGGAGAGGTGGCTGCCAAGATAGCGGAAATAGTCAACATTTTCTAATGTTGCACCATCAAGCTGTATCTCTGGCATTGCAGATGGGTTGGTTGGTGACTGCTGGAAGAGCACTTTGGTTTTCTCTATGTCCAATGACAGTACATTATGCTAAATGTCCTTTGACCAGAAGCTGGCCACTTGGAGTGCCTCTGGTGTTGCAGTGAGAAGGTCCTCCATTGTGCATGAGACAGGGCTCAGGTTGCATTGTGGTAGGTGGCCTGTGGTTTGCTCTTGCAGCGTGCAACCAACCAACCAAACATGCAGTTTGAAGCCACTATAACTGGCATAGTTTAATGCTATAATATTATGGTATTTTTAACTTCACCGTTATTTGGTAGAAAAGGATAATGACCTTTAGAAAGTACAATTCCCAGGAATCGATAGCATTAAGCCTTGGCAGTTGAAGTGGAGTCCAGCTGCATTCATCCTACAGTGTAGCTGCATCCATGTTCTGCCGTTCTCGAGGCCGAGATATTTTATTATGTATGCCTTTGTCACCACATATAAGAGGAGATGAGAATCTTCACCTTCATTTAACTGTTCATTCCTATAATACGTTACAGAGAAACATGATGTTGAAGATAATGTATCAGAAAAATATACCTTGCCTGCTTATTAAAAATTAGTTCAACAGATTTGTTGTATTTTATTTTGCATTTAATAAGTATTATAAGGCCTTGAGACGTGTTTGCATATTCCTATTAGCCAATGAATGCCCCATATTTTATAAGGCAAATAAATTTATATCAAAGAAGTGAAGCTGTTAGCTACTGATTTTATCTTGCAAGAATTATCCTTGGCCACCTGAATATTGGAAACCAATTGAATGCTTTATTTAGGCTGATTCTGGAAACCTCGGATTTGATAATTTATTTTTATTTATTTGCCCTATTTATACCCCACCTTTCTGTACCCCAAAGTGGACTCGAGGTAGTTTACATATAGGCAATTATTCAAGGCCTTAGAACACATTCAATTCCAATAAACATTAAAATTAATACACATTAAACATTTTAAATAAACAGATTTAATGATTTATGTTTCATTGTGTTTACTTTTTATTTTATTTGTATCATACTGGTTGTATTTTCCAGTTTGCATTATGCTGACCTACGTACTTACAAACAATAAGCCAGGACTGGAGATACAACCAATAAAATCTAGGTGCCTATGGTACATTCCTGAGCAATGGACTCCCCCAAGACTTTTTTCACCTTCTGCCACCTTTGAGCAGATTTTTTTTCTTTTCCCAGACTTAAAAAAGGAGATAAACGAATCATCTTCCATGTTGTTAACCTGTGATATAATGGTGATGAAGCTGATTAATAGTTCCCAGTTCCTTATATAGGCAGTCCCCAAGTTACGAACAAGAGAGATTCTGGGTTGCTGTGAGTTTTCCGGGCTGTCTGGCCACGTTCCAGAAGCATTCTCTCCTGACGTTTCACACACATCTATGGCAGGCATCCTCAGAGGTTGTGTGGTCTGTTGAAAACTAAGCAAGTGGGGTTTATATATCTGTGGAATGATGTCCAGGGTGAGAGAAAGAACTCTTGCCTGCTTGAGACAAGTGTGAATGTTGCAATGGGCCACCTTGATTAGCATTTAATGACGTTGTAGCTTCAAAGCCTGGCTGATTGCTGCCTGGGAATCATTTGTTGAGAGATGTAGTTGAAATGTCAGGAGCAAAGTTGAATTTGTATGTAAGTTGGAACAGGTACCCTTAAAATGTAACTCCAGTGCCCGGGTTATTTGAGAAAGGCATTCAATCAATCAAAACTTTATTACGGTCACAGACCAGCACAAAGCGGGCACAGGCGCCCTAAGAGGAGAAGGACAACTCCCCAGTAAACAGTTATTTAAAATCAGACTAGAAATCAGTATAAAAATATTTTTTAAAAGACAGGATATTGTTGCCTTACGGTGTCAATCATCACCCGTCTGATATTAAGGGCAGCAGCACAGAACTTAGCAACACTGTAAGTCATTGCAGTGTTAGAGTCCGAAAGCAGCAGGGTGGAATAACATCTTTCACTGCGCCCCAGGTACTTTAAAAGCCATGGTCCAATGAGATTGATCTAAGATCTCTGTAGAACATGCATTGAAGAAGCACGTGCTCAGTTGTTTCCACATGACCAGACTCACAGGGGCATAGTCTCTGCTTGAAGGGGGTCTCTGCTTGAGAAAGGCATTGTGTGCCAAGGTTGGTCTTTGGTACTTCAAGTCCCATCATCCATGGTCCACCCTCCTATAAACTGTAGAAGGATGGAGACTGGGTCATGGGGCACAGGGTGCCAAGTGTAGTCTTTTTAGGTCTTTGTTCAGGACTGCAGTGGTCTGTGGGAAATGAAGGCTTTGAAAGTACTACGAATCCCATAATCCATGGAGGTACCTCAAGTCCCACTCTTCTCCATATGGCAGTAGAATGTAGAGTGGGTCATAGGGGCACTGTGTGTCAAGCTTGGTATTGCATTGGGCCTCTGTGTGGCAAGTGTGGTCCTGATCCGTCATTGGTGTGGGCCACTGTGCTCTAAGCCAGTGTTTCCCAACCTTTTTTGAGCCGCGGCACATTTTTTACATTTACAAAATCCTGGGGCACACCACCAACCAAAATGACACTCTAACACAGTAATACATATAGTTAATATGTTTTTAAATGTATTTATACACTCAGTGTGAAACCTGGGCCTGTTTTTTTTTTGTAAAATCATCTTTATTAAAGTATTTCATAACAAACATACATGACATACGTACACTAACACGAGGGGTCTACTAATTTCATCAGTTTACAGTTTCCATCTGATGCTTCATTGATAAAAGAAACAGTACAAACCCCTCGGGCACATAAAACAAAACGAAACAAACATAACATGAGTACTTCCAGCTTAACTGTCGCTCTGCATAGCCTGGGCCTGTTTTGATGAACACAACATAGATATCCTGGCAGGAATGGCAGAAAGACACACACAAAGGTCTTGCTCAACAGCTGGGAGTTATAGTTCACTCAAAATCAAAAAGCATTCTGAACTCCACCAATGATGGAATGGACTCAAACTTCCCACACAGAACTCCCATAAGGGAGCCCGAGTGGAGAAGGAAAAGTGTTCGGCAGGAGGGGGAAGAAAGGGTATTGGAGGTTCCAATTTCCCACGGCACACCTGATGATCGCTCACGGCACACTAGTGTGCCACGGCACACTGGTTGGGAAACACTGCTCTAAGGAAGTGAGTTAAAGTACTGCAATTTCCGTCATCCATGGTGCATCCTACCTCAAACTGCACCAAGATTTAGAGTGCATCTTGGGGAGTCTGTGGGCCAAGTTTGATCTTGTTCTGTCATTGTTGTGGGCCTAGTCTGGAAAATCAAGTAGAGGAAGCCTTACTGCCAAATCAGACCTCCTCTTGCCTCCTGGGGGTTCTGTGTGGGAAGTTTGGCCCAGTTCTATCATTGGTGGGGTTCAGAATGCTCTTTGATTGTAGGGGAACTATAAATCCAGGCAACTACAACTCCCAAATGTCAAGGTCTATTTCCCCTGAACTCCATCTGTGTTCATATTTGGGCATATTGAGTATTCATGCCAAGTTTGGTCCTGATCCAACATTGTTTGAGTTCACAGTGCTCTCTGGATATAGGTAAACTACAACTCCAAAACTCAAGGTCAATGCCCACCAAACTCTTATAGCATTTATGGGAGTTCTGTGTGGGAAGTTTGTGTCTTTCAGCCATTCCTGCCAGGATACCTATGTTGTGTTCATCGAAACAGGCCCAGGTTTCACACTGAGTGTATAAATACACTTAAAAACATATTAACTATATGTAATACTGTGTTAGAGTGACATTTTGTGTCATTTTGGTTGGTGGTGTGCCCCAGGATTTTGTAAATGTAAAAAATGTGCTACTTCCCTACATTCTCTCTTCTCCAGCTCAGAGAAGGCCTACGTACGCAACTGAGGGGGGAAAGGAAAGGGCCTGAAGCTGTTAGGAATTGTGGAACTTGAAGTCCGAAACACCTGGAGGGCCCTAGTTTGCCCATGCCTGGGATAGCTGCTTGCCTACATTCTCCCTTCTCCATCTCGGTGAAGGCCTAATTAAGCGGCTGAGGCAGGAAAAGGAAGGGGCCTGAATCTGTTAGGAATGGTGGGAGTTGTAGTCCAAAACATCTGTAGGGCCAACGTTAGCTCATTCCTGGGATAGCTGCTAGTCTACATTCTCCCTTCTCCAGCTCAGTGAAGGCCTAAGTAAGTGGCTGAGGGGGGAAAGGAAAGGGTCTCAGGCTGTTAAGAATTGTGGGAGTTGAAGTCCAGAACGCCTGGAGGGCCGAAGTTTGCCCATGCCTGGGATAGCTGCATGTCTATATTCTCCCTTCTCCAGCTTGGTAAAGGTCTACTTAAGCAGCTGGGGGGAAGGGGCCTGAAGCTGTTAGGAATGGTGGGTGTTGAAGTCCAAAACACCCAGAGGGCCCAAGTTGGTCCATGCCTTACTTAACCTCTAAACCATTCCCATCATCCCCAGTGTGTCAACATGGCGGAATATCAAAAGGAATGGATGTCGCCCTTCAATAACACCTGCGGAGCCAAACTGGGTACAAACTAAAAAGCACCGACCAGTATATTAACAAATATATAGCTGACCCTCCGTATCGAATCCGAGGAGTGGGGTGAGCTGTTGCTGTTATCCCCAGCTTCTGCCAACTTAGCAGTTCAAAAACATGCAAATGTGAGTAGATCAATAGGTACCATTCCAGCGGAAAGGTAACAGCAGTCCATGCAGTCATGCCAGCCACATGACCTTGGAGGTGTCTAAGGACAAAGCCGGCTCTTTGGTTTAGAAATGGAGATGAGCACTAACCCCCAGAGTTGGACATGACTAGACTTAATGTCAGGGGAAAACCTTTACTACCTTTACCTAGTTAACGTTTGATCAGCCCGCACACTGCCTTTGCCAGAGAAAGAAAATATGCCACGCAGGTGAACAATAAAGAACAAGTAGTTTACTCTTCGTAGTTCAGAACAATATATGTACAAGGTGATCAGTTGCATCAACTCACATAATGTCCTTTTATGAGAGATTCACTGCCCACGTGGATAAACTCCTTCAGCAGCTCACAAAGTGAGAGCACACTCCAAACTGTCTCTCTGTGCTTCTCCCTCTGCACCTGCATAGATCAAGCCTGAACAAAAATGTAACAGTATCCAAAAGTGCCATCTCCCCGGGCATTGCCCGACCAATCGGTTTCATGCATCTTATTTTACAGTTGACACACATGGTAGACTGTTAGGAATTGTGGGAGTTGAAGTCCAAAACACCTGGAGAGTCGAAATATTAACCGATTCCTTGCATGAATCAGCACCGGGACTGTGGCGCAGCTGGCTGGGAGTCGGCTTCATTAAGATCACTACTGATCGAAAGGCCATGAATTCAAAGCCAGCCCAGGTCAGAGTGAGCTCTTGACCAAAATTGTGTAGCTTGTTGTTGACCTTTGCCGCCGAAAGACAGTTGCATTTGCCAAGTAGGAAATGTAGGTACCACTTTTTAGGGAGGCTAATTTAACTGATTTATGAGGCTATAAAAATCTCCAGGAAGTATGCAAAGAATGAGGAAGTGACAGCTCCCCTGGTGGCTCAGACGCCTCTGAGTGTCTGTGTTGTGTGTATGGCATTGAATGTTTGCCATGTATATGTACATCACTGATTCTCAAAGTGGGCGGTACCACCCCCTGATGGGCGGTGAGGCGATCCAAGGGGGCGGTGGGAGGCTCAGGGGAATTTGGGGGGCGGTGAACCCCTTTAAGGGGGCGGTGAACAATTGGCTGTTTAGGAGGGGTCGCGCGGCCCTCTTCTTTGGCCCCGCCCCCTTCGCTTTGACCTGCATATTAGATACTTGGATTAGAATTCGTAAGAGTAGCAAAATTATTTATGAAGTAGCAACGAAAATATGGTTGGGGGTCACCACAACATGAGGGAACCTTATTTAGGGGTCATGGCATTAGAAAGGTTGAGAACCACTGCATTAATACATATATCTTTCTGTTTAATTGCTATTAAATTTAAAAAATAATAATTTCTAGGGGGGGCGGTGAGTAAATTTTTTTCTGGAAAGGGGGCGGTAGGCCAAAAAAGTTTGGGAACCACGGATGTACATTGTAATCCGCCCTGAGTCCCCTGCGGGGTGAGAAGGACGGAATATAAATACTGCAAATAAATAAATAAATAAATAAATTTACCTTATTTATATTCTGCTCTTCTCACCCCGAAGGGGACTCAGAGCGGATTACAGGTACACATACCTAGCAGACAATCCCCGCTGTTTTCCAAATACACACATATAGACGAACAGAGGCAAACTCTGGCCACCAGGGGGAGCTGACGCACTCTTAATCTCTCAGCGTCCCAGCGTCCCTTGTTGTTCCTTCCGCATTCCTTTTTAATGGCCTCATAATTCAGTCAAAATGTGCCTCCCCACTTAATGTGGTACCTTCATCTCCTACTTGGCAGATGCAGCTGTCTTTCGGGCTGCAAAGGTGGACAGCAGGCTACACTTAAAAAGGTCAAGCACCCACCTCGACCAGGGCAGGCCTCGAACTCATGACTTACTGGTCAGAAAGATCTTTTATGCAGCTAACACTTCCCGGTGCTATGATCCAACAGAGGCTCTTTCTTTAGAGCAGTCTTTCTCAACCAGTGTGCCGTGGCACACTAGTGTGAAGTGACGGACCTCCTGCTGTGCCGCGAGAGAAGCTCTCTGCCCCCCTTCCTCCCCCTTCCTACTGAACTCCTGCTGCTTGGGGAAGGAGGAAGGGCCAGGCAGTGGCGAAGAAAAAGAAGAAGGGACCGGGGCGCCACCTCCTTCGGCCGTTGCCCCAGCCAGCCTCCAATCCGCCATGACTCCCACCATGACACTCGCCCTCGCCGCTGAAGCCGCGTGGGGGAGGAGCCCCGCCAACTGAAGCCCGTCCACCGCTCATGCTCCTCCTCTGTAGGAGAGCTGAAGTTGGGGGGAGGGGGCGGGGCATGGCGCAACCTGTAGGAGAGCTGAAGCCGAGGAGAGGGGGGAGGGCATGGCGCGGCCTGGCTCTGCCCCCTCCCCTGGCTTCGGCACTCCTAGCAGCTGCTTCAGCCTTGAGGGGACAGTGCCAGCATTGTGCTGGCTCTGGCATCGCTGGCTTGGCACTGACCCCTCAAGGCTGGAGCAGCTGCTGGGAGAGGTGAAGCCAGGGGTTGGGGCGGGGGCTTGGTGCAGCCTGGGTCCGCCCCCTTCCCGGCTTCGGCACTCCCAGCAGCTGCTCCCAGCAGGCCACCAACCCCCAGCCGTTTTTTAATGTGTTAGAGTGTCATTTTGTGTCATTTTGGTTGGCGGTGTGCCCCCGGATTTTTTTAATGTTAAAAGTGTGCCGCGGCTCAAAAAAGGTTGGGAAACACTGCTTTAGAGGCCTTTAAGCAGAGGCTGGATGGGTGTCCATCTGTCAGGAGTGCTCTGAATGCAATGCTCCTGCTTCTTGGAAGGGGGTTGGGCTGGATGGCCCACGAGGTCTCTCCCAACTCGAGGACTCGGCGCGGTGGGCGAGCAGAAAAGGGCAGGGCTGGGGCTGGGCCGTTCCAGCTGTAGTAGGGGAGATCCAGCCTTGGAGGGGCTTCCAGAGATCCGCCTCCCTTTACTTCCAGAGACGGGGGGGGGGGGCGGCGGGCTGGAGCTGGGCGTCGAGGAGGGCGCTTCAGGACGCGGAGGCGGAGAGAGAGAGAAAGGCAGATAGACAGAGACCGAGAGAGAGAGCGCGCGCTGTCCAGCTCTGACCGGAGCGAGACTTTCGGAAGAAGAGCCACGGAGACGGGTGCCTTCTCCTTCCGCAGCCCGCCCTTCCTTTCATCCTTCCTTGCAGGACAAGCCTGAGTGCGCTGCCCACCCGTGAAAACCCCCGCGAAGGATCCTGCTGTAAGTCCCCTGCTGGAGGCATTTCTCGGGATCCAGAAGGGAGGGA
Organism: Anolis apletophallus; assembly: GCA_030556195.1. NCBI lineage: Eukaryota > Metazoa > Chordata > Lepidosauria > Squamata > Anolidae > Anolis > Anolis apletophallus. The sequence continues at coordinate 29,040,824 of JARBWK010000011.1, read as the reverse complement.
ACGACGGGAGGGAGGAAGGAAGGAAGGAGAAGCCCCCCGAGGCAGGCAGGCAGGCGGGCGGGCGGGCGGGCGGGCAGGCATCCCCGGAGCACTGCTCTCCTCTGGAGTTTCCAAGTGCAGGCTGTCCCAAGTGAAGCACAAGAGAGGTTCTTGTAGCAGTCTTCCTCAACCTTCCTAATGCCGAGACCCCTTAATAACTTGGCACAGATACTCAATATGTCCAAATGTGAACACTGGTGGAGTTTGGGGAAAATACACCTTGACATTTGGGAGTTGTAGTTACCGGGATTTATAGTTCACCTACAACAGTGTTTCTCAACCTGGGGGTCGGGACCCCTGGGGGCAGGCATGTAGCCAGGGGGGGGGGCTAAGGGGGCTTCAGCCCCCCCCCCCCAAATTCGCAGGGTGGGCCGCGAAAAGGCCTTACTGGTACATTATTTAAACTGTTATGTTTATTTAAATCATGATCTGATCACCATGCTCATTATATCCCACATTAATGGGGTTATTGGGATAACAATACAAAAGGTTTGGTAGGGTAGACCCTCTTCCACCCAGTCTCAGCCCCCGAACCAAACTCAGCCCCCCCCCCGAATCAAAATCCTGGCTACGGCCCTGCCTGGGGGGCCCATGAAGGAGTGTCAGAGGGGTCGCCAAACACCACTAGAAAACACAGTATTTTCCGTTGGTCGTGGGGGTTCTGTGTGGGAAGTTTGGCCCAATTCTATTGTTGGTAGAGTTCAGAATGCTCTTTGATTGTAGGTGAACTATAAATCCCACAACTGCAACTCCCAAACTCAAAAAATGTGCACCAAACCCTTCTCAGTATTTTCTGTTGGTCATGGGAGTTTTGTGTGCCACAATTCCCTACAGAATCTCAGGTGTATTTTCCCAAACTGTCAATGTCTCAGTATTTTCTGTTGGTCATGGGAGTTTTGTGTGCCAATATTGGTACAATTCCATCATTGGTGAAGTACAGAATGCTCTTTGATTGTAGGTGAACTATAAATCCCACAACTGCAACTCCCAAACTCAAAAGTCAATGTGCACCAAACCCTTCTCAGTATTTTCTGTTGGTCATGGGAGTTTTGTGTGCCAATATTGGTACAATTCCATCATTGGTGAAGTACAGAATGCTCTTTGATTGTAGGTGAACTATAAATCCCAGCAACTACAACTCCCAAATGACAAAATCAATCCCCACCACCAACTCCACCAGTATTCAAATTTGGGCATATTGGGTGTTTGTGGCAAATTTAGTCCAGTGAATGAAAATACATCCTGCATATCAGATATTTACATTATGATTCATAACAGTAGCAAAATTACAGATATGAAATAGCAATGAAAATAATTTTATGGTTGGGGGTCACCACAACATGAGGAACTGTGGTAAGGGGTCGTGGCATTAGGAAGGTTGAGAACCACTGACCTACAATCAAAAGAGCATTCTGAACCCCACCAACAATAGAATTGGGCCAAACTTCCCACATGGAACCCCCATGTCCAACAGAAAATACTGTGTTTTCCGATGGTCTTTGGCGACCCCTCTGACACCCCCTAGTGATCTCCCTAGGGACCCTGACCCCCAGGTTCCTCATGTTGTGGTGACACCCCCCCCCCCGCGCCCAACCATAACATTATTTTCGTTGCTACTTCATAACTGTCAATTTTGCCACTGTCATTAATGGTAAATGTCAATATCCGATAGGCAGGATGTATTTTCATTCACTGGACCAAATTTGGCACAAATACCCGATACACCCACATTTGAATACTGCTTGGGTTGGGGAGGGGAAATTGATTTTGTCATTTGGGAGTTGTAGTTGCTGGGATTCATAGTTCACCTACAATCAAAGAGCGTTCCGAACTCCAACAACGATGGAATTGTACCAAACCTGCCACACAGAACTCCCATGACCAACAAAAAAACACTGGAATGGTTTGGTGGGCACTAACCTTGAGTTTTAGAGTTGTAGTTCATCTGCATCCAGCAACTCAAGTAATGTTGGATCTGGACCAAACTTGGCACAGATACTCAATATGCCCAAATGTGAACACTGGTGGAGTTTGGGGAAAATAGACCTTGACATTTGGGAGTTGTAGTTACCGCGATTTATAGTTCACCTAAAATCAAAGAGCGTTCCGAACTCCACCAACAATGGAATTGAACCAAATTTGCCACACAGAATCCCCATGACCAATGGAATACACTGGAAGGGTTTGGTGGCAATTGACCTTGAGTTTTGGAGTTGTAGTTCATCTGCATCCAGAGACTCAAATAATGATGGATCTGGACCAAACTTGGCACAGATACTCAATATGTCCAAATGTGAACATTGGTGGAGTTTGGGAAAAATAGACCTTGACATTTGGGAGTTGTAGTTACCGTGATTTATAGTTCACCTAAAATCAAAGAGTGTTCCAAACTCCACCAATGATGGAATTGAACCAAATTTGCCACACAGAATCCCCATGACCAACGGAAGACACTGGAAGGGTTTGGTGGCCATTGACCTTGAGTTTTGGAGTTGTAGTTAATCTGCATCCAGAGATTCAATATGTTCAAATGTGAACATTGGTGGAGTTTGAGGAAAATAGACCTTGACATTTGGGAGTTGTAGTTACCACGATTTATAGTTCACTTACAATCGAAAGAGCATTCTGAACCCCACCAACAATAGAATTGGGCCAAACTTCCCACATGGAACCCCCATGTCCAACAGAAAATACTGTGTTTTCCTATGGTCTTTGGCGACCCCTCTGACACCCACCCCCTTGTGATCTCCCTAGGGACCCTGACCACCAGGTTGAGAAATGCTGCTCTGTAGGTTACATTTGTATGTAAGTCAAATCAGGTACATTTTTAAGTGTAACCCCAGTTTTATATAAATATATAACATAAATACACACACACATACATACTCATACACACACTACCCAAAGCATATATATATATATATGTGGCATTGATACACACACACGGGTCAAAAAATTTGCTTCGTGAGTCATAAAAACATTATGAATGAACATATAACAGCAGAAGTTGCTACAGATCACACCCTGAACTGTCCTCTACACAAAACTACCGTTCAACATAGTCACAATCAATTTGTACACATTTGCCCCATCATTTAACCTAGGCATCAAAACCATTTTGGAAAAATTCAGGATTTGGCTTCGTGACCCATGATTTTAAAGCTGTTTCAACCTCATTCAAGTCATCGAATCTGAAACCACATTCGTTGTCTTTTGGAGGTCCAAACAGGAATGAAGAATGATCCAAGGGACGGAGCAGCTCCCTTACGAAATCAGGTTGCAACGCCTTGGTCTTTTCAGCCTTGAAAGACGGCGTTTAAGAGGTGACTTGATCGAAGTGTATAAAATCATGCATGGGATAGAAAAGGTGAATAGAGAAAAATATTTTCTCTGTCACACAACACTAGGACTAGGGGGCACTCCCTAAAGCTCCAAGGTAGGAAAGTTAGGACTAATAAAGGGAAATATTTCTTCACCCAGAGGGTCATTGGGTTATGAAACTCACTTCCAGAGGAGGTTGTGACAGCGGTCAGCCTGGACAGCTTCAAGGCAGGATTAGACAGATTCATGGATACCAAGGGAATCAGTAGTTACTGAAATGGACATCCAAGTGCCACCTCTGTGTTGATGGAGGCAGGCAGGATTTCCCGGGTACTGGTTGTGGGGGTCGGGAGCAGGTGAGGTTTTGCCCTCCTTTCTGCTAGAGATCCCTGTGTACAACTAGTGGGCCACTGTGTGACACAGAATGCTGGACTAGATGGGCTGAGGCCCGATTCAGCATGGCTCTTCTTATGTTCTTATGTTCTTATAAAAGTCGAAAGGGGCCAAATCCTAAACATTCTTCAAGGGGTGATGGATTTCCTTAGGTGCACAAACTTCTTTTGCCAGAAATTCAATGACGACTTTTTTTTAAGCTTCAGATTCATGGTTCTTATCAGTCAATATGAAAACAAAAGACTATATCAGCAGAGTAAGGTTACCTCTATCATATTCTGCATAGAGAGTCCAGTAGCTGTGAAAGAAAGAAAAGTTAGAGCAATGAAGGCATTACTTTTTGACCCATTCCTGTAAATAAGCTTTAGATAGCAGATATATGAGGGTTGAATGAAAAGTAATGCCTCCACCTTCGTAACTCCTCAACAGATGGCAGTACTGGTATGCGGCAGGTACTGACTTGTTCAGTAGACTCTCCTCTACAGTTCCATTTCAGCGGGAAGCCTTCGCAATGAACGGTTGTGTTGTTAGAGTGTGAAGTATGGAACCCTGCGCTGACGGTCGGTCAATGCGACAGATCGATTCAGGACGATCGTCGTATCACTCAGAGAGAAATTTCAAGCATAATTGACATTTCACAAGAACATGTGGGTCACATTATTGCTTTGCTTGGCTATCGGAAGGTCTATGCACAATGGGTACCCAGGATGCTGACACCTGAAATGAAAGCGCACAAACTTCTTCCATGACGGCTTCAGAAAACTTGTTCATCATTGGTAGAAATGTATCCAATTGTCTGGTGATTGTGTGGGAAAGTCAATAGTGGTAGTTAAAGAGCACATTCTAAGGATGATTTCTGCGTTTGATTTATTAAAATATTCCCATCCAAACCCAAGTAATGAAGGTGGAGGCATTACTTTTCATTCAACCTCTCTCTCTCTCTCTGACATTGCACTTAAAAATGTGCCTGTTCCGACTGATATTTAGATTTAGATTTGGATAGCATAGGGAAGGAAAGGAAGGGAAGGAAAGAAGGAGAAAGAAGAGAAGGGACAAAGAAAGAAAGAAGGGACAAAGGAAGGGAGGGAATGAGTAGATTTCCTTTCTTTGGGATCGATTTCTCTCACTTCCTGTTGTCTTTCATTCTTAACTAGGAGTCGTTTGCAAGTTGGATGTTTGTAACTCAGGGACTGCTTGTATCACTAAAGCTAGGACGCCAATGCCATAGACATGAGACAAGACAGAGCTTTCCAAACATTTTGTGTTGGTGGCCCACTTTTGAGCTGCACATCCTCTCACGACAGTCATCCAGCCACTTTGAGATTCCCGCAGGAGAGATAAAGCAGGGTATAAATAAATATGATAATAAGAAACCAACCCCTTATAAGAGATACGAACACAGGCATGAACTTGTAATAACAGGATGTGTGAGGATACAGCATCTCTCATGAAAGCTTTTCCTTTACGTTTTTCAATCGTGACACACCTGCACATTGCAACCAACACACAAACTTGTGGCTAAGCTGTTGAATAAGAAGGAAGGGGCAAGCAGGAAAAAAGTATGTGTGACAATGGCATAGGGTCCTTTGATACCTTGCAATATACAGATTTGTTCCCATAGCAGCCTCCATAGGGTAAGTGAATCTGCATCTCACATGAGGGATGGCCAAGCAGCCATTGAAAGCTTGTGCTACATGCATTTAAAGCAGGCATGCGCAAACTTGGGCCCTCCAAGTGTTTTGGATTTCAACTCCCACAATTCCTAACAGCCTCAGGCCCTCCCCCCCCCCCCCCCAAGCCGCTTAAACAGGAAAGGAAGGGAGAAGGCTGGGAGAGAGGAGGTGGAAGAAAGAAAGAAGAGGGAAGGGAGGGAAAAAATGGGGGGAAGGTATGAGGCAAGGGAAAGAAAGAGAAGAAAAGGAAAGGAGAAAGAAGAGAAGACAAGGGACAAAGGAAGGGAGGGAAGAAAAAAGAATGAAAGAGAAAGGAAGTTAGAGGAAAGAAAGAAAGAAAGAAAGGGAGGTGTATGAGAAAAAGAAAGGAAAGAAAGAGGAAGGAAGGAAGGAAGGGAGGAAGGAGGAAGGAAGGAAGGAGAGAGAAGTGTTTTTTTTCCATGTCAGGAGCAATTTGAGAAGCTGCAAGTCACTTCTGGTGTGAGAGAATTGGCTGTTTGCAAGGATGTTGCCCAGGGGACGCCTGGATGTTTTGATGTTTTACCATCTTTTTGGGAGGCCACTCTCATGCCCCCACATGGGGAGCTGGAGCTGACATCTGGATCTCATCCGCACTCTTCCCAGATTCGAATCTGTGACGTGTCAGTCTTCAGTCCTGCTGGCACAAGGGTTCAACCCATTGTGCTACCGGGGAGAGAGCAGGTGTATGAGGAAAATGGAGAAATAATAATATAATAATAACTTTATTTCTGTATCCCACCACCATCTCCCCAAAGGGACTCGGGGTGACTTACATGGGTACCATGCCTAGTCAAACAGAGATTAAAATATAACACAGAAAAAATACAGATACAAAACATCATAAAAACATAAACCATCAACAACCACCAGTAGCCAAGAATAGTGGCCATATATTAAACTAAGGGGCGAGGCAGGGCTTGCGCAATACAGCTGCAAGGACAGGGCTGATAGAAAAGTGTGGGAGCCAGATGATAAGTTTGGGCTAGAAGGGCCAAATCAGTTAGTGAAATACAACTACAGGGGAAGGGACAATGGTAAAGTGCAAGAATCAGATATTAAATTGTGGCTAGCGGAGCCAAAATTATCTAATGAACCAATTAATCAAAAAGCACATTGGAACATCCACGTTTTAGGTCTTTATGGAAAGTGGACAGGGTGGTCGCTAATCTAATCTCCTTGGAGAAAGAGTTCCAGAGGTGGGGGCAACCACCAAAAAGGCCCGCTCCCTTGTTGCCACCAACCTCACTTGTGACGGAGGTGGAAGCGAGAGATCTTAGAGCTTGCACAGATTAGGGGAAGATATGATCGTGAAGATAGGCTGGACCCAAATTGTTTAGGGATTTGTAGGTAATAACTTGCATCTTGAATTGGGACCGGAAACTTCTTGACAGCCAGTGGAGATGTTTTAACAGGGGGTTGACCGCTCCCTGTGATTCGCTCCAGTTAGCAGACTGGTCGCTGACCTTTGTACCAACTGCAATTTCCGGGCCATCTTCAAAGGCAGCCCCACGTAGAGCACATTGCAGTAGTCCAATCTGGAGGTAATTAAGGCATAAACCACCATGGCCAAGTCAGACTTATCAAGGTACGATCACAGCTGGTGTACAAGCTTTAACTGTGCAAAGGCTCTCCCGGCCACCACCGACACCTGAGCATCAAGCATCAGTGCTGAGTCCAGGAAGACCCCCAGACTGCGGACCCGTGTCCTCAGGGGGAGTGCAACCCTGTCAAGCACAGGTTGCCACCCTATATCTCGATTGGTTGCACAACTGATCAGGAGGACCTCTGTCTTGTCAGGATTAAGTTTCAGCTTGTTAGCGCTCATCCAGTCCATCACAGCGACCAAGCATTGGTCCAGGATCTTGGGGGCTTCCTTGGAATTTGGTGGAAAAGAGTAGTAGAGTTGAGTGTCATCTGCGTAGAGATGGCACCAAACTCCAAAACTCCGGATGACCTCTCCCAGAGGTTTCATGTAGATGTTAAAAAGCATGGGGGATAGAATAGAACCTTGCAGGACAGGACAATGGCCAGGGGTCGAAATAGGAGTCCCCCAACTTCACCAATTAGGTGCGACCCTCCAGGAAGGAGTGGGGCCACTGCAAAGAAGTGCCCGCAAGGCCCATTCCGGAGAGCCGCCCCATAAGGATACCATGTCAAGGAATTGAAAGGAAGAGCCTTAAAGAAAATGCTTACTTGAACAATGTTGGGTAGACACACTACTAAACGTTATAAATCAGTATGCGTTTGCCACCATTTAGTTCCAGGCATGCTTCAGTAGGTTTTTTTTTTTACTTGAAAGCCAGTGCTGTCATAGTTAGAGTCTTTTCAGGTTCAAATCTTTGCTCCGTCTGGATGACCTGGAGTTGGTGGCTCCCTGGCACTGCCCAAACTACCTGGCAGAGTTGCCAGGATGAAAAGGGAGAGCCTTTTCTGTTGCTCTTTGGAAAAAGACTCAGTTAAAAATCTACTACCAGGTATTATGAAAATATGATGTTAAATGAAATAACCCAATCTTTACGGCGTATTATCCCTTTTTAACCTGCTGGAGCCCCCTAGTGGTGCAGTGGTTTAAACTGCTGAGCTGCTAAACTTGCTGACCAAAAATTTGGCGGTTCAAATCCGGGGAGCGGGGTGAGCTCCCGCTGTTAGCCCCAGCTTCTGCCAATCGAGCAGTTTGAGAACATGCTGTCAGTGCAAGAATGTATGACAGAGATGAGTGTAAAATGTGTCTATTTTCTGAGCTGTATATGGTTAGGTGATTACAGGGTTAACTGGAGAAGGATAAGTTCATGTCTGTGACGGAAGCAAAGGTCCCGAATATTCAACTCTGGAATGTAAACATAGTAGATAAGAACGCTGCCCAGTCCGCCATGATTTATGCTGTGAGAGCCACGCTGTGAAAATGCTCCGGTATATGTTTTGTCTTCTTTATAAATAAAATGAACTTATGGTTCAGCCCTGGCTCTGCTGCTTTATCTATGACACATGCAAATGTGAGTAGATCAATAGGTATCGCTTTAGCAGGAAGGTAATGGCGCTCCATGTAGTCATGCCAGCCACATGACCTTGGAGGTGTCTACGGACAACACCAGCTCTTCGGCTTAGAAATGGAGATGAACACCAACCCCCAGAGTCGGACACGACTAGACTTAATGTCAAAGGAAAAAACTTTACCTTTACAATCCCTTTTTAACCATCTTTGCCACTTGGTTCCTTTCCAGTAAAAGTTAAGATGGGCTGTTTGTGGTACCATCGCCACTTCTCTGATCGTGAAGGCCACCCTCTTTTTGGAGATACGAACAGATTAAATGTGCTACCAGACACGATGAATGTGCTGGGTCTAGTCTTGCTGCCTTTCAAGAGTTTTTGAAATGCCTTCTAAATTACATACACTATCCAAATATTAGTAGGTGTAATTGGCTCCATTTTAATGGATATACTCGTTTTTACATCATGATATCCCTGAGGGAGAACATTATCGTCTAGTTTTGGAAAGCATAAAAGTGTCTTCAACGTCTTTGAGTAGGAAAGTCGAATCTACAGGTTTGGTTTCTCTCTTTTCAAACATCAATTTACCTGTGTAATTATTATTATTTTTATACTAGAACAGTACAGTTCTCTTGTATTTCACCTGCGGTCCTTTTTTCCAACTTAAGTTAGTTTAATCTAACACAGGTATGGGCAAACTCAGCGGAGGGGGAAAAGAAAGAGGCCTGAGGCTGTTAGGAATTGTGGAAGTTGCAGTCCATGCCTGAAGTCCATGCCCTCCTGCCGAACACTTTTTCTTCTCCACTCGGGCTCCCTTCTTCCTAGCCTCGCTCTGCTCGTTTTGCCTCGCTTTGCTCTGGGGCGAGTTTGCGCAGTAGCACCCGCACGGGTCACGTCTTCCTCCCTCCCCCCCTGAACACGCTCATGCTGCCCTCTCGGATCAAAAGCAGCAGTGTAGAAGAAAAAGTAAGTGTTCGGCAGAAGGGGGAAGAAAGGCCGCGAAGGGGGAGGAAGAGGTCTCTGTCGAAAGCTGGCATGGGCAAATTTGGACCTTCCAGGTGTTTTGGACTCCAACTCCCACCATTCCTAGCAGCCTCAGGCCCTTTCCCCCCCCCCCCTCCTCAGCCATTTAAGCAGGAAAGGGCCTCAGGCTGTTAGGAATGGTGGGAGTTGAAGTCCAAAGCACCCAGAGGGCCGAAGTTTTCCCATGCCTGTTTTAGGGACGTTAAAGTGGTGAGCCTCTTTCCAACATTGTGATTCTGTATAGAAAACAAACAACAACATAACATGACATTGTTTGAGTCCACAGTGCTCTCCGGGTGTAGGTGAACTACAACTTCCAAACTCAAGGTCAATTCCCAAGCAAACCCTTTCAGTACTTTCTGTTGGTAATGAGAGTTCAATATGCCAAGTTTGGTTCAATTCCATTGTTGCAAGAGTTCAGGATGCTCTTTGACTATATATCCCAGAAACTGTGACTCCCAAATGTCAAGGTCTATTTCCCCCCAAACTCCATCTGTGTTCACATTTGGGCATATTCATGCCAAGTTTGGTCTTGATCCAACATTGTTTCAGTCCACAGTGCTCTCTGGATATAGGTGAACTACAACTCCAAAACCCAAGGTCAATGCCCACCAAACTCTTATAGTATTTTCTCTTGGTTATGGGAGTTCTGTGTGGGAAGTTTGTGTCTTTCTGCCATTCCTGCCAGGATATCTATGTTGTGTTCATCGAAACAGGCCCAGGTTTCACACTGAGAGTATAAACACATTTAAAAACATATTAACTATATGTATTACTGTGTTAGAGTGTCATTTTGTGTCATTTTGGTTGGTGGTGTGCCCCAGGATTTTGTAAATGTAAAAAATGTGCCGCGGCTCAAAAAAGGTTGAAAAACACTGATGTAGAGAGCTATAAATTGGCCACCTCTTGTTTAACTTTTACCATATTCACCGAACTTCTTCACCTGTTAAGACACATATATTCATATTCTGCCCATGTTTTACATAAGACGAAAGAGCTGGGGCCTTGTCATTTGTTACCTTTCAATGATTAGCTTTGGGATAATAGACAGAGGGATCCTCGAGGCAGCAACCAGCCAGGCTTTGAAGCTAAAAGACTATTAAATTCTAATCATGGCGGCCAATTGAAACATTCACACCTAACTCCAACAGACAAGAGTTCTCCCACCCTGGACATTATTCCACAGATATATAAACTACACTTGCCTTTTTTCCAACAGACTTCACAAACTCATAGATGTGGGCAGGTCATCCAGTTACAATCTCCCCTACGACGTTGAAATACATTATACAGTGTTCCCTTGCTACTTCCCGGTTCACTTTTAGTGGGCTCGCTGTTCTGTGGTTTTAAAAAAATATTAATTTAAAATATATATCGCAGTACGTTTGCTGTTTCACGGGTTTTAGCCACCACCGCTCTCCGAGGCGCTTTCCTTCCTCAGTCCTCCCTCCCTCCAGCCTTCAAGGGCCTTCCTTTCCTTTATTTTAAGTTTATAAAGACTTAAAATAGTGTATAACTACTAAAATAATGCATAAATATTAAAATAAATATAGCGTCCCTACATCGCGGTTTTTCACTTATTGTGGGAGGTCCTGGAATGTAACCCACAATAAGTGAGGGAACACTGTATTACTCTTTGAAAGGGATCTTGAAGAGCTATGATTTCTGTGATGTTGAAATTAATTACATTTCTCTTTATTTGGGAGCCCTCGGTGGCGCAGTGGGTTAAACTGCTGAGCTGCTGAACTTGCTGACTGAAAGACTGGCAGTTTGAATCTGGGGAGCAGAATGAGCTCCTGCTGTTAGTCCCAACTTCTACCAACCTATCAGTACGCAAACATGGAAATGTGAGTAGATCAAGAGGTACCGCTCTGGCGAGGTGCTAATGGCACTCCATGCAGTCATGCCGGCCACATGTCCTTGGAGGTGTCTATGGAGAACGCCAGCTTTTCGGCTTAGAAATGGAGATGAGCACCACCCCCCAGAGTCAAACATGACTGGGGAGAAAACCTTTACCCTTATCTATTTATTTATTTATTTAATTTACAGTATTTATACCGCGCCCATCTCACCCCAAAGGGGATTTACAGAACACACATAAAGAACACACAAAAAGAAGTGAAGGCAGTTTTCCCATCTTATTTGCAGCATCTTGGAGGCTGTGCTCAACTCCGGCCATGGGGTGGAGTGTGTGTGCTGTTGCGCCATCTTCCATGCCAAGGAGCTTTCCTCCGATTGATGTCCTTAATGGCGCCTTTATTACCTTCCCGCTAAAAGTGTTACCCATTTTTCTATTTTCATTTCTGCTTTCAACTTGCTAGGTGGGCAGGTGAGCTGTGGCTAACGGCGGGGGCTCACCCCAGCCCGGACTCAAACTGCCGACCTTTCAATCAGTAGGATTTTCCTGCAGCACAGCGGTTTAGCCTACTGTGCTAAGCGCAGCCACTTTTAAAAAC
>JARBWK010000011.1:28858910-29023910 GCA_030556195.1 Anolis apletophallus | reverse complement strand
CTCTAGATCAGGGGTGCTCATTACGGTGATCGGGAGCACCTAGGTGATCTTCGGCCCCCTTTCAGGTGATCTTTGGGCCACACCAGCCGGATGGTGCGCTCCTGCCATGCGCACGCATGTGCGCTCCCGCCGCCGCCTTCGCGGGGCTTCTTTTGCCAAAATGAGGCTTTAGTGGGCAGGCCCTGGCGCTCGTCTTGCCACGCATGGTGTGGTGACATGACCGCCCATTGGTTGCTGCTGGGGGGCGGGAGCAAGGCGAAGGGACACGCACGGATAGGATGCGAGGCTGTGGGAGGGATGGAGGGAATGTGTGTGTGTGTGTGAAAGAGAGAGAGAGAGAGCCAAGGAGAAAAGAAAGAAATCCGAAGAACTTATTCAGATGCTTTTGGCAGGCAGGTGGGCGGGCGCTGGAAGGAGAGAGGGAGAGAGAGAGAGGAAGAGGTGAAGGAGGCTGGGCAAAGTGGGGCAAAGCCAAGCAAGCCCCTCCGCAAACCCTGCTGCTGCCCTCGGGACTCCCATTCCAAGCCGAGACCTGGGCGAGCGAGCTGTGTGGGGCTGCGTTCTTTCCTTGGTTGGGGGGAGGAGGGAGGGCTCCGCCGTGTTCCTGGGGCTGAACCCGAGGAGGATGGGGCTGCGGGGATGGAGACTCCACTTGCTGCTGCTGCTTGTGCCATCGCCGCCTTTCTCCGCCTCGCCCTCCCTCACCCTCGAAAGAGAAAGGCGGCGAGGGCCCGCAGGAGAGGGGGGGGGTGGCTCTTCAGAACCGGCTAGGAAGAGCCACCCTCTCTCTCCCTCCCTCCCTCCCTCCCTCTCTCTCTCTCTCCCGTGGGCATGGGAGGAGTCCTCCTTCCTGTCAGCTGTCCACTTGGGCGTCCTTTCTGAGTGACACCCTCGAAAGGAAGGAAGGAACCCCCCCCCCCGCTGCATCTGTCACTTTGGGGAAGCACCTCTTCCACTCTTCCTTCTCCTGCCCAGGTAAGGAAGCCTCGAGGGAGGAGGAGGGGGGAGGCTGCCGTGGGGAGGCTCCAGCCTCACGTGGGTCCCTCTCTCGGTTGAGTTTCTTGGCCCAGGCAGCAGCCAGGCGGCCCCTCTTCCCAGCCCTGCGCCTTCCGAGTTGCCGCCGAAGCCATATCTGGCCGGAGTGCTGGCAGGTGCGCCTATAAATACCCTCCTGCTGCGTGCGCGGGAGGGGCCTGCTGTGCACGCAAGAAGCAGGACGGGATGGGGACTTCCTGCTTACCGAAAGCACGCAGCAGGAAGGAGTAAGGCAATGAAGACATTAAGAGAGAGAGAGCGCGCGCAGGCAAGGAGGCTCCCCTTCTCGGGTGCGCGCGGCAGCGAGTTCTTGGGCAGACAAGAAAGAAGCCTCGCGCGGACAGAAGGCTGCAGTAGGAGCGTGTGCGCGCACGCTCACATGCACAACAGGTGATCTTTTCAACTTGATTGTTCATATAGTAGCTCGCATGATGAAAAAGTGTGGGCACCCCTGCTCTAGATTATTTGCAAAGACCTGCAAACATATGAGGGGAAAACTTCAAAGGGAAGAAAAATCCACATATAAAGTTAATACATTTAGACACACACACAAAAAGTCAGGAAATTGGGTGGATTTGAAAGAGAGCCATACAAACAAAGAGGACATGAAAGATATCTCCTTTCCCTCCTTCCCTCCCTTTTGATTGGAAAAGAAAACACACTGTCAAGGGAGGTGAAGAGAGATAAATATATCCTATACTGCCCAGCCTTGACCCCATTATAAGCCAAGGGAGGCTTCTTCAGCTCAAAAAAGGGGGGCTGGCAAACTCGGCTTATCTTCGAGTATATATGGGATACCTGAGATGCTGAATAATATCACATATCCCATGGAATTGGCTATGAAAGCTTGGATTACTGCAAATGCATTTTAGTAACATTTAATTTGACTTTGTTGGGGGTTTTTGCTGGTAAATGAATACTATTATTTATATTTATTGTTTTGCTTACTTTATTTAGAAAGCACCCAACAATTAAAATGTGTTCTATTATCTAAGTTGTAGCTAAAGTGTGAAGTCTTGGCTCTGCTTCTCCTCTCGTCTGCTTTAGTAGCCCCTGTTTATAGACCTTCCCAATAGTGTAGACACCTTCCTTTGTATTAATCTTTGGGTGGAGCTTAAAATCCCCCCAGAGGCCAGTTTTAGTTGGTCTATTCAATTTCCCTGTATAGATCTCTTGCTGTACTCCTCCTTTTTTTCTGCAGCAGAGCTATTGACTGGTATCCTAGGCCCCAGCAATCAAAACAGGCATTCTTAGCACCTGCATTTAGCAGTATGCCAACAGTCCAAAGAACCACAGTAGCTTTTGGCCAGCCTAAGCTTCACAGGAGAGAAGATTAAGACAATTTGTAAGTAACGTTTTATAATCCATCACTTTACACCAGAGACAAAAGACTTTCAAAGATTCCAGAAAGATGACTGCAACCAGCAAAACCTGTTGTTAAAATGTATTGTTTTAAGTTACCTTATGATAATCCCGAGTGGAGTTAACCCTTTATTCATCTTGTTTCAGTAAACTCATCTGGTTATCTTTTCACCTTGCTTAAAGTGCTTCTATTTGCTAAGGGTCTTAATCTTAGCAGAAGGTATCAGATAGCCCCCAAGTAAAACCAGACAATATAGTTTCCCCAAAGGCTCGGGCGTGCCATTACACAGTCTGTTTAACTGATAGTCAGTACTATTCAAAGTGGTGGTCCATGAATCAATGCCGGTTTGTGGGTCATTTGCTACTGGTCCTTGAGGCATTCTCAGGAAAGGAATTCTAGTCAATAGACACAGACATGTTTTTGTCTGTGTCTATTGAGGAGGAAAAACTGATACCTCACTCTTGACACCTTGGGAAGCACTGGCGTATTTACCAAAATCACAAATCCCAGTAAGTATCCATTCCAGCCCAGGCCCGGATTACCCATAAGGCCACCCTAGGCCATGGCCTAGGGGCGCATGCCGCGGAGGGCGCAGATCAGGGACTCCCCCCCAATTTGAAACAAATAAAAATTCGGGTTACGGTGCCTGGCGATGAGGAAGGAAGCCGCTGCTCCTGGGCTGCCTCTGCCTCATGCCGCTCTCTCCCGCTGCCAGCTGGGGCTCCACCGTGCTCAGGTAGGACGGACCCCATGCTGCCTGCTGCTCCTGCCGCTACTGCTCCTGAGGGGCCTGAGAGGAACTGGGGAAGAGCGCCCTCCGGCCTACCACTGGCCTGCTGCGAAGCGACCTCACCCAGCTCAGCCGCCTCCCGCCGGGCCCCGTCCACTCCACCCAACCCCCTTCCTTCTTCCCCGACCGAGTTTGTGCCTCTGTTTGCCTCAGCAAGCTGTCCGTCACGATGATTGGCAGGAAAGCGGGCTACTCGCGCCTCTGCCCTGGGCAGCCAATAGCTACGGGGTGAGGAATCTCGACGGCACTTGGGCCTTAATGGGCACGGGATGGGAAGGCGGGTTTGGAACAGAGGACGGGGAGGGCTTCGGCAGCGCAGGGGCTGCTGGGAGCTGTAGTCAGGCCGGCCCATCCTTCCCTGGGCGTCTCCAACCTGTTCGTGGAGGTCACTCTTGGGCCGCCGGCAGCCTGTGGCTTCCCCACCTCGCCTCCTCCGCGTAGCAGCGGGAGGGAGGGAAGGAAGAGGAGAGAAGCGTGTCCTGAGGGTGGGTCGCCTGGAGGGGTGGGAGGCTGCTAAAGAGGGCTCAGTCAATAAAACCTCTTGATAATTCACTTTAGGATTAGGGGCCCTAAGAAAGGGAGGGAGGAGCAGGAGGGAGCAGAACACGCGTGTGGCTAGGGCGCAAAAAGGTTTTAATCCGGGCCTGTTCCAGCCATAATCATACTGGAAGCAGAGCCACTAAAATCGACTTAGGTTTGTCCTGGATAACTTCAGTCGTACTGACTTCAGTTGGTCTATACCAGTAGTCCAGGGAGTCTTAAGGCCTTTGCATGCATTTCCCAGGGGCTCCGCCGCTGCTCCAGAAAAATAAAATAAATAAAAATTGAATGAAATTAAATAATAAGAACCAAAAAGTAGAATTAAAATAAGAAAACTAGAAATGAATGGAAATTTGCCATGTTGAATTGGCCATCGTGCAAAAAAAAAAATCACAAGTGTCTCATTGAATGTTTCTATGCTATTTTATGTTATGTCGTAATTTAGGCCTGGTGTTGCACTACAGTGCACTCTAGTTGTGTTATAATGCAAAGGGTTTTGTTTATTGAACTTTGGAAGAATTTTTATCTATGGGCAAGTTTTGACAGTATTGGTGGAAAGGGGGATTACAATCTCCCAAACGGATGAGGCTTGGGCTGTGATCTTAAACACGCTTCTAGAATGAGCTTCGTGTATTCCAAGTACACTGGAATGTACTTAGTCCTAATCTTTTTTAGACTGGTTTTAAACCACTTCATTGGATGTGTTGCTGTCACAATCACCGACTTAGAGCTGCCCCTTTAACACACACACGGAGACGTAGCGAAGGCTAACTATGTTTATTAAGTAAAACAAATCCAAAAATGCAGTTCAGTTATAGAGTTCATAGAATGAAGCAATCAGCACGAAGCTGCAGTTCAGTAAGATTAGCAAAGTTCCAAAAGGTCGTAGCAAAAGCAAAGAGTCAAGGCTTGGCAAGGCTTCCGGATTCACTCCGGATCAAAACAAGGAATTCGCACCAATGCGAATTAGCTGCAAGGCAAAGGTCTTAGTCCAAGGCGAGCCCAACTAGGCTCCAGGATTCACTCCGCTTCACACCCTTCAGATCAGATGTGGCCGGAGAACTGGCGAACAGTTCCCACGGGGCCGTTCTTAATCCCTCGGCCTGGAACCCCGACGATCTAGGGCCCGGCGTCTCCAGTCTCTACTTTCCGAACGGCGACGATCTAGGGACAGATGCCAGCTCCTCCTGCCCTCCTCTATGTCCCTTCGCCTGTTATGAGAACGGCCCCGCTCTACCAGTTCAGTATCGCTATCTCCTTGAGAAGCAGCCTCCCGGAGATTCCCAGCCGCTAGCCTCCATCTGCTGCTCGGCCAGCTCTTGGGAACCTCGGCCGTTGGGAATTCATAGCTATCTGTTTCGCTGCCTCCCATGTCCACCTGGCCTGCTCCTTCCCCGAGAGAACGCTCCCACTCAAGATCCCAAGCTAAACTCTCTACAGGTGACTGGGGCAAAGGCACTGCGGACCAATCTTGCTCTGGGCCTTCTAACTCATCCTCCGAGTCCCCCCCCAGCGTGTGCGGGGCCCGGTGCCACCGGGACCCCGGCGCCTCACCCCCAGTGGCACGAATGGGCCCATGGGTGCTACACTATCCCCCCCTCAGGGCCCCCTGGGCCGCCCGGGGGCTTGGGCTTGTCAGGTACTTGCGGTGGAACGAGCCACCAAGTCCGGCGCGTGCACATCTCGAGCCTTGACCCAAGCACGTTCTTCCGGGCCAAAACCTTTCCAGTCAATGAAGTACTCCAACTTCCTGTAACGGAGGCGGGCATCCAAGATGTCCTGCACCTCGACCTCCTCTCCGCCCCCCCCGCATCACGGGGGGAGGAGGCGGCTGCGTCACGTCAGGCCGCACCCCCTTCGCCGGGCGGAGCAAGGAGCGAGGAAACACCGGGTGGAGTTTCATGTCCACTGGGAGCTGTAGTTTGAAGGAAACAGGCCCCACCTTGTCCAAAACTTTGTAAGGTCCCAAAACCGCGCATCCAACTTGCGGCTGGGGCGCTGCGTGGGCAGATTCTTGGAGGACAGCCAAACTTTATCCCCCACCAGGATCTCAGGACCCTCCTGGCGCCGCCGATCAGCCATCCGCTTGTAATCGGCCTTCGCCTGGTCCAACTGAGTACGTAGCAAGTCTTGAAGCGCAGTGAGCTCTCGGAGCCAATCCTTAGCCTCCGAAACATCCCCAGACGGGTCAACCGGAGGGTAGAACCGAGGGTGGTGTCCATAGTTAGCAAAGAAAGGAGTCTCTTTGATGGATTCCTGCGTCGCATTGTTGTAAGCAAACTCTGCCAAAGACAACAAGGACGCCCAGTTGGTTTGCTGATAGTTGACATAGCAGCGCAGGTACTGCTCCAAAGTGGCATTAACCCTTTCGGTTTGCCCATCGGTCTGCGGGTGGTGAGCCGTGGACATCCGCACATCAATCCCCAGCAGCTTCTGGACAGCCTTCCAGAACTGGGAAGTGAATTGGGTGCCCCGGTCCGTCACCAGGCTCTGTGGAAGTCCATGCAGCCGAAACACATGTTGCACAAACATATCAGCAGTCTCTTTGGCAGTAGGCACCCCCACACAGGGGATGAAGTGTCCCATCTTGGTGAAACAATCCACCACGACCAGTATCGTGGTGAAGCCTTTGGACTTGGGGAGGTCGGTGATGAAATCAGCCGAAATCATCTTCCAGGGAGCGGAGGGGTCGGAAGGGGCTGGAGCAAACCGCCGGCTTGCCCCCCTGGTTCTTAGCCCGGTGACACACGGGGCAAGAGCCCACATAGTCCTCCACATCCCTCCGCACTTTAAGCCACCAAAAGTCCCGGAGGACCAGCTGCAGAGTCTTAAAGAGGCCAAAATGTCCCGCCGCCTTGGTGTCATGACAAAGCCGTAGACTGTCCCCCGCTCCGGGCCCGGAGAAACATAAACAGAGTCACGGTGATAGAGCACCCGTTTCGCACCTGAAACGGAGCCTGCACCCCTTGGTCAGCTGCTCTCGCACCCAAGGGTCGTCTCGTTGGCGGGCTTGAACCCGCACGCTCAACGGCCGCTTGTCCACAGGGCCAGGCGGTGCCGCGCGGAGCCAGCGCGGGAGTTCGAGCGGCTGCAAAGTTCTCCGCTTTGAGCAGAGGCTGCTCGGGAGGCCTTCCCCCGCGGACATACTCCGGCTTCGGGACAGGGCATCAGCTTGCTTGGTCTGCTTGGGGTCACATAGTGAATGCGGAAATTGAAGCGCTCAAAGAACAGGGACCATCTCTGTTGCCTCTGGTTCAATTTGCGCTGAGACTTCAAGTGCTCCAAATTCCGGTGGTCGGTGTGAACTTCCACCGGAATTTGGCCCCTTCCAGGAGGTGTCTCCAGACTTCAAATGCCACCTTGATGGCTAGGAGCTCCTTCTCCCAAATGGTATAGTTCTTCTCCGGCGCCGTGAGCTGCCTGGAGTAGTAGGCGCAGGGCAACAAGTCCGTCCCCTGCGGTTGTAGCAGGATCGCTCCCACTGCTACATCCGAGCGTCAGCCTGCACGATGAAGGGAGTGCGGGGGTTGGGGTGCTGCAGAAGCGGCTGAGTGGTGAACAGCTGCTTTAGCTTGCGGAACCTCGCATCCGCCTCCGGCGTCCACCGGAACGGCACCTTTCCCCGCAAACACTGGGTGATCGGATCAGCCCACTTGGCAAAGTCAGGAATGAACTTTCTGTAGTAGTTGGCAAAGCCCAGGAAGCGTTGAATGTCCTTTTTGCTGGCCGGGCCGCCCAGTCAACAACAGCCTGGATCTTGGTGTCATCCATGGCAATGCCCGTGGAGGAAATACGGTAGCCCAGAAAGTCCACCTCACGCAGATCAAACGCACACTTCTCCAGCTTAGCATAGAGCCCGTGGGCCCTCAGTCTCTGGAGCACTTCCCGAACGTGGCGGTCATGGGTGGCCTGATCCGGAGAAAAAATCAGCAGATCATCAAGATAGACAGCCAGATAGCGATCCAGCAGGTCTCGGAAAATGTCATTCATGAAGTGTGGAAACAGGCGGGGGCGTTGCACAAACCGAATCCCATCACCAGGTATTCGAAACTGCCCCACTTGGTCTGGAACGCAGTCTTCCACTCATCTCCCTGACGAATCCGAACAAGGTTATAAGCACCCCGGAGGTCCAATTTCGTGAAGACTTTGGCGCCCCGCATCCGTTCCAGCAACTCGGGGATCAAGGGCAAGGGGTAACGGTTGCGAATCGTGATCTTGTTGAGCTCCCGATAGTCATTACACAGCCGCAGTTCCCCTGATTTCTTCTTGACAAACAAGATGGGCGCCCGCCGGGACTGCGAGGGGCGGATGAACCCCGTCCGCAGGGTTTCGTCCAGGAAATCGCGAAGGACCTGCTGCTCCGGGTCCGAGGGGGGGTAGAGCCGCCCCCTCGGGCTCGGAGCCCGGGTTCCAAATCGATGGCACAGTCATAAGGCCGGTGCGGCGGCAGCCGTTCCGCCTCCTTCTCGCTGAAAACGTCCCAGAATCCAGCATACTTCCTGGGCAGCGTAGCCAGCGTAGCCACCGTAGTCACCTCCTGCGCCGCACACGCCCGGGCCATCATGCAGTGGCTCTGGCAGTGGTCAGAAGCGAAAACAAGCTGTCTCTTGGCCCAGGAGATCTGGGGATCGTGGAGCGTCAGCCACACGACCCCCAACACAATAGGAAAGTCCGACAGCTTGGTCAGGAGAAAGGGAGATCTCTTCTTTGTGAGAACTAGTCCACATCCTAGTGGGAGCAGTATACTGGGTCACAGCCCCAGCTTTCAAGGGCCTCCCATCAATAGTCTGCACGCCCCTTGGGCTCTTGAAGGTCCAGAAATTGCAATCCAGCAGACCGGGCATAGTCAGTGTCAATGAAGTTGTTGGTAGCCCCGAGTCGATCATGGCATGGACCATCAGCGGTCCCTTCTCGGGAGACCAGAGGGTGACCATAACAAGGAACAGTTGCCCCCGCCGCCTGAAGAGCTTCCTCAGGCTCCGGGGGGCTAGCCACCGCTGCAGAGGCCCGAGGGGTCTTCCCACGCGGTTTCTGGGGGCAATCACGAGAAAAATGACCTGAGCCCCCACAGTACCAACAAAGGTTGAGTCTTTGGCGCCGAGCCTTTTCGGCGGCATCCACTTTAGGTCGCACCGTGCCCAGTTGCATCGGTTCAGAATCGTCCACAAAAGGAGTGGGCGCAGGGATCTGGCGGGGCACGAATTGGCCGGTCCCGGCCTCCCGCTTGCTCGGCGGTTTTTCTGTCGGGCCGCCCCCCCACCTTCTCTTGTGCTGTGTGGCCGCCTCCGCCCGCAGACTCAAGGCGATGGCCTCCTCCAGGTCGGCCGGCCTGGGCAACTGTAACATCTGCTGTTGGAGCTCGAACGAGAGTCCCGCTAGATACGTGTAGCGTAAGGCCGCCACTTCCCACTTGGTCTGGCTGGCCAACACTCGGAACCGGGAAATATACTGGGCCAATGTTATGTCCTTCATGGTCAGCCGTGCCAAGTCCCGTTCCGCCAAGTCCTCGTTGACGGGGGGTCCCCAGGTCGCCCGGATCGCGTCCAGGAAAGTGTCCAAAGTAGCCACATGAGGAGACACTGCATTGAGGAGGGAAGTGGCCCAAGTCGCTGCCATCCCCTCCATGCAGTTGAACACGAACCCCACCTGGGCTCGCGGGGTGGCAAACTCGTTGGGCCGCACCTCCAGGTACATCCGAACCTGGGCAATAAAAACTTCCACCGCCGCCGGATGTCCGTTGAACCGTGCCGGGGTATTCATCGTCGGGTGCCGTCCCGCTCGGGTCCGCAACTCCGCCACCTCCTGCTGCAACGCCACCACCTGCTGATCCGTCAGGTTTGCCATGGCGACAGTGGGGACGATGGGAGCCTGGACGCGCTGCCGGCGGTTCCTGGTACGTCCCGTGGTGCGAAAAAGGGGTTCGAGGAGTTCTCCGGCCAACTGTCACAATCACCGACTTAGAGCTGCCCCTTTAACACACACACGGAGACGTAGCGAAGGCTAACTATGTTTATTAAGTAAAACAAATCCAAAAATGCAGTTCAGTTATAGAGTTCATAGAATGAAGCAATCAGCACGAAGCTGCAGTTCAGTAAGATTAGCAAAGTTCCAAAAGGTCGTAGCAAAAGCAAAGAGTCAAGGCTTGGCAAGGCTTCCGGATTCACTCCGGATCAAAACAAGGAATTCGCACCAATGCGAATTAGCTGCAAGGCAAAGGTCTTAGTCCAAGGCGAGCCCAACTAGGCTCCAGGATTCACTCCGCTTCACACCCTTCAGATCAGATGTGGCCGGAGAACTGGCGAACAGTTCCCACGGGGCCGTTCTTAATCCCTCGGCCTGGAACCCCGACGATCTAGGGCCCGGCGTCTCCAGTCTCTACTTTCCGAACGGCGACGATCTAGGGACAGATGCCAGCTCCTCCTGCCCTCCTCTATGTCCCTTCGCCTGTTATGAGAACGGCCCCGCTCTACCAGTTCAGTATCGCTATCTCCTTGAGAAGCAGCCTCCCCCGGAGATTCCCAGCCGCTAGCCTCCATCTGCTGCTCGGCCAGCTCTTGGGAACCTCGGCCGTTTGGGAATTCATAACTATCTGTTTCGCTGCCTCCCATGTCCACCTGGCCTGCTCCTTCCCCGAGAGAACGCTCCCACTCAAGATCCCAAGCTAAACTCTCTACAGGTGACTGGGGCAAAGGCACTGCGGACCAATCTTGCTCTGGGCCTTCTAACTCATCCTCCGAGTCCCCTCCAGCCTGTGCGGGTCCCAATGCCACCGGGACCCCCGGCGCCTCACCCCCCCCCCCAGTGGCACGAACGGGCCCATGGGTGCTACAGTTGCAATAGCAAATTCCCAGATTAGTTTAATGCTTACACCTTATTTTACTTTTTTCTGGTTATTTAATATTTAATGTTTCCTTTACTTAAGTGATATTTGTCTTTACTGTTCTAATGTAGCACAAATCCTATGTAAAATCATACTACGTGTTTTTGACATTAATATTGAAATCTGAAATATATACAGCAAGTCTTTACTTTGCTGTGGCGCAGCTAGTTAGTAGCCAGCTGCAGTAAATCACTACTGACCGAGAGGTCATGAGTTCAAAGCCAGCCCGGGTCAGACTGAGCTCCCGACCATTAATAGTCTAGCTTGCTGTTGACCCATGCAGCCCGAAAGACAGTTGCATCTGTCAAGTAGGAAATTTAGGTACCGCTTTATGCAGGGAGGCTAATTTAACTAATTTATCACACCATAAAACCTTCCAGCAGTGTGCGTAAGAATAGAGGAAGTACTCCATCAAGACTCAGTGTCACAAGTGGACGTTGAAGCAGCAGCTCCCCCCTGTGGTCGGAATGGAGCATATCCTCATGAAGCCAGAAAGCCGGTATGTTAAATTGTCTCTGTGTCTGTCTATATATGTTGTATGTCCTTGAATGTTTGCCATGTATATGTGCATTGTAATCCGCCCTGAGTGCCCTGTGGGGTAAGAAGAGCAGAATATAAATACTGTAAATAAATAAAATAAATTGGTATAAGACAAAAGCACAGCCTATAGAAGGGAAATGTCAATGATGCATTAAGAAAATCTTACTTAAGTTTTATTCTTTGATTTTATGGTATGTCACCTACTCTGTTTCTTCCCTTAGATTCAGTCAGAAGCTATGTTAGGAAGTCAAGCCGTTCTCCTCACTGAGGTCAAGTTGCTTCTTCTCTGCCTGATTATGGACAAACTGAAGCAGTTAAATCCAGAGACCTGTCCAAGACACTCTTCCACTTCTAACGGTAGGTAACAAAGCAACCCAAAAACATGCACTAGGGAGCAAATAACAGTAACAAAGAGAGACGCCTGCAGATTGTATACATCAGTTTGGAGTAAGTCAGTAATTCAGATGTCTTAGCTTCTCCCTTTTGTTTAGTTCTGAAACTTAGAGTGGTACAATTAAATAAATGCTGTTTATAGGGTACTTCTAATTTGCGTTCCCTGATCCAGTGCACTCCAGCTGTTTTGGACTACAACTCATAATATCTCTAATTGTACATCAAGTTAGCTGGATAATGACAGCTACAATTCAAAACATATGGAGGGTGCCATATTGGCTGCATTAACCTGTGGAAGAGGAGGAGGAAAGGAGATTCCACCTGAACATTAGGAAGAACTTCCTGACTGTGAGAGCTGTTCAGCAGTGGAACTCTCTGCCCCGAGTGTGGTGGAGGCTCCTTCTTTGGCAGCTTTTAAGCAGAGGTTGGATGCCCATCTGTTAGGAGTGCTTTGAATGCAATTTTCCTTCTTCTTGGCAGGGGGTTGGACTGGATGGCCCATGAGGTCTCTTCAAACTCTATGATTCTAGGAGGAGGAGGAAGAGGAGAGGAGAGAAGGGGAGGAGGGAGAAGAAGATGAGACGAGGTGATGGAAGAGGAGGAGGAAGGTAGAGATGAGAAAGTGGAAGAAGGGAAGGAGAAGTTTGCCAAGTTCACATAAACTGCTGATTTCCAAGTAACAATGTGCATAAAACAACAATGTGCATGAAACAACGAAGTCATATTTCCTACTTTGGAGTTTTATTGCAGTCTTTACTGGAGATAATGTTGCAGTAACACAACACTGAATGTCTGTGTTTCTCCAACACTGTTTCATAATCCTCCCAATGGTTATGCTGTTTTAAATCTAACTAGTGTTCCCTCGCTACTTCGATGTTTTGCGGTTTTCAAATAATATTAATTTAAAATAGATATCGCGGTATTTTCACTGTTTTGTGGGGTTTTGCCGCTGCCACTCTCCAAGGCACTTTCCCTCCTCAGCCTCCCTCTCTCCAGCTTTGAAGGGCCTTTCCTTCCTTTCCTTCACTTTATTTTAAGTTTACAAAGACTTAAAATAGTGTATAACTACTAAAATAATGTATAAATATTAAAATAAATATAGCGCCCCTACATCATGGTTTTTCACTTATTGTGGGAGGTCCTGGAACGTAACCCCAGCAATAAGTGAGGGAACACTGTATACAGATGTGAAGGACGTAAAGTGGAGTAAGGCTACTGAGGATCCTTTGTTTAAAAAAAGTTTCATTGACAGATAATAAATACGATCCTTTGTTTTAAAGAGTTTCATTGACAGATAATAAATAGTAAATTATTTTGGGTCGCTGGGAGTTTTTCAGGCTGTATGGCAGGGGTGGGCAATTATTTTTTCCAAGCGGCCACACGAGAGCCAAAAAATATTATGGAGGGCCGCACCTAAAGGCTGAACTACAGTCTAATCTACATTATTTATTTATTTATTTATTTATTTATTTGCTATATTTAGAAATATTCATATATTATTAATATCATAATTATTATATTATAGTATATATATAGACATTATAATATAACATTATATTATATTATTTATTATATTAATATATTATTATTATAAAATTATTATAAAATAATAATTAAAACCACTAAAACTAATTTAAATTAAATTCAAGAAGAAAAGGTGCAAACCAAGATGAAGGCTGACATCCTGAAGAGAGGAAGGATCCCAAGATGGAATGGCCCAATGACCCCAGTCCAGAGGATGGCAAAGCGGACCCAGCCACCGCCGCAGCAGAGGAGAGCAGAGCAGCAGGCAATCGGAGGCTGCAGGCCGCCGCCCGCTCTCGCCCCCAGCCGTTCCTTGGCTGATCGCCCTGAGGGGCCAAGAGGAAGGGGTGCTGCTGCCACCATCCAACCGCAGGCTCTGTGGGCCCTGTGTTGGCAGACAGGCCGGAGAAGCGGCGGCTTTGGAGTGCCTGCCATCCCTGGAGGCGATCCTGGCCTGAAGGGGGAGCACTCGGAAATCTTAGGCAGCTCATCGCCGTGGCATCCCAGAAAACGATCAAGTCTTTTGGGTCGCCACAGCGATCAGCCCCCGGAGGTCGCGGAGTGCTCTCGCTGCAGGCGCGGATCACCTCTAGGGATGGCAGGCATTCCAAAGCTGCCGCTCCTCCGGCCTGCCTGCCAACACAGGCCCCACAGAGCCTGCGATCGGATGGCGGCAGCGGCATCCCTTCCTCTTGGCCCCACCCCCAACGCCCTTCTTCCGGGCCGGACAGAACCGGCTGCTGAGGCGGATCTGGCCGCGGGCCGTAGATTGCCCACCCCTGCTGTATGGCCATGTTCCAGAAGCATTCGTTCTTGACATTTCAACCACATCTCTCAACAAATGATTCCCAGGCAGCAAATAGCCAGGCTTTGAAGCTACAACATCATTAAATGCTAATCGAGGTGGCCAATTGCAACATTCACACTTGCCTCAAGCAGACAAGAGTTCTTTCTCCCACTCTGGACATTCCACAGACATATAAACCTCACTTGCCTAGTTTCCAAAGGAGCTCACAACCTCTTAGGATGGCTGCCATAGATGTGGGTGAAACGTCAGGAGAGACTCCTTCTGGAACAAAGCCATACAGCCCAGAAAACTCACAGCAACCCAGTGATTCCGGCTATGAAAGCTTTCAGCTTAATATTATCCATTCCATGAGTTACGACACACCACTAAAACAGCAAAATGTGTCGTGACTCCATTAAATTCATGGTCCAAATTTGGTTATCCTTGTAGTTGCAGTATATCTCACTAATGAGTTAAATAATCAATGTTGATATATACTTGAGGATTAGCTAGAAGAGTCATAGTATTACAAAATGCACTGTAAATCTTGGTTAATGCATTTGTTGTCTTGGCTTCTATTTAACAGTGGAGCCCTCTCTCCTGAGCACTGAAATTCTCATCCACAAAGTCTGGTTTTCAATAAAGGCTACAAGTTATATCCTCAAGCTTACTTGAAAAAGAAAAATCCAGCATGACGCAGTACAACTTATCTTTCAAGGATTCGTCCAACAAGTCTCTCAATGCCAGCCGCATGTCAGAGGACGAGGGGACATTAGGCTTAAAGATTTCTCTTGCCATTGTCTTGGCTGCGATCACTCTGGCGACAATGCTTTTCAACGTCTTTGTTATCATCACAATTATGCTTACCAGAAAACTCCACACTCCTGCAAATTACCTCATTGGCTCCTTGGCTGCCACAGACCTTTTAGTGTCTATCCTTGTTATGCCAATCAGTATTGCTTACACCGTCAGCCACATCTGGACTTTTGGGCAGATCATGTGTGACATCTGGCTGTCCTCGGACATCACCTGTTGCACGGCCTCCATTCTACACCTTTGTGTGATCGCCTTGGACAGGTATTGGGCCATCACGGATGCTCTGGAATACACCAAGCGCCGGACGGCTGGTAGAGCCGCCCTCATGATTGCCATTGTTTGGGTTATCTCTATTTGTATCTCCATGCCGCCCCTTTTCTGGAGGCAAGCCAAAGCTCACGAAGTACTAACCGAGTGCAATGTGAACACAGACGAAATCTCCTACACCATCTACTCTACCTGCGGAGCCTTCTACATCCCAACGGTGTTGCTCCTGATCTTGTATGGCAGGATTTACATGGCTGCTCGGTCTCGAATTCTGAAGCCGCCACCTCTGTATGGCAAACGGTTCACCACGGCCCATCTCATTGCCGGCTCAGCAGGCTCTTCACTTTGTTCCCTTAGCGCCAACCTTCATGAGGGGGATTCTAATTCCAGCAGCTCATCCATGTTTATCAACCACGTCGCAATCAAAGTTGCCAATAACATCCTAGAGAGGAAACGGATTTCTGCTGCCCGGGAGAGGAAGGCCACGAAAACTCTGGGGATAATTTTAGGGGCGTTTATTTTCTGTTGGCTCCCCTTCTTTGTGGTGGCTTTGGTGCTGCCCATCTGCAAGGATGCCTGTTGGGCCTCGCCTGCCCTCTTTGACTTTTTCACATGGTTAGGCTACCTGAACTCCCTCATCAACCCTGTGATCTATACAGCTTTCAATGAAGAATTCAAACAGGCTTTTCAAAAAATGATACGATTTAAGAAATGCTCCTAGCTGTCTGGTTTTTAATCATATTACCAATTCATTACTTTTCCCGCTACCTGTATATGTAGTTTTCTACATTTGGTTGGACATTTACCTCCCCTTAACAAACCCGCATTGATCTTGTTTTATATATTTATACATACAGTTGCCCATCCTGTTGGTAATAATCACTGTTAGTATTTTGGCGTCTTGATTGATTAATGATATTGGTCTCTAAGAACCAGGGTTTGTCCAATCTTTCTTTGGTTTGGGTAATAATATCATTAATGACTGCTTTCATGATCTCAGTATTTGTTCTCCATCCATTATTGCATTAAATCTATATAAATGAAAATGTTATGTTCGTTTGTGGGATTAACATAACTCAAAAAGCACTAAACGAATTTACACCAAATTTGGACACTACACCCCTAATAGACCAACGAGTGACCATTACTCATACCCCCCCCCAAACAGCGGAAAGGACTTAAAATTCCCCAAAAGCTAAATGACAGTATAACGCATGAACGAAAATGACACTCCTTCCCTCCTGCGCGAGGGAAAAGAAAACAAACAGCCACTCCAGCTCTTCTTTGCCCATGCCTGTGCTATGGCCTTCAGTGGGTGGCCTTGGCCCAGGCCCACAGCAGTTCAGCCCTCAGTCCTGTGACCCCAAAGATGGTGGCAGTTGGGGGGAGCAACTGCCTGGTTGACTGGCCATTTGGCCACAGGCCCCACCCACTTCCACTTAACCCCTTTCCTGCCAAATCAGGCCCAGTAGACAGTCCCCCTCCCTCACAGAAGGAAGTCTCCTGGAGATGCCCGGCTTACTAACCATGGAGCCCTTTCTCTTAAATGGCTGACCTCCTTCCTCCGCCAGCGGTCACAGCGTGTGAGGAGGGGCGGGGTGATCTCTGAGGGTTCCCCACTGGTTTGTGGGGTCCCTCAGGGGGCCATTCTCTCCCCTCTGTTATTTAACATCTACATGCAGCCGCTTGCACAGCTGGTGCGGAGTTATGGGCTGGCCTGCCACCAGTACGCTGATGACACCCAGCTCATTCTGAGGATGGAGGGCAGGCCGGAGTCCGTCCCCGATAATTTCCAACATTGCCTTGAAGCCGTCACTGGATGGCTGCGAGCCAGTAGGTTGGTGAATCCGGCGAAGACGGAGATCTTGTGGCTGGGCCGCCCGGGCGGGGTGGGTACCCGGCTTCCGACCCTGGACGGTGCGGCGCTGCACCCAGCGCCGTCAGTGAAGAGCCTGGGCGTCCATCTGGACTCCCAGCTGACCATGGAGGCCCAGGTCTCCATGGCCAGCAAGGCTGCGTTTTTCCATCTCCGCCAGGCGAGGAGGCTGGCCCCCTATCTCTCCCGGGATGACCTAGCCACAGTGATCCAAGCCACGGTCATCTCGAGGCTAGATTACTGTAACGCGCTCTACATTGGCCTGCCTATGTCGTCGATCCGGAAGCTCAAGCTGGTGCAGAACACTGCCGCCCGGCTCCTGTCTGGGGCTCCAGCAGGTTGCCGAATAACACCAATTTTGCAGGATCTGCACTGGCTACCTATTGAGCACCGGGTCGCCTTCAAAGTGTTGGTTCTTACCTTCAAGGCCATTCACGGCCTGGGGCCAGCGTATCTGAGGGACCGTCTCGCCTCATATTGCCCACTGAGATCGCTACGGTCCGAAGAGGCCAACTTATTGGTAATACCATCTGTAAAGCAGGCCCACCTAACATCCACCCGCCGGAGGGCGTTCTCTGTGATAGCTCCTACGCTATGGAACGCCCTCCCGGCCGAGGCCAGAGCCCTGAGGGACCTACTCCCTTTTAGACGGGCCTGTAAAACTTATTTGTTTGGGCAGGCCTTTGGGGAGTAGGCCTTATATATGTTCACTGGGCTGATTCTTTGGCTACTATTTTACTGTTTTAATTGTTTAATAGCTATTATATGTTTTTAACTGTGATTTTATCGCTATGTGTTTTCTGTCGAACCTCTGGCGTTGTGCCATTGGCCTTTGTGAGCCGCCGCGAGCCCCCGGGAGTCGGCGGTGCAGAAATCCCAACAAATAAATAAATAAATAAATAAATAAATAAATAAGAGAGCAGGGATGTACCTCTCTCTAGTGCTGCCTTCGAGCCCAACTCTTTTCTGGCCTATGTCTAGACTGAGGGAAGGAATGGAGGGAAGGAAGGAAGGAAGGAAGGAAAGAAGGAGAGAGGGAATTAAGGAAAGAAGGAAGGAGGGAGGGAAATAGAGAAGGAAGGAAGCAGAGAAGGAAGGAAGGAAGGAAAGAGGTAGAGAAGGAAGAAGAGAAAGAACAAGGGGAACGAAGTAGGGAAGGAAAGATGGAAGGAAGGAATGAAGGAAAGAGAGAGGAAGGAATTAAAGAAGGAGAGGAAGGGAAGGAAGGAAGGAAAGAAAGAAGGAAGGAAGGATGGAACCAATATGCAAAGGAAGGAAGGGGAAAAAGGTAGAGAAGGGAGAAAGGGGAGAAAGACGGAGGGAAAGAAAAAGGGAAAGGAAGAAAAGAGGGAAGGAAGGAAGGAAGGAGAGAAAGAAAGAAAGAAAGAAAGAAGGAGAGAAAGTGGGAGGGAAGGTTGACCACAGCAACACGTGGCGGATACAGCTAGTAATTCTAATAATTTGGGAGTTATCATTGCCTAAATTTTTTGTAATATTCTGGGCTCAGCCCATCTGGTCCAGATGCTTTCCCATTTTTTAATTTCCTAATTACGGTACTTGCTCTATTTCCTCTCTCTTAATGGGTGCTTCTAGTTACTCTCTGTCTGTTTCTTCTATTTTTACTGTCTAATTTGCTTCCACATATTTATTTCTTTTATCCTTTAGCGCATTTTCCAGCCTGATAAAGTTATTTATTTATTTTTTCAAATATCTTTAATTTGTCTTTCATTGACCTACAAATGTTTCCTGATTTATCTCAATCACTGCATTTATCTCATTTTTCATTGTCTTCTTTTGTGCAGCTCTGGCTAACATCTTTTTTTGAGTCTTTATTACTTATATTCAAACAACAATTTTGGGGCCTTTTCAAACTTATGGTTCAAATTGAACATTTTGAACTTCATCCATTTTTATTTTATCTCATTGAGAACTGCCTTGCACATGTTCTTTTTACATAGAGCTTAATATGGCATAGGAGGAATATAAAAAGCACATGCCATTTTGGGTGTAATTAGTGCTTAAACAGTGCAAGGGCAAGAGTGTTAGAAGCACAACATTGGGAAATTAACACAACAGTTTGTATATACTCAAATAAAGTGTATTTTCATTTACACACACACACACAGTGTTCCCTCACTTATTGCTGGGGTTAAGTTCCAGGACCTCCCACAATAAGTGAAAAACCACAATATAGGGATGCTCTATTTATTTTAATATTTATACATTATTTTAGCAGTTAGACACTATTTTAAGCTTTATAAACTTAAAATAAAGGAAAGGAAAGGAAGGAAAGGCCCTTCAAGGCTGGAGGGAGGGAGGACTGAGGAGGGAAAGCACCTTGGAGAACAGCGGCAGCAAACCCCCACAAAACAGTTAAAATACCATGATATATATTTTAAATTAATATTATTTGAAATCTGTAAAACAGCGAGTCCACAATAAGCGAACTGTGAAGTAGCGAGGGAACACTGTACACACACACACACTTTGTTCTTTTTATAATATTTTTTCTCATTTTTCTGTGTCCTTTTCCAATTTATTTTTCCTTCTTGTTTCTTTTTAAGATTATAGTTTTCTTTCATGCATAATACTCTTGCCACTGCTTTCATAGTTTCCCATAATATATTTCTTGATACATTGTTATTGTTTATGCCCCACATTTCTTGCCAATTAGATCCCATTCTCCTATTAATTTCCTCATAATTTAATATATTGGAATTTAATCTCCATCTTTTAATTTGTTCATAATCTTGTCTGTTTATAATTTCTAAATTTACTATAGCAACCTGTGATCTATACAGCTTTCAATGAAGAATTCAAACAGGCTTTTCAGAAAATGATACGATTTAAGAAATGCTCTTAGCTGTCTGGTTTTTAACCAAATTAATTACCAATTCATAACTTTCCTGCCACCTGTATATGTAGTTTTCTATGGGTTCAATGATACATCGTTGCTCTCTTAGTTTCCTTGGCTGTATTCAGGCAATCATATATTCCTTTAATACAGTGTTTCTCAACATTTTTTGAGCCGCGGCACATTTTTTACATTTACAAAATCCTGGGGCACACCACCAACCAAAATGACACTCTAACATAGTAATACATATAGTTAATATGTTTTTAAATGTATTTATACACTCAGTGTGAAACCTGGGCCTGTTTCGATGCACACAACATAGATATCCTGGCAGGAATGGCAGAAAGACATAAACTTCCCACACCGAGCTCCCATAACTAAGAGAAAATACTATAAGAGTTTGGCGGGCATTGACCTTGAGTTTTGGAGTTGTAGTTCACCTATATCCAGAGAGCACTGTGGACTGAAACAATGTTGGATCAGGACCAAACTTGGCATGAATACTCAATATGCCCAAATGTGAACACAGATGGAGTTTGGGGAAAATAAACCTTGACATTTGGGAGTTACAGTTTCTGGGATTTAGAGTTAACACAAAATCAAATAGCATCCTGAACTCTTGCAACAATGGAATTGAACCAAACTTGGCATATTGAACTCTCATTACCAACAGAAAGTACTGAAAGGGTTTTCTTGGGAATTGACCTTGAGTTTGGAAGTTGTAGTTCACCTACACCCAGAGAGTACTGTGGACTCAAACAATGTTATGTTATGTTGTTGTTTGTTTTCTATCCAGAATCACAATGTTGGAAGGAGGCTCACCACTTTAAGGTCCCTAAAACAGGCATGGGAAAACTTCGGCCCTCTGGGTGCTTTGGACTTCAACTCCCACCATTCCTAACAACCTGAGGCCTTTTCCTACTTAAATGGCTGAGGGGGGGGGGGGGGAGGAAAAGAGCCTGAGGCTGCTAGGAATGGTGGGAGTTAGAGTCCAAAACACCTGGAAGGACCAAGTTTGCCCATGCCAGCTTTCGACAGAGACCTCTTCCTCCCCCCTTCCCTTTGCGCCCTTTCTTCCCCCTCCTGCCGAACACTTACTTTTTCTTCTACACTGCCGCTTCTGCTGCCATTTTGATCTGAGGGGGCAGCGTGAGCGTGTTCAGGAGGGGAGGGGGGAGATGTGACCTGTGCGGGTGCTACTGCGCAGACTCACCCCAGAGCAAAGCAAGGCAAAGCAAGCAGAGCGAGGCTGGGAAGAAGGAAGCCCCAGTGGAGAAGGAAAAAGTGTTCGGCAGGAGGGGGAAGAAAGGGTATTGGAGGTTCCAATTTCCCACGGCACACCTGATGATCGCTCACGGCACACTAGTGTGCCACGGCACACTGGTTGGGAAACACTGCTTTAATAAACTAAGACAGAAACAAGCTTTTTGCTTGTGCATCCAACTCTTTGGCTCTTCCCTTCATACAGGTGAGCAAACAAAGTAGAATGTCTACTGGTAACTGTCATTATCTCTCAGTGTAATTTTCACTGTTTTTTTATATTAAAAAAATCCTGTGGGCATTACTGTCCTAGTCTAGTATTTCCTGAAAATGCATACATTTTAATATACAGTTCCACCAATTTACACATTGGTTCCAGACAATTATTTATTATTTATTTACAATATTTATATCCTGCCCTTCAGACGCCAAAGAGGATCACAATGCACACATACACAGCAAACATTCAATGCCATTTTCTAGACATATAGACAGACAGACAGACAGACAGACAGAGGAATTTTTGGCATTTCCACTTTGGTTCCAGCCACAGGCAGAGCTGTGGCTTCATTCACTATGACGCCGAGTCATTTTATTATATTTCCTCCTTCCCCTTTGACCGCTGGCATTTTCATGGTGTTGTAAAATAGCACCCTGCTTTAAGTGGTTCCTAATTTCTCTACTCACAGCTCAGCTGTTTTCAACCTACTTAGGTGGACAGTAAGCTAGGCTTAACAGTTGGGTACTCAATCCGACTCGGGCTTTGAACCTGTCACCTTCTGGTCAGCAGTGATCTAGTACAGCTGGTGATTAACTGGTAATTAACCAGCAGTGCTACAGCCCAGACAAGAATAAATTGGGGCCAGCTTTTGCCCTGGCGAATGGGAAGCGAGGGACAGGAATGTGTTCAAAACAAAGAGCAGAAGGAGTTTTCTTGATTAGATCATGTCCATATGTTAATGAAGATCCGAGGCTTTGACCTTTCGGGCCAAAATAATTCTTTTGTTCTTGGTGAGAAACAGGAATTTGTCCTTAACGACCCTCCTTGTTGACAAAGGGCCACATGCACATTTCCCATGAGAGTTTTCAGTCTTCTGGATGATAAACAAATGAAATAACTGTAGCCATGTACTGGTTTCCGAGGCCAGTAGTGACAGCCAATTGTGAAATATGAAATATAGTTATGCCATAGATCAGTGCTGTCCAACTTCTAACCGGCCAAGGGCCGGATTCCAGGTCACTGATGACCTGGGGGGCCGCCCTGGCCCCGCCCTGGCCTGCCCTGGCCCCACCCCTGGCCCGCCCCGGCTGCCGGGAAGCTTTGGGAGAGAGGGAGGAGCCACGCGGCACCCCTCCCTTCGAGGCATCCTGGCCACAGATGAAGCTGGCGGTTTCGCCGGCTTCAGCGGCTGCCGGGATGCCTTGGAAGGGGAGAGGTGCCGCGGGGACCCCCTCCCCTTGCAAAGCATCCCGGCAGCCGCAGAAGCCGGCGCTGGCTTCAGCCGCTGCTGCGATGCTTTGCAAGGGAGGGGGTGCCGCGGGGACCCCCTCCCTTGCAAAGCATCCCGGCAGCCGCAGAAGCGGCGGCTTCAGCCACTGCTGGGATGCTGCAAGGGAGGGGTGCCGCGGAGGATGCAATCGGGGCGGCGGCGGAGAGACGGAGGCGGTGCAGGGAGGAGGAGCTAGCTCTCTCCTCCTCCCTGCCCCCCCACCCCCACCCCCCCCGCCGCCTTTTTAAAAAAAAATAGATTTTTTTTAAAAAAAATTAAAATGGCGGCTGGGGGCATAGCTGGGGCTGTGCCCAATAGGCTGGGGGGCCGGATCCGGCCCCAGGGCCGCCAGTTGGACAGCCCTGCCATAGATTCTATAAGCCAAAAACGAGATTAAACTCTGAGGGTTTGAGGCTTATGAAACGAAAAGGGGTCTTTCAAAATGGGGAGAGGGGAAAGAAAGAAAACCTCTCAAAACCAGAAAGAATCTTCTGTCATGCAAATTGTTTCAATGATTGGATTAAAGAGTGCAGCCAGGAATGTGGTTTCATCCTAATCTCAAAACAACAGCTGGGTCTTTCACAAACATGTAGCATTTCTTCATATTATTTCTTCTGAATCTTCTGGAACTCGAGTGCTAAGTGGCGCGTGCTCTCTCGGACCGACCTGAAGTTGGTGAAAGACACTCATTCAGCACGCCTGACTTCTACTGTCAGATTTCTGGATAGAGGAAGCCTGGCCGCCCGGCACCCCTGTGACCATCTGCGAGTGATCTCCTCGAGACCCTCCTTGCTGCCTTCCTTCGACGGCACGGTGGAGCTGCCTAGATCCAACTGAGCACCCCCCTGTCGTGCCTTGATCTTTATCTTGCCCCCTCCCTCTCTCCCCCCTCCTTTCTTTTGATGTTGTCTGTCTGTTCGTTATTTACTGTACTGTTATCCAGACTTGTGAACCGCTCCGAGCCCACGGGGAGTGGCGGTGATAGAAGTTTGAATAAATAAATAAATAAATAAATAAATTATTTCACACATGGGGAGGGGAAAACATGCAGGAAAATGGTTACATGGAAAGGGAGGGTTTCAGGGAAATACCACTACCAATATCTCATAACTATTTCATATGCAAGGGGTGGAAATAAAGTCCATATAATCTTGAAAAGCATCAAATCCATATGCTTTGAGAAAATCCATAATAGAAGAGTCCATATAAAAGAAGGTCCATCAGTGTCCATCAGTGAATGTACTGCAAATCCCATCATTCATGGCCCATCCTGCCCTAAACCACACCAGGTTGTGAAGTGGGCCATTGTTCCCCTTTTTGCCAAGTTTGGTTGTGATCCGTCATTGCTGTGGGCCGCAGTTGGTGACTGCCTGAGCCATTTCCTTTTCCCTCTGAGTCATCTTGGAATGGTGGAATGTGGTTGGCCTATCGGAGTACGTTATGCAAATACCATTTCAGTGGCAACCAATTCCCTCTGTCTGGGGCCGTAGAATGTTGGAGTTCTGAGGCTGGCCAATCAGAGCCCGTTATGCAAATAATCCCACAGTGGCAGCCAATCGAAACGCTTGCACATATTCCTCCCTCCGCTCGATCGCTCGGCCGCACCACCGCACCACCGCAAGCAAACACTGACTTTTATTATATGTAATAGATAGATAGATAGGATAGAATAGGATAGAATAGATAAAGAGCAACTCTCGAACACAGGAGAACTCCAGACAAGAAAGAATCAGTGATAGCTAATCACCTCTCAACAAAGGATTCCCACGTACAGTAACAAGCCACACCTAAAAACTGCCAGGACATCAAATGCTAATCAAAGTGGTCAATTGACACATCTAGCTCCAACAGACAAGATTTCTTTCTTCCACCCTGGACCTTCCACAGATATATAAACCCCATTTTCCTAGTTTCCAACAGACCTCACAACCTCTGAGGATGCCTGCCACAGATGCAGACGAAACGTCAGGAGAGAATGCTTCTGGAACATGGCCATACAGCCTGAAAAAACCTGCAACAGCCCAGTGATTCCGGCCATGAAAGCCTTCGAGAATACAATGCCATAATTATTTGTGTCAGCAGATGGCGCCATTTGCATTACTATTGAAGATGAACATTGCCTTTGAAAAAAATCTTAGAAAGCTGGGAAGGACAGTTGGAAATGAAAGAAACACTTCACATTGGGAAACTGAGATAACACAGTCATCTATCTATCTATTTATCTTCTATATAAATAAAAATGTAATGTTCGTCTGTGGGATTAACATAACTCAAAAACCACTGAACGAATTGCCACCAAATTTAGACACAAATACACCTATCAACCCAAGGAGTGACAATCACTCAAAAAATGGATTTTGTCATTTGGGAGTTGTAGTTGCTGGCATTTACAGTTCACCTACAATCAAAGAGCATTCTGAACCCCACCAACGATGGAAGTGAACCAAATTTGGCACATAGGACTCCCACAACCAACAGAAAATTCTGGAAAGTGGGTCTTGAGTTTTGGAGTTGTAGTTCACCCACATCCAAAGAGCACGGTGGACTCAAACAATGATAGATCTGGACCAAACTTGGCACGAATACTCCATATGCCCAAATATAAACACAGAAGGAATTTGGGGGAAATAGACCTTGACATTTGGGAGTTGTAGTTATTGGGATTTATAGTTCACCAATAATCAAACCCCATCAACGATAGAATTGGGCCAAACCTCCCACACAGAACCCCCATGACCAACAGAAAATACTATGTCTTTTGGTGGTCTTCGTGACCCCCTCCCAGGGGTCCCGACCCCCAGGTAGAACCAACTCCCTTCACCAGATCAAGAAAACATAATCAAAGCCCTCCTAACAAAGAGCCATCCAGCCATAGATATATATGATTCACACACATACATTTATGTATATGAAAGATATATAGAAAGAAGGACAATTATATGTTGCATGTTCCAGAGTAGGCAAACCAGACGCTTCTAAATCAACACTGACAAAGAAACAACAATCTATATATATAAAGGAAGAGTCGTCATGGAAAGACCATCCCAAACAGAGAAACCTTACAACGCAGAAACACCAAACTTGCCAACAGAAATAGGCCTCAAGCAAGGTATGCGTTTGTAGCAAAGAAACTTCCCAAAAAACCTAAAAGGCCCCCAAAAACGAGTAAAAACTACATTTCCCAGCATCCTCCGGGGCTGCCAACGACTCTCCCAGCCTCTACATTCTGACAACATGATTGGCTGCCAATAAGGGCGGATTTGCATAACTCCTGTACTGGCCAGCCAACATGAACATTCCGTCCCATAATAAACTGTCAGAGGAGGATAAGGCAAAGGGCTGAGTCACAAACACAAACAGCCAATTCACTTCCCACAGACTTTCTCGCATCTCCTAAATAGGGCACAGCAACGCGTGCCGGGTACAGCTAGTACTATATATATTAGCATATATAGTATACTATATATCAGGGCTGTCTAACTGCCGGCCCTGCAGGTGTTTTGGACTTCAACGCTCAGAAAACCTAGCCAGTTTACCAGCTGTTAGGATTTCTGGGATTTGAAGTCCAAAACACCTGCAGGGCCGACAGTTGGACAGCCCTGATATATATAGTATAGTAAAAAGAAATTATATATATTAGAAAAAAACACTTTCTCATTACTTTATTTTCCAGATCACCAGACTGAGCCACAGCAATGCGTGGCAAGGGACGACTAGTCTTTTTATACATAAAAAAGTAATGTTCGTTTGTGGGATTAACATAACTCATAAACCACTGGACAAATTGACACCGAATTTGGACACAATATACCTATCAGGCCAACAAGTGACCATCACTCATAAAAACACTGAAAAACACAGAAGAAGGGACTTAAAAAGCCAAGAAATAAGAAATACATGACAACAAAACCACATATATACACATACATCCACACACACACAAAACACATATACACAGGCTGGGCCACAGCAACACGTGACAGGGAAAGGCATATGTGTGTGTGTGTGTGTGTGTGTGTGTGTATAAATGCTCTGTTCATTTTGAGTGACATAACTCAAAATCCGCTGGACAAATTGCCACCACATTTGGCCACAAGACACCTACTAACCCAAGGAGTGACCATCACTTTAAAAACTTGATTTTGTCATTTGGGAGTTGTAGTTGCTGGGATTTATAGTTAACTTACAATCAATGAGCATTCTGAACTCCACCAAGGATGGAACTGAACCAAACTTGGCACACAGAACCCCCATGACTAGCAGAAAATACTGGAAGGGTTTGGTGGGCATTGGCCTTGAGTTTTGGAGTTGTAGTTCACCTACATCCAAAGAGCACTGTGGACTCAAACAATGAAGGATCTAGATCAAATTTGGCTGTACTTTTGTCTTATAGCAATTATTTACTGAGTTATTTATTTACAGTATTTTTATTCTGCCCCTCTCACCCTGCAGGGAACTCAGGGTGGATTACAATGCACATATACATGGCAAACATTCAAGGACATACAACATATATAGACAGACACAGAGGCAATTTAACATTCCAGGTTTCTGGCTTCATCTGCGTATGCTCGATTCTGGCCACAGGGGGAGCTGTTGCTTCACCATCCACTTGTGACACTGAGTCCTTGATGGAGTAATTCCTCATTCTTATACATTCTGCTGGAAGGTTTTACATTTCACAGATATGTAAATCCCACTTGCCTAGTTTCCAACAAACCTCACAACCTCTGAGGATGACAGCCACAGATGTGGGCGAAACGTCAGGAGAGAATGCTTCTGGGACATACAGCCCAGAAAACTCAAACTATCTTGTATTTTTTTGCAGCAAATTAATGAAACTGACAACAAAGGAAGAAAATAGCACAAGGAGAGAGAAATCTTGACATTTTTAAAGCTGCTGAGATAGTGGTCCTGCAGTGCAGTGTTTCCCAACCAGTGTGCCGTGGCAGACTAGTGTGCCGTGAGAGATCCTCAGGTGTGCCGTGGGAAATTGGAACCTCCAATACCCTTTCTTCCCCCACCTGCCGAACACTTTTTCTTCTCCACTCGGGCTCCCTTCTTCCCAGCCTCGCTTTGTTCTGGGGCGAGTCTGCGCAGTAGCGCCCGCAGGGGTCACGTCTTCCTCCCTCCCCCCTCCCCTCCTGAACATGCTCACGCTGCCCCCTCGGATTAAAATGGCGGCAGAAGCGGCAATGTAGAAGAAAAAGTAAGTGTTCGGCAGGAGGGGGAAGAAAGGGTGCGAAAGGGAAGGGGGAGGAAGCAGTCTCTGTCGAAAGCTGGCATGGGCAAACTTGGACCTTCCAGGTGTTTTGGATTCCAACTCCCACCATTCCTAGCAGTCTCAGGCTCTTTTCCATTTTCCCCCTCAGCCATTTAAGCAGGAAAGGACCTCAGGCTGTTAGGAATGGTGGGAATTGAAGTCCAAAGCACCCAGAGGGCCGAAGTTTTCCCATGCCTGTTTTAGGGACCTTAAAGTGGTGAGCCTCCTTCCAACATTGTGGTTCTGGATAGAAAACAAACAACAACATAACATAACATTGTTTGAGTCCACAGTGCTCTCTGGGTGTAGGTGAACTACAACTTCCAAACTCAAGGTCAATTCCCAAGCAAACCCTTTCAGTACTTTCTGTTGGTAATGAGAGTTCAATATGCCAAGTTTGGTTCAATTCCATTGTTGCAAGAGTCCAGGATCCTTTTTGATTGTGTGTTAACTATATATCCCAGAAACTGTGACTCCCAAATGTCAAGGTCTATTTCCCCCAAACTCCATCTGTGTTCACATTTGGGCATATTGAGTATTCATGCCAAGTTTGGTTCTGATCCAACATTGTTTCAGTCCACAGTGCTCTCTGGATATAGGTGAACTACAACTCCAAAACCCAAGCTCAATGCCCACCAAACTCTTATAGTATTTTCTCTTGGTTATGGGAGTTCTGTGTGGGAAGTTTGTGTCTTTCTGCCATTCCTGCCAGGATATCTATGTTGTGTTCATTGAAACAGGTCCAGGTTTCACACTGAGTATATAAATACATTTAAAAACATATTAACTATATATATTACTGTGTTAGAGTGTCATTTTG
The DNA here is from genome assembly GCA_030556195.1 of Anolis apletophallus. Lineage (NCBI taxonomy): Eukaryota > Metazoa > Chordata > Lepidosauria > Squamata > Anolidae > Anolis > Anolis apletophallus. Next base: position 28,995,409 of record JARBWK010000011.1, on the reverse strand, counting down.
TGTCATTTTGGTTGGTGCTGTGCCCCAGGATTTTGTAAATGTAAAAAATGTGCCACGGCTCAAAAAAGGTTGAAAAACACTGCTGTAGTGGATTAACTGGCGCTACTGCTGCCAAACCAGGACCATTGATAGTATTTACTACCCACCAGTCAGCACTGTTACACTTTATTAAGGCCAGAGTGTCTAATGGGATTCACTTCTTAGTAATGGAATTACCACTTTAATTATTCATAGGGCTGGATCTTCTCCGCCCACTCATTCCAAGTCCCCCATTAGGGGTTGAGAAGAGCGGGGTAGAAATAATGTAAATAAATAAATAAATAAATTTTTGCTCACTTGGGAGATATGTTTTAATGGCGATGTGGTTTTCTGTTGAGTTTTTATGTATTTTAATATGTCTTTGTAGTTGTTTTAAAACTGTATAGCATTGAACTTTTGCTGTAATGCCGGTCTGAGTCCCTCGATAGAGGTGAGAAGGTCGGGGTACAAAAGTTTTAAATAAATAATAAATATGCTGTTAACCACAGCATCACTGCTTTTAAGGTCAGATGGTGCACAATATTGGCAGACCGGTTGTGATTATTCTTGCCTCCTTGCAGGCACTTTCCCATCCATTATCATGCCAACATCTTTGCACTCTCAAACACAACGCAGTTAAGAAGTGCCCTCCATGTTTTCGGTAGAGTGCAAGTGTGCATAGGTTACACCACTGCTTCTCAAAGGGCACAGATCACTGGCTACTAGCCCTTGGAGAATTTATGGGAAAGGAGGAAATAACTGTAGCCAATGGGCAGAAATATGTCGCTGGTTCTTGGCACAAGGCTGCAGGGGGAAATTCCTGCCTGATTTCCATTTCAGATAGCTTAAGAAACACTGGGTTAGGTTACAGGCACAAAACAAGAAAACTACAACAGATGCATAAACAAACGTGAAACATTAATTGTAAGATGTATTGATAAATTGAAATGAAAACCAATACAAGAAACCAGATATACACAATGTAAAAGATATACACAATGTACACAAAGTAAACAAACATACTGTATATGAAACATAAGCTACATCAACACACTTAGAACACTACCAAAAATGACCTAATGCATTAACAGGCATCTCAAAAATTGTTAAAGATGCATAGCATAATCAGTTCCAGCCAGCACTGTATATTTGTGTCTTTTTATTATTTTTACTAGCTGTACCTGGCACACGTTGCTGTGCCCTATTTTGGAGATGTGAGGAAGTCTGAGTATGTAAGGGTTGGAGTTGTTGTTAGTTATGGTGTTGTTGGGGTCATGGCTGTGTTGTTGTGGGTTGTTTTGGTGGGTGGGATGTTGGAGTCCTGTGGAGTTGTTGTTGTGTGGTGTTGCGGGCGTTCTGCATAGCTTGTGGATATACAATGTTTTTTGTCTTTCCGTCTGCTGTGTTGATGTAGAGGTTGATGCGTGTGTGGGTGGGGTACTTTGGAAGTGAGTGGAGGTACCTTGAAATCCCATTATCCATGGTGTGTCCTCCTCTAATCTGCAGTCGGATGGAGTGTGGGTCATGGGGGGCATTGTTTGCCAAGTTTGGTCTTTATCGGTCTTGGTTCTGGGACACAGTGGTCTGTGGGGAATTATGGGTTTTGAAGTACTACAAATCCCATTATCCATGGAGGTACTTCAAGTCCCATAATCCATGGTCCACCCTCCTCCAAACTGTAGTAGAATGTAGCGTGGGTCATAGGGGCTCTGTGTGGCAAGGTAGGTTACTGTAAATTCAGGCCATACACAATGTCCCATGAGCTGAGGCCTAGTCAGGAACAGCAAGTTAATGAAGCCTTACTGTCAATTCAGGCCATACACAATGTCCAATCAGCTGAGGGCTAGTTGGGAGAATCAAGTTAATGAAGCCTTACTGTCAATTCAGAGCGTAATCAGCATTCCATTAAGTGAGGCCTAGTCAGGGAAATTAAGTTAATGAAGCCTTACTGTCAATTTTGGGCATGGTCTGTGATTTGAAGGGGTGTAAATTTTCTGTGGGAAGTGAATTGGGTGTTTGTGTTTGTGCCTCAGCCCTTTGCCTTATCCTCCTCTGACAGTTTATTATGGGTCAGAATGTTCATGTTGGCTGGCCAGTACAGGAGTTATGCAAATCCGCCCTTATTGGCAGCCAATCATGTTGTCAGAATGTAGAGGCTGGGAGAGTCGTTGGCAGCCCCGGAGGATGCTGGGAAATGTATTTTTTTTTACTCGTTGTTTTGGGGGCCTTTTAGGGGGGGGGGGGGGAAGTTTCTTTGCTACAAACCTACCTTGTCTGAGGCCTATTTCTGTTGGCAAGTTTGGTGTCTCTGCGTTGTAAGGTTTCTCTGTTTGGGACGGTCGTTCCATGATGACTCTTCCTTTATATATATAGATTTTATCCCTACAGTCTATCACACCTTTCTATCACTGTTTTGAGTTTGTGCATTTGTTCTGGTTTCTTTGCTTTGTGCCATCCTAATTTGAGGCTCTTCTGCTTTTTTCATGAATCCTAGATTTTAGGCAGCCTTAATAATTTTCTGGGGCCGCAGTGGCACAGTGGGTTTAACCACTGAGCAGCTGAACTTGCTAACCAGAAGATTGGCAGTTCGAAGTCGCGGGATGAGGTGAGCTCCCGCTGTCAGCCCCAGCTTCTGCCAACCTAGCAGTTTGAAAACATGCAAATGTGAATAGATCAATCGTTACCGCTCTGGTGGGAAGTTAATGGTGCTCTACTGTCGTACACCAGAGCAGGAACCTCTCTGACTTTAAACACTACACCAACTTGTTAAAATTAGCAAGCAGTTTATTGAAGATATATGTAGGCAAAGATGGTAAATATATGTAGGCAATGATGGTAAAGTTCCAAAACAGAGGCTTATCCATGAGTTTCAAGGCAAAACAAGATACAAAAATCCATGAAACAAGGCAGCATGAAAAATCCGATACACAAATCAAGAGCTTGGCAAATACTTGGTATATGAAACTAAGAACACTTGAAAACAAGACTGTGATGAAATTCCAACGTTGACCCAACTGAGGCAACTCTTTCCCATGAATCAATATAAAGCTTTTCTAGATCCCAAAATAGAAAGGAAAGCATTTCTCTTGACCTTAGACCCAGATAAGGGCTGCTTCTCTCTCTTTTCCTGCAAAAGAACTGATCTTCTTTGCACCTGAGCACTCTGTCTCTGTTTACAAAAGCCTTGCTTTCTATCTACAGTCTTATTAACTTGACTCTCATTAATTTCTGCACCTGACAAATCATCTTCACACAGTTCCTCTGAGAAAGACTGTGAAGAGCATCACCCAGGAATGTGGCCTTGTGAATCTTCCTACGATAGCCTCACATCTGAGCTTAACTCAGGCCCAGGCAAACCCTCATCCCCATTGCCAACAGACCCAGGCCCACCATCAGGAACATCACCCCCATTCCCATCATGAACATCAGACACAATCACAAACTGAACAGGCTGACTTACAACATCCACACAGTCATGCCAGCCACATGTCCTAGGACAGTGTTTTTCAACCTTTTATGAGCCGTGGCACATTTTTTACATTTACAAAATCCTGGGGCACACCACCAACCAAAATGACACAAAATGACTCTAACACAGTAATACATATAGTTAATATGTTTTAAAATGTATTTATATACTCAGTGTGAAACCTGGGCCTGTTTCGATGAACATAACATAGATATCCTGGCAGGAATGGCAGAAAGACACACACGAAGGTCTTGCTCAACAGCTGGGAGATATAGTTCACCCACAATCAAAGAGCACTCTGAACTCCATCAATGATGGAATGTAATCAAACTTCCCACACAGAACTACCATAACCAAGAGAAAATACTGTAAGAGTTTGGTGGGAAATGACCTTGAGTTTTGGAGTTGTCGTTCACCTATATCCAGAGAGCACTGTGGAGGGGAGGGAGGAAGACGTGGGATGAGTCTGCGCAGTAGCGCCCGCACAGGTAACATCTTCCTCCCTCCCCCCTCCCGCAGAAGCGGCAGTGTGAGCAAATCGAGGCAAAGCAAGCAGAGCAAGGCTGGGAAGAAGGGAGCCCAAGTGGAGAAGAAAAAGTGTTTGGTAGAAGGGGAAAGAAAGGGTATTGGAGGTTCCAATTTCCCACCGCACACCTGATGATCACTCACGGCACACTAGTGTGCCATGCACACTGGTTGGGAAACACTGTCTACAGAGGCACTCTGAGAGTGCCTTGGACCGCAAGAAGATCCAACCAACCCATACTTCAGGAAATAAAGCCCGGCTGCTCATTAGAGGGAAGGATGTTAGAGGCAAAAATGAAGTACCTTGGCCACATTATGAGAAGACAGGAAAGCTTAGAGAAGACAATGATGCTGGGGAAAATTGAAGGAAAAGGGAAAATGGGCCGACCAAGGGCAAGATGGATGGATGGCATCCTTGAAGTGACTGGCTTTACCCTGAAAGAGCTGGGGGTGCTGACGGGTGACAGGGAGCTCTGGTGTGAGATGGTCCATGAGGTCACGAAGAGTCGGAAGCGACTAACCAATAAACAACACAGACAACACTGGTTCTTCAGCTTAGAAATGGAGATGAGCATCACCCCTCAGAGTCAGACATGACTAGACTTAATGTCAAGGGGAAACCTTTACCTTTAATTATTTTCTGAGAGGACTAAACAAGGTCTGCCTTAATATTTCTTAGTGGTCATTTACGGCACTTCTGCTAGATAATGCCGTAAGGAGGCTCAACTTCACAAAGCAAATTTGGCCAATTATTTCAGGACAGGGCTTACTATCACCGGAACCTATTATTAAGGCCTCCCTCCTTCTCTCCATGTTGTCAGCACAATGTGAACTGCCTTGCTTTCCATACACGCAAAGTGGCGGAGTGTATTATTTTACACATGGCACAAATTATTATCTGGCTTGATAAGGGATGGTCTGTGAGGAGGTCAGAATGAGAACAGCTCTTTCTGCCCATGCTGAAGACAACCTGGACTCCAAAGGCTGGCATGCTGGCTCTGAGAAAGGGGCTGTGTTTCTCCTGGCTGGAAATCTGCTGAGAAGCAGCATCTGCCGGCAAAGCAGAGATTTAACCAAGTCACTGCTGGCAGGATTTTGCACTGCAGCAGCAGACCTTGCCTCCATACTGGGATCGTTGTGCAATGCTGCACTTCACCAACTCCACTACCTGCCTCAGCATGACTGAAAGCAAGACGTCTTCGCCCTCCTTCTAGGTAGGATTGGGTCCCTGCCTCCTCCAACAATTGATTTCCTATTGCAAGGTTAGAAGTGTCTTGTTTTGTACAGTTGTCTGCTTTCTCTCTATTGTACTGCATTATGCTATGAGAAGACTAGGGTAGTGGAAGAAGAAAGCCGGATCATGGTATTACAGCATGGCCCATTGTATTTCAAATCCTTAGGAAGAAATGTAGCTGACACATGGCTGGGAATGTATTGTCGAAGGCTTTCATGGCTGGAATCACTGGGTTGTTGTGAGTTTTCCGGGCTGTATGGCCATGTTCCAGAAGCATTCTCTCCTGACATTTCTCCTGCATCTACCGCAGGCATCCTCAGAGGTTGTGAAACATCAGGAGATAATGCTTTGGGAACATGGCCATACAGCCCGGAAAACTCACAGCAACCCACATGGGTGGGAGTCACTTCCAAATAAATGTGCTCTAAGAAAGCAACTCTTGAACTCAGAGGCAAACCATCCCCGTGGATTTTGTGTAGCAGAAATTTCTGTTTTACTTGTGGGGGACAGATCTCCTGCAATGGGATGGACCTCCTGCAGAAACTTGGGTGATGTGGTTATGTTCTTAGGGATAGTTCATGGTAGTCAATGAAGGCTGCAATCCGCACTTTATGCGTGTCTGAAACAGTCCTGTGAATTTTGGTAAAGCTATTCTAAAGGAAGTGGCCCAGTTTGCTTTTGATTACTCTGTGATGGTATGCCAGTGGGACAGTATGACTTAATAAATCAAACAAAGTGTTTATTAGGACAAAACACTCTTATGGTTCCTGTGGAGTACTGTATAACCTTGACAAGTTCATATACAGCTGAAATGGATGATGTTATATGGGTGCGCTTAACACGGGTGGCGCAGTGGATTAAACCACTGAGCTGCTGAAGTTGCTGACCAGAAAGTTGGTGGTTCGAATCTGTGGGATGGGGTGAGCTCCTACTGTTAGCCCCAGCTTTTGCCAACCTAGCAGTTTGAAAACATGCAAGTGTGAGTAGATCAATAGGTACCGCCTAAGAGGGAAGGTAACGGCGCTCCATGCAGTCATGCTGGCCACATGACCTAGGACAGTGGTTCTCTACCTTCCTAATGCCACGACCCCTTCATACTGTTCCTGATGTTGTGATGGTCTCCTACCATGAAATTATTTTTGTTGCTACTGCACAACTGTAATTTTGCTACTGTTATGAATTGTAATGTAAATATCTGATATGCAGGATGTATTTTCATTAACTGGACCAAATTTGGTACAAATACCTGATACGCCCAAATATGAATACTGGTGGGGTTGGAGGGGGAATTGATTTTGTCATTTGGGAGCTGTAGTTGCTGGGATTTATAGTTCATCTATAATCAAAGAGCATTCTGAATTCCACCAATGATGGAATTGAACCAGACTTAGCACACAGAACTCCCACAGAACCAACAGAAAATAATGGAAGGGTTTGGTGGGCATTGACCTTGAATTTTGGAGTTGTAGTTCACCTACAACCTTGAGTTTTGGAGTTGTCATTTACCTACAACCAGAGAGCACTGTGGACTGAAACAATGATGGATCTGGACCACACTTGGCATAAATGCTCAATATGCCCAAATGTGAACACTGGTGGAGTTTGGGGGAAATAGACCTTGACATTTGGGAGTTGTAGTTGCTGGGATTAGTTGCTAGTTCACCTACAATCAAAGAGCCTTCTGAGCCCCACCAACAATAGAATTGGGCCAAACTACCTCCAAGACCAACAGAAAATACTGTGTTTCAGATGGTCTTTGGCGACCCCTCTGACACCCCCCTTACAAACCCCCAGGGTTTACAGTTCCCACCCCCAAGTTGAGAAACTCTGACCTAGGAGGTGTCTATAGACAACGCTGGCTCTTCAGCTTAGAAATGGAGATGAGCACCACCCCCCAGAGTTGGACACGACTAGAATTAATGTCAAGGGGAAGCGTTTACCTTGATAACACTTAGGAATACTTGGGCTCAACATACTACAAAGTATAACATTTGAGACTGTAGCCTTATACTTTAAGGCTGAGGGTGTAGTCTAAAACCTGTTACGATTGGAAGGGGTTATATTAGAATGGAAAAAACAGGAGAAAAAATAATAATGCTGAGTTAGCAAATGTCGGATTAATGCATGTCAAAGCATTAGATCAGTGCAGCAGCAGCAGCATGGAAGATTGAAATAGGCTGCATTTCATTGAGGAAAATATGTGATTTTTTCTTAGCTGATCTATTATGAAGATTAATTTATTTAAGAAATTAAAACATTGAGAAGTAGACAGTGATTATACTGAAGGCTCTCAGCTCTCTAGAAAAATTATTACTGCCTCATTCACACATGAGTCTATTGTTTCATAGAGTCAGTAAATAATTAACACAGCAGTTAATATTGTATTTTTAATGTATTTTATGGGTTTGCTTACTGCAAATCCCATCATCCATTGTCCATACTCCCCCAAACATATTGTTTTTGTGATTAATCACTATGCTTTAATTAGGTTCAATTTGTAACAATTAAAATACATCCTGCATATTAGATATTTGCATTAGAATTCGTCAGAGTAGCAAAATTTATTTATGAAGTAGCAACGAAAATATGGATGGGGCCACCACAACATGAGGAACCTTATTTAGGGCTCACGGCATTAGAAAGGTTGAGAACCACTGCATTGATACATATATCTTTCTGTTTAATTGCTATTACATTTTAAAAAATTTCTAGGGGGGCGGTGAGTAATTTTTTTTCTGGAAAGGGGGCGGTAGGCCAAAAAGGTTTGGAAACCACTGCTCTAGATGCATAATTAGTGGGATTCAGTGTGATCTCTGGCTGCAGGGTAAACTACATCTCCCTCCATGGTGGGTCAGTCCCCTCAAATCCCTCCAGTAGGTTCAGTTGGTCATATTGTTTCTCTGTGTCAAGTTTGGTCCAGGTCTATCATCGGTGATGGTCACAGTGTCTCTGGATGTAGGCAAACTATAACTCCCAGAAATGAAGGTCAGTTCCCCCCAAACCTCTCCAGTATTTTCAGTTGGTCATGGTGGTTCTGTGTGCCAAGCTTGATTCAGGTCCATCTTTGGTGGTGGTCACAGTGTCTCTGGATGTAGGCAAACTACAACTCCCAGAAATGAAGGTCAGTCCCCCCCCAAACCTCTCCAGTATTTTCAGTTGGTCATGGTGGTTCTGTGTGCCAAGCTTGATCCAGGTCCATTGTCAGTGGAGGATCACAGCGCTCTGACTTGATGTAAGGTGAACTACAACTTCCATCACGTGGAATCAATCCCTCAAATTCCTCCAGTATGTGTAGTTGCTGATTAGTTCTGCTCGGTTTGTTGTGCAGACAGAGTTAAAAAGAGTAGGAAAGGGTTAAGGGAGAGGCAGTGGGCGGGATCATACAAATTCCACGCCAATGGAGAGAGTAAGAAACACTGGGATGTCTGTGGTGGGGAAACACATAAAATCTAGGAGGAAACTGTCCCCAAATGAAAGCATTCATTGGGTGGTAGGCAGTATGGTGTCTGGGGAGGACCTTGACAGGGTTTGGGCTACATGTTCATGGCTCTCGTTATAACCTTAAATGTAATTGGAGGGAGGGCTTTTGGTGGCTCCTCAGCACTGTGAGCTAAAGCCTTTTGTGAATGTGGGAGCCTGTCTGTGGAAGTGGGCACCCCAGCCATGCACACAGACACACACACACACATACAGTGTGTATATATATATATATATATATATATATATATATATATATACATACACACACACACACACACATATACATACATACTTTTATTATTTGTATGTGTATAGATAGATTATAGAAAATAGATAGATGTATGTTTTGGTATGCAGCTTTCCTTTACTCTATGCTTCTTGAGGTTGTGGGAGGGGCTGCAGACCACATGGTCAGATCTGGGACTGCTCAAAGCTTAGACTCCATTTTAGAACACAGAGATGCTGTTACATTTTGGACTGTTAAGAGCAGACTCATGTTGCTGTTGATTCTAAGAAAGATGCCCTGTTTTATGCGCACAACTTCCGTCACTGAATTGACAAGTTATGTCTCTCTCGGCATTACTTTGCGAACGGGGATTCTTAGGAAGGACTCATCCCACGCTTTTTACCAGCACGTTGATGACTAAAAAGACCAATCTGAGATAGGCAAGTTCGGTTGCAGAAAGCACAGCAGAAAGTCTCCTTGGGTGATGCTGTTTCTAAGTTGCGGTTCTCTCTGCGTTGTCCTTTCTCTTCGAGACTCATTCGGCGTGTCTTCTCAAAAGAGGCCGCAGCATTGTGGATAGTGCGTCTCCATGCCTCCCGATGTGAGGCCAGGGTGGGCCATTGTTGGTGATCAATCTGGCCGAGCCTGAGATGTTGTTTCAGGGAGTCCTTATATCTCTTTTTGGGAGCGCCTCCCTTATGCTGACCTGTGGCAAGTTCACCATAGAGTAGTATCTTTGGGAGGCGGTGGTCCTCCATCCTAGAGACATGCCCTGCCCAACGCAGCTGTGTTCTCAATAGCATAGCCTCAATGCTGGTGATCCTTGCTTGCTCAAGGACAGCAACATTTGTCACATAGTCGGTCCAGTGTATATTTAGGATTGTGTGAAGACAGCGCTGATGAAAGCGTTAGAGGAGTCGTAGGTATTGGCGATAGGTGACCCATGTTTCAGACCCATAGAGGAGAATAGACAGTACGATAGCTCTGTACACACTGATTTTGGTGCTTTGCCTCAGGTGCTTGTTGCTCCAGACTCTTTTGTGAAGCCTTCCAAATGCACTATATGCCTTTGCTAATCTGTGATCTATCTCTTTATTAATCTTGGCGTCTGAAGAAATGATGCTTCCCAGGTAGGTGAACTGCTGAACGGACTTAAGCACAGATGTGCCGCAGCCTGTGCTGACGTGAGGATGATGGTGTTCTTCCTGTGGTGCGGTCTGGTAGAGAACTTCCCTTTTCTTCAGGCTGACTTCCAGCCCAAACAAAGTTTTTTCCTACTCTGGCATTGAAATCACCATTTCATTAGGAGGCATTAGGAAGGTTGAGTAATAGTAATATAGAGTGTCAGCAACAGGGAAGTAGCAACTAAAATAATGTTATGGTTGGGGGTCACCGCAACATGAGGAACTGTATTAAGGGGTTGGAAGCTTGGGAACTCTAGCGCAGTGTTTCCCAACCAGTGTGCTGTGGCACACTAGTGTGCCGTGAGAGATCATCAGGTGTGCCGTGGGAAATTATACCCTTTCTTCCGCCTCCTGCCGAACACTTTTTCTTCTCCACTCGGGCTCCCTTCTTCCCAGCCTTGCTCTGCTCGCTTTGCCTCACTTTGCTCACGCTGCCGCTTCTGCTGCCATTTTGATCCGAAGGGGCAGAGTGGGCGTGATCAGGAGGGGAGGGGGGAGGGAGGAAGAGGTGGGGCGAGTCTGCACAGTAGCGCCTGCATGGGTCACTCTGTTCTGCTCATGAGGCAAAGCGAGCAGAGCGAGGCTGGGAAGAAGGGAGCCCGAGTGGAGAAGAAAAAGTAAGTGTTCGGCAGGAGGGGCAAGAAAGGACGCGAAGGGGAAGGGGGAGGAAGAAGTCTCTGTCGAAAGCTGCCATGGGCAAACTTGGACCTTCCAGGTGTTTTGGACTCCAACTCCCACCATTCCTAGCAGCCTCAGGCTCTTTTCCTCCCCCCCCCCCTCAGCCATTTAAGCAGGAAAGGGCCTCAGGCTGTTAGGAATGGTGGGAGTTGAAGTACAAAGCACCCAGAGGGCCGAAGTTTTCCCATGCCTGTTTTAGGGACCTTAAAGTGCTGAGCCTCCTTCCAACATTGTGATTCTGGATAGAAAACAAACAACAACATAACATAACATTGTTTGAGTCCACAGTGCTCTCTGGGTGTAGGTGAACTACAACTTCCAAACTCAAGGTCAATTCCCAAGCAAACCCTTTCAGTACTTTCTGTTGGTAATGAGAGTCCAATATGCCAAGTTTGCTTCAATTACATTGTTGCAAGCGTTCAGGATGCTCTTTGACTATAAATCCCAGAAACTGTAACTCCCAAATGTCAAGGTCTATTTTCCCCAAACTCCATCTGCGTTCATATTTGGGCATATTGAGTATTCATGACAAGTTTGGTCCTGATCCAACATTGTTTGATTCCACAGTGCTCTGGATATAAGTGAACTACAACTCCAAAACTCAAGGTCAGTGCCCACCAAACCCTTATAGCATTTTCTCTTGGTTATGGGAGTTCTGTGTGGGAAGTGTGTGTCTTTCTGTCATTCCTGCCAGGATATCTATGTTGAGTTCATCGAAACAGGTCCAGGTTTCACACGGGGTGTATAAAATACATTGAAAAACATATTAACTATATGTATTCCTGTGCTAGAGTGTCATTTTGTGTCATTTTAGTTCGTGGTGTGCCTCAGGATTTTGCAAATGTAAAAAGTGTGCCGCGGCTCCCGAAAGGTTGGGAAACACTGCGAGTCTAGCGTGTCACAAACAGGGAAGGCAACATGAGCATGTGGGGAGTGAGGGGGCGGGGTCTCCTTCCAAGGCCACGCCCCCTGACGTCACGCCCCCTCCTCCCCCTCCCTCCCTCCCAGCCTGCCTCCATCCGGGCTGCTCCCCGCCTCTCATTGTCAGGAGGCGCCCGCGCTGCAGCACTCGGGCCGGATCCAAGCGGCCCCCCGGCTTCGAGGAGAAGCGGTCCCCGGCGGGGAGGCCCTGCAGTGCCGCCCTGGGCTGCTCCGGGAAAGAGGTAAGGAAGCGGGGCAGCGAGAGAGAGAGAGAGAGAGACGGAGGGAGGGAGGAAAGCGCTGCCCCAACCCAGGAATGTGAGGCATCCGCTTTGTTCGAAGGGCCGGTCGGAGGGAGAGAGGGAGAAAGAAGTGCGCTCTGTGGCCGCTTCCTTCAGGGAAAGAGCAAAAGCCCGCCTTGCTGCTGGGGGAACTTCCCAGGTTCTTCCCAAGGAAGGGAGGGAGGGCCGGGCCCTTCTTCCTGCTCAGGAAATGGAAGAGGGCGGGGGAGAAGGAGCCGCAGGAGGAGAGCTTGCGACGCCCCTTCGAGGCTGCGGAGCCCCTCAGGAGCCAGCCCCCCTTCCCTTCCGGGCTCAGGACTTTGGCCAGGCCTGGCCCAACTTGGGCCCTCCTCCCAGGTGCTTTGGACCTCAACGCCCACCGTTTCCTAACCCCCGGTGGGAGTTGGAAGCCCACAAAACACCTGGAGGGAGGGCCCAAGTTGGCCCAGGCCTGGGATACTGGAACCTGATTGGCTCCCAAACCACATCACTCCGGATCGTGGGCTTACCTGCTTTGAACTGGATTATATGGCAGTGTAGATGGGTGCAGAGCAGGCATGGGCCAATTTGGGCCCTGGACTTCAACTCCCACTATTCCGAACAGTTACAGGCCCCATCTCTCCCCCATCCACTTAAGTAGGCCTTCTCTAAGTTGGAGAAGGGAGAATGTAGGCAAGCAGCTATCCCAGGCATGGGCCAACTTGGGCCCCCCAGGCGTTTTGGACTTCAACTCCCACCATTCCTAACAGTCTCAGGCCCCAACCTTTTCTTAGCCACTTACATAGGCCTAAACCGAGCTGGAGAAGAGAGAATGTAGGCAAGCAGCTATCCCAGGTATGGGCCAACTTGGGCCCCCCAGGCGTTTTGGACTTCAACTCCCACCATTCCTAACAGTCTCCGGCCCCATCCTTTTCCCGCCTCAGCCACTTAAGTAGGCCTTCACCTAGCTGGAGAAGGGAGACAGTAGGCAAGTAGCTATCCGAAGCCTGAGCAAACTTCGGCCCCCAGGTGTTTTGGACTTCAACTCCCACCATTCCTAACAGTCTCAGGCCCCAACCTTTTCTTCCTCAGCCACTTACATAGGCCTAAACCGAGCTGGAGAAGGGAGAAGCAGGACAAGGGTTTTTGCTTTCCTTAATTATTAATTAAGGCAAGCAGCTATCCCAGGCTTGGGCAAACTAGGGCCCTCTAGGTATTTTGGACTTCAACTCCCACAATTCAGCTGTGTGGAAGAGGCCTCAGTGTCCTTTACGGCATTGTGATGAGTAGAAATTGGGCTTGCCCCACAATGGATTAATCCCTTACAGTGAAACTGCATATGTTGCCTTTCGCCCTATTGTGGAGTTGTTAAATATGTGATATGAAAAAGATTGTAATGCAATGGGTTAAACCCTTGTGCTGGCAGGACTGCTGACCGAAAGGTCGGTGGTTTGAATCTGGCAAGCGGGGTGAGCTCTCATCTGTCAGCTCCACCTTCCCATGGGGGAACATGAGAGAAGCCTCCCACAGGATGGTAAAACATCCGGGCATCTCCTGGGCAACGTCCTTGCAGACGGCCAAGTTTCTCACACCGGAAGCGACTTGCAGTTTCCCAAGTTGCTCCTGACATGGAAAAAAACCCTTAGGTCAGATGGCATGAAAAGTTTGGATGGAGCACATTACTCCAAGGAGAAAGTGAAACCTTGGGGCCTTGGGAGTTTAATGCTGGAAGCCATTGCAATTAGGCCGCATGCTATGTTTGGGAGACAGCTTCATCAACAACTATAAACGGTCCGTTGTTGCTTTGTGTATACAACATATTTCTTATATATATATATATATATAGAGAGAGAGAGAGAGAATGAGAATTTATTATTCTGTTTTGTTTGTTCTTCTCAAGTCTTTTATTATCGCAACAGTCTGGCAAGGCCGGCAATAAATTTTAACTGAATTTTTAAAATACTGTTTATATTTAATTCAGTTTTAATGTTAGCACATTTGTATATTTTAATTTGTATGCTAATGTTTAGTCACTTTGAGTCTCCTTCAGGAGAGATAAAGTGGGATATAAATAAATATAATAATAGTGATGTGTGGTAAAAGGCTTTAATGGCCAGAATCACTGGGTTGCTATGAATCTAACGGGCTGTATGGCCATGTTCTAGAAGCATTCTCTCCTGACGTTTTGCCCACATCGGTGGCAGGCATCCTCAGAGGTTGTGAGGTCTGTTGGAAACTAGGCAAGTAGGGTTTATATATCTGTGGGGTAATGTCCAGGGTGGGAGAAAGAACCCCGCCCAATCAAAGCAAGTTGAAATGCTGCAGTTGGCCACCTTGATCAGCATCGAATGGCCTTACAGCTTCAAAGCCTGGCTGCTTTGGAATCCTGTTGGAATCCTCGATGAAGCGGGGAAATTCCAGACAAAAGACAGTCAGGGCCAGCTAACACCTCACAAGGGGGGATTCCCCCAGGAAGGAAGGAACCTGTCTGGACACCACTTGTTCCTGAACAAACCCTAGTGATCCCATCTATGATTATGTATTCTTTTTAAACTAGAACAAATACAGCATCGTGTGTTAGAACTCCTGGTTGTTATTGCTCAGTTTCAAGTGACATACATTCAAACCTGTACTTGTCAATACAGAGGTTGGGTTACTCTGCAGAAGGTCACTATTGGGACAAGGGAAGTGAATGTTAATAAGTTGCTATGAGTTTTCCAGGCTGTATGGCCATGTTCCAGAAGCATTCTCTCCTGGCGTTTTACCCACATCTATAGCAGGCATCCTAAGAAGTTGTGAGGTCTGTTGGAAACTAGGCAAGTGGGGTTTATATATCTGGATTGTCCAGGGTGAGAGAAAGAGCTCTTTGTCTGTTGAAGGCAAGTTGGCCAGCTTGATTAGTATTGAATAGCTTTGCAGCTTCAAGGCTTTGCTGCTTCCTAGCCTGGGGGAATCCTTTGTTGGGAGGTGATTAGCTGGCCCTGATTGTTTCTTGTCTGGAATTCCCCTGCTTTTTGAGAGTTGTTCTTTATTTACTGTCCTGATTTTAGAGGGTTTTAAAAATACTGGTATCCAGATTTTGTTCATTTTCATGGTTTTCTCCCAAATTGGCCATCTAAGGTAAAAGGTTTCCCCTGACAGTAAGTCCAGTCATGTCTGACTCTGGGGGTTGGTGTTCATTTGCATTTCTAAGCCTAAGAGCCAGCATTGTCCATAGACACCCCCAAGGTCATGTGGCCGGCATGAATGAATTGAGCACCGTTAGCTTCCCGACGGAGCAGTATCTATTGATCTACTCACATTTACATGTTTTCGAACTATTAAGTTGGCAGAAGCTTGGGCTAACAGTGGGAGGTCATACTATTCCCTGGATTCAAACCTGCGACCTTTCGGTCAACAAGTTCAGCAGCTCAGCAATTTCACCCACTGCACCACCGGGGGCTCCTTGCTTAGCCCCCGGTAGGCTTAAATGGCCTTGCAGCTTCAAAGCCTGGCTGCTTCCTGTCTGGGGGAATACATTGTTAATACATTGGACAGTTTTAATGTTATGCCATTTGAATGGGAGAAGAGTGTGGACCTCTGGATGTTTTTGGACCGCATCTCCCATGGGTCCTTCTTGAATCGCAAGTGTTGTGGGGAAATAATGAAACTGAAGTCCAGCAGTATCTGGCTTGCAATACTTTTTCCATGGTTGGAATGGGATGCTGTGTGAGTTCAACAGTCTGAAAAAATAGTGGGCTTCATGTGTTATGTTTGTTTCTACTTTTTTTAGTCTGCTATGAAGACCTAGAGCTTTCCAAACATTTCATATTGTTGACACACTTTTTAGTCATGCATCATTTTGCGACACAGTAATTCAGTTTTACTAGCAAACTGCAGGCTAAACCAACCTTGTATAAGAGATACTGACATGTACATAAATTATAATAATGAAATGTATGGGCATTTATCTCAAGAACCCTTTTTAAAAATGTGATTCATTGCTTATTTCACATCGACTCAGAGGTGTCTCACTGCGTTTGCGTGACACACCTACACGCTGCAACCAACACACCAGTGTGTCGCGACACAGTTTGGAGAGCTTTGACCTGGAGGGAGTGCCTGCATAGAGCAAACCCAATGGGCAAGTGGTGCAGGGAAGCTCGAAATGCAGTAACCAGTCAAGAACTCTTCTGCGTCAGGAAGACTTGTTTTAATCAAACTTCACCCCCAGGGTAGAGATGTTTGTGCTCAATTTACTCTGAGGAATTTTTGCAGCTTTCTCTAAAATGAAACCAGCTCCCTTGCTCATAGAAGCAGATTTTGGGTGTGAATCTGAGCATGTTTATTGCCTTCTGGGTCTATTTTTGTTTATTCAGGGCTGATGAGTGAGCAAGACTGTTTTAGGAGCATGGGAAGGAGCCAGACCATTGCTTTCTGAGGAAACAATGCATTTGTTTTCACTAAAGTTATATGGAATTCAGCACTTTTGGCTGTGGCCAAGCTATTGTCTGAAAGAGAAGCAGGACAAGGGTTTCTGCTTTCCTTAATTATTAATTGTGCCTGGTTCCTCTGTTGGTGCTCTGATACTAAATTTGTCTCAGCAAGCCAAAGGCAGCATTCTTTCCTCCTTCTCTCCAATTACCAGTGCCCTGTGGTTACTTAAAATAAAGGCACTTTGCTTATACCTGAGCATGCTTTTTAAAAAATCTGATCAACACATATTTTGGTGCCACAAATATTACACCTGTTTCTGGACATATTTGTTCTGCTGATTCTTAAAATGGCACCAGTTTCCACCTATCAACTCTAGTTTTTTTGAGATACAGAACATATATTTATTTATTTCCATCATTTCTACCCCGCTTCTTCTCAACCCCCGAAGGGGGGGACTCAGAGCGGCCAAACAACGGCAACAATTCGATGCCACATAGTATACATATAATAAAAGCAAACAGTTAAGAATAAAATACATTAAAATACAGCTAGAATTAAAATACATTAAAAATACAATTAACATTAAAATGCATCGTGTACATTCACAACAGTTAAAACAGTATCCCATCCATAAGCATTAGGTCTTATCCACCAGATTGCCATCTCAATCCAATCAAAGTGCCAAATCGTGCTAAAGTGCAAACGCTTGGTCCCATAACCAGGATTTCACTTTTTTTCTGAATGCCAGGAGGGATGAAGCTGATCGAATATCAATAGGGAGTGTGTTCCACAGACGGGGAGCCACCACCGAGAAGGCCCTATCCCTCGTCCCCACCAACCATATACTAGTCACCATCTGCTCTATCATAAAGAATCGTGATAACCATAGCTAAGAAACTGAGCTGATGCGGTCAACCTAATGCAAGTTTCTGAATCGGCGCTCCAAATAACTCCAAGAAATAGGCCGAAAAACCAAGATAGCAAGAAGAATGTATGTGTGTTTGTGTATTTTGGAAGTAGGAATGTTGAACTTCTGGAAGAACCGCCAGAAGAGCTGGAATGGGCCAAACCAAAGGCTTAGCATTCTGTTCCTATAGAGGTAAACCAGATGCTTATAGGGCTCTCACAGCAGGACATGAATGCAGTAGCATCCTTCTGTTCTATGTTCCCTAGCAGAAGTGTATTCCTTTTGACATTGGAGATGATATAGCCATCAAAATTAGTAGATGACACTCAATGAATTCATCCAATTACCTTTTAAAGCCACCCAGTTCGGTAACCATTTGCTCATCTCCTGAAAGCAAATTCCATATTTTAATTATCCAGTGTGTGAAAAAGTTTTAGCAATAACGTTTTTTCTGTCTTGCATCATTCAGCAGATTCTATTATTATTGCATGCATTTGTTACCAATACCACTACAATAAATAATAAAACTTTATTGATACCCCTCCACCATCTCCCATAGGGACTTGGGGCAGCTTACAAAATAGCATAAAGGATGTCATACATAAAATACATAATACATAAAATAAAATACATCAACATAAAAACAATAATACATTACATCAGTGTTTCTCAACCAGTGTGCCAGGGCACACTAGTGTGCCGTGAGCGATCATCAGGTGTGCCGTGGGAAATTGGAACCTGGGGGGGGGGGGTCTACTGTGTTGAAGTATAAAAACCCTAAGAAACCTACCTTGATAAAGGCACAAAATTACAAACAGCCCCCCTCCCCACCCGTTGTCTACTTGGTCTCTCCCTCTCCATGCATTGGGAAGGCCCGCCTCCTTTTCCCCAAGTAGAGACCTCCTCTTGCCTCCTGGGGGTTCTGTGTGGGAAGTTTGGCCCAGTTCTATCATTGGTGGAGTTCAGAATGCTCTTTGATTGTAGGGGAACTATAAATCCCAGCAACTACAACTCCCAAATGTCAAGGTCTATTTCCCCTGAACTCCATCTGCGTTCATATTTGGGCATATTGAGTATTCATGCCAAGTTTGGTCCTGATCCAACATTGTTTGAGTCCACAGTGCTCTCTGGATATAGGTGAACTACAACTCCAAAACTCAAGGTCAATGCCCACCAAACTCTTATAGCATTTTCTCTTGATTATGGGAGTGCTATGTGGGAAGTTTGTGTCTTTCTGCCATTCCTGCCAGGATATCTATGTTGAGTTCATTGAAACAGGCCCAGGTTTCACACTGAGTGTATAAATACATTTTAAAAACTTATTAATTATATATATTACTGTGTTAGAGTGTCATTTTGTGTCATTTTGGTTGGTGGTATGCCCCAGGATTTTGCAAATGTAAAACGTGTGCCGCGACTAAAAAAAGGTTGAGAAACACTGCATTACATTACTACAACTACTATTATTATCCTTGCTTGTTTTAACATGGTTAACACGGTTATTATCAGAGTGAAATTAAAATTAATTTCTGCCCACTTACCATTACCTTATGGAGCTGCCCTTGTGCTGGCAGGACTGCTGACCTAAAGGTTGGTGGTTTGAATCCGGGGAGCGGGGTGAGCTCCTGTCTGTCAGCTCCAGCTTCCCATACAGGGACATGAGAGAAAGGAGCTGTGTTCTAGTTGTAGAAAAGTCTAAGGACTACAGGGTGGGCTCAAAGAAAAGTTGGTGGAAAAGATGAAATTTTAAAAAATGAATTTCAACATTTCCCACCAAACATAAACATCACAGCTCAAATTGATTCAGTTTTTGGTTTGTTTGTTTTTTTGCTGGCAGACCAATTTCTTATTTAAACAGGTCTTCAGCTTTTAACTGCTTGGTGCACAACATGTTGATTTTAATGTCCTTTTAACTATAATATCATTTTACCGTTTTTACTGGTTGTATGTTATATGTGCACCCTGGAGTGCTTTGTAAGGCGCCCTGAGTCCCTTTGGGGAGATGGTGGCAGGATATAAATTAATAATAATAATAAAAATAATTTATATTCTGCCACCAAAATTATTATTATTATACTAAATCAATATTTCTAAGTCTTTCATGCTTTTTAATATTGGTGTTTCAGATTGCTTCTAGCTGTATTTTAATTATTGGGTGAGCTGTTTTGGGTCCCATATGGAAGAAAGGCAGGTTATACATTAAATAAGTGAGCACTAGGGCAACAGTTTCTCGGGGTGCAACGAATGGTCCAGTTCTAAGCTACCTTGGGCCTAATACTACGAAAATGTGGGATGTAATAAAATACATAGATAGATGCAGATATGACAAAATGAGTGGTGCAACATCTAATTATTAGAGCCTAAGGAAAGGGGGCACATTGTTGCTCTACTTCTGGCAACAAAATAACTCAGCATGGTGCCATTTTTCCTGGTGCTACCACTGAAGTGAACCCCTACAAGCATTCTTTGTCAATACAGAAGGGCTAAAGTTGGGGAAAAAATTGGACTGCAACACCCAGTGTGGTTAAGCGGCAGGGAGAGAACATTGCTAAGAGTGCTTTTTTAGTTGGCAAAGTAGCATCATTTTTCTCCCAACAGAAGTTATATTTTGAACTGAGAAACTTTATAGGACACATACAACAAACATTCAGTGCTGATTATACAATCTTATTTCCGGCATCTTGGCCACGGGGAGATGCTGTCACTCCATCTTCCATGACAAGCTTTCCTCCGATCAATGTCCTTAAGGGTGTCTTTATTACCTCCCTGCTAGAAGCGGTACCTATTTTTATCTACTCACATTTCTGCTTTTGACCTGCTAGGTGGGTAAGTGAGCTGGGCTAGAGGTGGGAACTCACCCCAACCCAGGCTCAAACTGCCGGCCTTCCGATTGGCAGGATTTTTCTGTAGCACAGCGGTTTAGCCTACTGTGCCAAGCCCACCCTCTCAAATATCCCAAAGGTGCCAGATCCTTCTGGATCTTAAAAGCCAAGAAAGGCTAATCCTAGTTAATACTCGGATGGGAGACCAGCAATGAATACCAAGTGCTGTCAACTATATTTCAGAGGAAGGAACTGGCAGGACTACCTCTAAGTTTTTCCTGCCTAAACAAAACTCTATGGGGTTGCCGTCAGTTAATAGACTATTTGAAAGCCTGCACAACAAACACACAACTATTGAAGGCTCACAAAGACAGAACCAATTTTTAAATAAAAAAGTTTGAAAAAGAATACATTAAAAGACAGATCCAAAATTGACAGCCCTTATTTCTTATTTTTCTACTATGCAGGACAGACATTTACTTCACACACTCTGTGTGTTACTACTACTGTCTTATAGTTTCATACTGACCCTAAGGTGGTGTCCGTGGGTTAAACCTTTGTGCTGGCAGGACAGTGGTTCGAATCCAGGGAGTTTGCGTTCCCTCTGTCAGCTCCAGCTCCCATGCAAGGACATGAGAGAAGCCCCCCACAAGGATGGTAAAACATCAAAATATCTGGGCGTCCCCTGGGCAACGTCCTTGCAGACGGCCAGTTCTTTCACACCAGAAGCAACTTGCAATTTCTCAAGTCGCTCCTGACTTAAAAAAAAAATACTGACCCTTTTGGATTAGTTCCTAAATGGTCCCTCCATTAACAGTCCCTCCACAACAGTCTCAGGCAGCAAATATTAGGGGGCATTCCCTAGCTCCTCCTCATAAGCCACCAGCTCATTCTTTTCACTTGGAATAGAGATTGTCTTGTAGTCTGTTCTGCATCCCAAGTTGCTCAGAAGTAATGGAGGATGCTCTCCTATTGTCAGTGCTCCTAGTCCATCAGCTTGTGTCTATAGCAGGCCTGGTCTGATGTTTTGTCCTTTGCCACAGGCAGGAATATATCCTGGGCAGACACTATAGACTACCTTAAGCCCGTTTCTGACTTGGGTAGCTCATAAGAATATTGCCTCTCACAAATAAGAATTCTCTCTCTCCACCTTGCCCATGAAATATTCTTTAATTCCTTAAATTTCTAACGTTTTCAAGAATCAGACACTGAAAACCATTAACACATAGAAGTCCTCTGCTGTCTTCTTGTTCCATTGGTAATGTGCTCCTTTTCTTTGGATGCCGCCCTAAAGTGTATTTCTTAATGCTTGACTGAAAGTTTAAGTTACTGCAATGCTAGAAATGTAAAACGTAATTACTAGGGGACTGGATTCTTATTGTGGAAGCACAGTGTGAGTAGTAAGAGGAGACAAATCCCCTTTCAGTTCTATTATCCAGCTGTGGATGCCTATGCATGAGGATCACTCTTTTTGATTATCAGAATTGATACTCTGATTATTCTATGCAATAATCTATTCAGGTTTGCAACCAATTTTCCCCTTTTCAGCAGAAAAATGTAGGAGGAAATGTCATTTTGATGCCACTACGAGGCTGAAACCCATGCCAATCTGCTTTAATTCAACCAGCAATCTTAGCAGCAGATGCCCTAGTTTTAGTCCCCTCAGACCTAGGATATCTGAATAGTTCCTAACACACGGCATTCCTGAAGTTACCTGCTTTGAACTGGATTATATGGCAGTGTAGATAGGTTCAGAGCAGGCAGGGGCTAACTTGGGCCCTCCAGGTGTTTTGGACTTTAACTCCCACAATTCCTAACAGCCTCGGGCCTCTTCCTTTTACTTTTCCCTTTCCTTGTCCCCTTAAGCGGCTGAGGGGGAAAAGGAAAGGCTTGAGGCTGTTGGGAATTGTGGGAGGTCCAAAACATCTGGAGGGCCCATTGGCCCATGCCGGGTTCTGAGTGTCATGCTCGCGGTCCAAATCCATCCTGCCATGTTCTGTGTGGCCTACATTTCAGAACTTGTAGCATTTAAAATGGTTGTGCTTGCATGTTGCTTTGTCCTAGTTATTATTCACAAAATGTGGTCAATGGTTGAAGCTGGTGTGCAATATGGTTTCTCAGGTTATTTAACGATACCTTAAGGCATTTATACAGTCTTACCATTGCACATGGTAGTCTGGAGGCAACCATAAGGCTGATGTGGCCCAGGGATGAAAATTAGCTTGACATCCCTGCTTTATGGTTTGTTTCTGCCATTTCTCTCTCTCTCTCTCCTTCTTTCATGGTTTTAATGTCCTTTATGGCACTGTGATGGGTAGAAATTTGGCTTTTTGCACAATGAATGAATCTGTAACAATAAAGCTACATGTGTTGCCTTTCACCCTATTATGGAGCTGTTGAATATTGTATCCAGGAAGCAGTGCGATAAGAAAAGGTTGTAACACAATAGGTTAAACCCTTGAGTTGGCAGGACTGCTGACCGAAAGGTCAGTGGTTTAAATCTGGGAAGCAGGGTGATCTCCAGTCTGCCTCCTCCAGCTTCTCGTGCGGAGACCTGAGAGAAGCCACCCACAGGATGGTAAACATCTGGTCTCCCTTGGGTAATGTCCTTGCAGACGGCCAATTCTCTCACACCAGAAGCGATTTGTAGTTTCTCAAGTAGCTCCTGACATGAAAAAAGTCTCCTTAGGTGGGAAATTTTGACCAAGTTTTATATTATTGTCATTTTATTAATGTATTTCTTTACAAATATAAAACAGATGTAGTAAAATGTTACATTATCCTATTCATTCATTTATTTTGTACATTTGTACCACGTCCTTCTCACACACACACACACCCGGGGGGGGGGGGGGCGACTCAGGGCAGCTTCCCAACAAGCATTCATTTTAGTGCTAATCATAAATATAAAAGTTATCCAGAAGTTAAAAATATAATTAAACTATCAATATAATTCAATAAAAAGAGCAACGAACACATATAAGCACAATCAAGATATTTTTCTTTAAGAATCAATCCTCAAAAGTCTGTTTATGTGCTTCCAAAGCAAGGAGAGCTCCCTTGAAAGAGAGGGCAGTGTTAGAGGACAGTGTTCCATGCTACTTGTCCTGCACTTCTTCATCAAGGCTGTTTCAGTGGTAGAGTTTGTTCCATTTCCTGTGCTGAAATTTGGCTACCAGTCCAGTAAGCTTCTTCCAGTATCCTAGTCCACCATCCAGACCACCACGTTCTCATTACTTTTGAATAAATCTGTATTTGCGTATACAAACATGATTAGATATCTTGGAGATGGGACCCAAGTCAAACACAGAAAAAAAATTATGTCTCTTATACACATCGCCTGAAGATAATTTCATACAATGATTTTGTGCATGAAACAGTTTATATACATTCAACCATGCTGAATTATTTGCCTTCTTTTGACGCCTACTTGACAACAACTGGTTATACATGGGATTTGCAAACACAATTGCTGTCAGGCGCAACATGGAGACAGGTAGATCAGTGGAAAATGGGTGAAACAATGCCCAGAAGCAGCTCAAGTATGTTTCAAGGATTAGGGAGGCAATGGAAAAAATAATACTTTAGCTGATCTCCATCACACACCAGAAGTATGAAGGGATTGGTGATAGCATGGGTGGAAATACAGGATATGTGTCTGTTGGTCAATATTCTGCTGTGTACAAAATCTTGAGCTCAGGACTAGAAAGATGGAGGCTAGAACCTAAAGGTAATTTTTATTAGGATGGATATTACAACTGTTTGAAGGGCCTTTCCAAAGTACTTAAAAGGATCAAAGAAGGGTTTTCTGTATAACTATCTGTGCCGTTGTGTGTGTATGTGTGTGGGGGTGTAGTTAAATAACCCTAGGTTAATCCACGCACTTTGTTATGGAATGGTGGGTGCACTTAAATATTCTTTTGCAGGTATGTTTGTTTCTTCTTCCAATGTCTAGGTGTGTGTGTGTGTGTGTGTGTGTGTGTGTGTGTGTGCAGACAAAATGGCACCATCCAGGCACAGAAGAGAGGGAGCACAAAACCTGGGTGAATGCCAGTTTTTTCAGAAGTACAAAAAGATGGGAGTGAGGCACAGGAAACTTAGTTAGAAGGCATTCTCCAGTATGAGTACACTAAATGTGTGGGTACATTTAGAGCAGTAGTTCTCAACATTCCTAATGCTGCAACCCCTTAATGCAGTTCCTCATGTTGTGGTGACCCCCAACCATAACATTATTTTTGTTGCTACTGTTATGAATTGTAATGTAAATAAATGATATTCAGGATGTATTTTTATTCACTGGACCAAATTTGGCACAAATACCCAATACACCCAAATTTTAATACTGGTGGGGTTGGGGGGATTGATTTTGTCATTTGGGAGTTGTAGTTGCTGGGATTTATAGTTCACTTACAATCAAAGAGCATTCTGAACTCAACCAACGATGCAAATGAACCAAACTTGGCATACGGAACTCCCACAACCAACAGAAAATAATGAAAGGGTTTGGTGGGCATTGACCTTGAATTTGGGAGTTGCAGTTCACCTACATCCAGAGAGCACTGTGGACTCCAATAATGATGTATCTGGACCAAAACTTGGCACAAATACTCAATATCCCCAATTGTGAACACTGGTGGAGGTCTTTTGTTTTTTTTGGGGGGGGGGGAGGATAGACCTTGACATTTGGGATTTGTACTTCACTTACAATCATTATGAACCCCACCAACGATAAAATTGGGCCAAACTTCCCACGCAGCACTCCCATGACCAACAAAAATTGCTGTGTTTCCTGATGGTCTTTGGTGATCTTTTTGACACCCTCTCACGACCCCCCTGGGATCCCGACCTCCAGGTTGAGAAACGCTGACTTAGAGGCAGGGGTGGCCCCAGCGATTCCGCGACCTACGCGGTCGCGTAGAGCGTCATCGGCTGGGAGGGGCACCACCGGCTGGGAGGGCGCCGCCGCGCTGACTCCGCGCCCCGCCGCCGCCCTGCCCTGCGCCGCCCGTCCGCGCGTGCGCAGAAGCACCTACAGGCGCTATAGCACCTGTAGATGTTTCTGCGCACGCCCTCGGAAGCACGCGCCTCCCTCCCAAGCGCCTGCTGCTTCGGAGCCAGCGCGCATGCACAAAACCTGCACTGCACGCATGCGCTGGCTCCAAAGCGGCAGGCGCGCTTGGGAGTGAGTGCGCGTGCTCATACATTTGCGCGTGCGCAGAAACATCTACAGGCGCTATAGCGCCTGTAGGTGCTCTCTTGCATGCGCGCCGGCAGAAAGGTGCGCCGCGGAGGTGTGCCGCGTCCGATGGGGCCGCCGGCGGCGTGGCGGCGGTGAGTGACGCGGTGGCGGGGGGGGGGCGACAAAATTTCTTCGCGTACCCCCCCAAATTAGGTCGGGCCGCCCCTGCTTTGAGGCAACATAATGTTGCTTAATTATTAGTGACAGAGGGCACAAATAACTAGGGAGGAAAGAAAGGAAGAATGGAATAATGGAATGGATTAGTGTGGAGGCGGTCATGGTGGAGTGAGTGGAAAATGAACAGGAAGTCTCTGTTGCGACATTTTCACAGGTCTCATTTGTATGATATGTTCCTTATGTTAAACATTTCACAATGATCTCTTCTACATATTTGGGCAACTTCTCACATTATGTAAAGATGTATCATAGAAGGACCATGCCTTGCAACAATGAAAAAAAATGAGAGGTGTTGATGAAACAATTTTATGGACTGCCATGTTTGAATAAATCCTCCAGCTGTTCTATAATAGTAGATAGTCTTGAAATTATTTAAAGGCAATGTGAGTGACTGGCTGGAAAGCCAGATTTTTATGTATTTTTTATTCATGTATAATTCAATGCCAGCCCTTTTGACTGCAATTTGGACATTTTATGATGCAGGAGACCAGTGGTTCCCAACCTGTAGTGTGTAGATGATCTGCAAGAACCAAATATGGTTCGTGGCCCCACCATTACTACACTGTTGCCTCAAAACCACACTGCAACAAGACAAGAGCAACTGATCTCACGAAACCCTCGTATAGTGCTGGGGCAATGGGGATGACAGGAGGGGAGAGACTGACTACCCATGAAAAATTACTACTACCACATCAGCTCTACATTATTAAATATAGTTTTCTGTAGGCAAGCAGGTGGCAACTACTGGATGGCATATGTTCTGTCTCAGAAACTAGAGCTGATGTTTGTCTATCCAATGCAATTTTCTGAATCAGCACCCCAATAGCCAAAACAAATTTAAAGTTGACCAAAAACCTATTCATAACCATTTTGGTACTAATGTTGGAGAATGGTCCCTGGTCAAAAAAAGGTTGGGAGCCACTGCAGTAAACTCATAGAGCTAAATGAAGTCACACAAAGAAGAAATCCATTGAAATAAATGAGAAGCCATAGAACGGGCCTTTAAAATTACAAGACTGATAACTACTTCACTTACTAAAACAAAGCATTGGATATTCAATCAGAAAGATGACTATATAGATAAATCTAATGATGTAGCATCATGAAGCAAAATGTACGCACTTGAACTCCGTCAGCTATTAAAACCAGATACGACTTTCTAAAGGGCCTTATAGAAAGGAAGGTGTGTGCCGTCTACCAAAATACCATCAGTGAGGGCCACTTTTTTTCAAAATGCTTCATATCATATGTCTACTGAAAAGTACTATTGAATTTAAAAAGACTTAATTTTCATACTTGCCCAGATACTTTTTGGGCTTCAAATCCTAAAAGATCCTGCCAAGATGGCCACTTTTCAAGCTTTGTGCTTACCACGGGAGCTCAACAAGATTTATTTCTGGGTAGCCAGGCGTAAAGCTCTTGAGTATGTGTGAAGATTTTGAGTATGTTGTATCAGTTCCCTCTACAGTGTGAAATTATGTTTGGGAGGGATGATGATGACTGTGTTCAGACATTTCTGAAAGGCTTCAAGTTGGAGGAGGCTGTTTGTAGTGACTGTCATTAAGTCTCTGGAGGTTTCAGGCATGGGGTTTTCCCAGCCCTATTTGATAGTTCCGGGGATTGAACCTGTGACCTTCATCGGGCAAAGGATGTTCTTTGCTATTAAGTTATTAGCTCCTCTCCGATTGTATTTCACTCCTCAGTTCCCTTGGGGCTGAGGATGATTAAGAGAGGTTGGACCAAGTGACTTCATTAGTCATATTTGGCTTTGGGGCTTCAAGCACACCATTCATGACTCGAGTAGAGAAATGTCTTTGAGCTGTTGGGATTTTTGCTTATAATTGGCATCAGTAGTGAGTCTCCCATGACCCAAGGGGTGAACAGTTATTCTGGTATGGATTTATTTAGTGTATTTAGTTAGTTTTTGCATCGAGATAGGCAACTGACACAGAGTTTTAACAACCCACTTTCGGTATTTGTAATCTCCAATTCACAAAAAAAGGATCAGTGGACAAGACCTGGCTCTAAGGTACATAGGGTTCAAAATGCTAAAAATAAATATTTTGATTTAGCCCCACAAAACAAAGAAACAAGCTGGAAAATCTGGAAACCAAGTCTTATGCAGAATGACTTAGAGTATGTTTAGCCCAGAGAAAAGTAGGTTAAGATGAGACGTGATCGTCTTGTTTAAGTATTTGAAAAGATAAAGATTGAGAAAGGAGCAGGCTTGTTTTCTGCTGCACCAGAGACTAGGATATGGAGCAACAGATTCAAACTACATGAAGAGCTTCTACGTAAATAATATAATAATAATAATAAACTTTATTTATAACCCACCATCATCTCCCCAAAGAGGACTCGGGGCAGCTAACATGAGGCCAAGCCCAAAAGCAGCACAACACAAAACAGCAAGGAAAAAAATCATAACAAAATATCAGGGGAAAAACCTCCTGCTGGAAGGAGCTGTTCAACAGTGGACTCTGCTGTCTTTAAATGTGGTGGAGTTTCCTTCCCTGGAGGTTTTAAACAGAGGCTGGGCAGCCATTTGTTGGAAATGCTTTAATTATATATTGCCCGTATGGCAAAGGGTTGGACTGGATGACCCTTGTGGTCTCTTCAAACAATATGATTCCGTTATTCTGTGATAAGCTTAAATGCAAGAATTAAAAACAGCAACAGTGTACAGTAATGACAGAGCAACAGGAAAGCTTGAGGGGATGTTTTTATCTATGTTCACCACAAAGTCCCATTGCTTCATACTGAAATCCCCGGGCTGTTATAATAATAATATAATAAAACTTTATTTGTATACCACTCATTTGGAATTCTGGTCCTGTCCTCTGGGTATTATTTTCCCCTCCAATTTAGTGTTATCTGCAGATTTGGTAAGCATGATCTCTATTCCATTGTCAAAGGCCCCATCTACACTGCCACTTAATGCAGTTTGAAAGTAAATTCATTTAATGCAGTTGAATGTAATTCAAAGTCCACATTGATCTGAGTGGTCAGTGTATATGTGTCCCTAGTCTCTGGGTTTGCATTTTGCTTTCAGCTTTCATGTGGTATGGTATAAACAGGACAGGTGTCACCTTCCTTTTGCTATAGGCAGCAATTTTGGCATGGATGGTTCCTTTTGCTGCGGCTGCACTGCCATGCTCTGGCCATAGTCCAGCCCACAATCCTTGATGTCATCATTATACTGTGTAGCATGGGCAGGGCTTGCTGCTTCTTGTGAACTGAATGAAGGATGTGAGTCAACATGCTTTTATTATTTATATATGTTGGTTGATTTTAACAGACTGTTTTGGGTTCATGGTGTAATCTGACACAAAATCAATACCTTGATAAAGTTTTGTTTCGATTAGCTGTACAGAGAGGTTCATCACAGTTACAGGCAGATTTATACATGCTCACAAAAGTGGAGGAAAAATATTTCTAATAGATTCATCCAGGTCTTGTTTCTTTGTGAATGTTGAATACTCTTTTGGAACATGTTTGAAGGAAAAAGTCCTGAGCACCATTCAAGAAAGAAAAAAAAACCTTTTCAGAATTCTTTATTTATTTATTTTTATTCCAGTGTTTATACCCCGCTACTTCTCAACCCCCGAGGGGGGACTCAGTGCGGCCTAACACATGGCAACAATTCGATGCCACACAATACATAGTGAAACACAGTTAAAATTAAAATACATTAAAATACACCTAGAATTCAATACATTAAAATACAGTTAATATTAAAAACATCATATACATTCATCACCATTAAAACAATGTTCCATCCAAAGTCTTAGATCTTAACCACCAATTTGCCAACTGACCAGTCTAAAGTGCCGTGTTGTGCTAGGGTGGAAACGCTTAGTCCCAAAGCCAGGATTTCACTCTTTTTCTGAATGTTAGGAGGGATGAAGCTGATCGAATATCAATAGGGAGTGCGTTCCAAAGACGGGGGGGCCACCACCGAGAAGGCCCGCCCTCGCGTCCCCGCCAACCGCATTTGAGAGTTTGGCGGGAGCGAGAGCAGGGCCCCCCCCCAGATGATCTTAAATTACGAGGTGGGACATAGAGGCCGATGCATTCGGACAAGTAAGCTGGGGCAGAACCGTATAGAGCTTTAAAGGTCAAAACCAGCACTTTGAATTGAGCTCGGAATTGGACAGGCAGCCAATGGAGCTGACACAACAGGGGGGTGGTATGCTCCCTGTATGTAGCTCCGGTTAGTAATCTGGCTGCCGCCCGTTGGACTAGTTGTAGCTTCCGAACTGTCTTGTGACCAGAGCGTGGACGACCGTAGCCAGATCAGCCTTCCCAAGGAACGGGCGCAGCTGGCGCACGAGTCTTAACTGTGCAAAAGCTCTCCCTGCCACCGCCGAGACCTGGGGTTCCAGGCTCAGCGATGAGTCCAGGATCACTCCCAAGCTGCGAACCTGCGTCTTCAGAGGGAGTGTAACCCCATCCAACACAGGCTGTAACCCTATGCCCTGTTCGGCCTTTCGACTGACCAGGAGGACCTCTGTCTTGTCTGGATTAAGCTTCAATTTGCTAGCCCTCATCCAGTCCGACACAGCAGCCAAGCACCGGTTCAAAGTCTGGACAGCCTCCTTGGGGACAGGTGGGAAGGAGTGACAGATCTGGACGTCATCTGCGTACAGATAACACCTTACTCCGAAACTCCAAATGATCTCTCCCAGCGGTTTCATGTAGATGTTAAATAACATCGGGAACAGTACTGAGCCCTGAGGGACTCCACACAACAACGGTTGTGGAGCCGAACAGGTGTCACCCAATGACACCTTCTGGGTACGACCTTCCAGGAAGGATTGGAGCCACTGCAAGGCAGTACTGCCAAGCCCCATGTCTGCAAGGCGACCCAGAAGGATACCGTGGTCAACGGTATCGAAAGCCGCTGAGAGGTCCAGCAGAACCAACAGCTGTTATAGCAAGGGTTTGGGGAATTCTGGAAGCCTTGAATAAATACTAATTCCTACTCTTGCTGTTATATGTAGTTTTAGATAACCAAAACATCATACCAGCCTGAAATGACCATGGCCACAACTAGACTGGAAAGCATTTGGAGATAGTAGCTTCTATAATCCTTCATGTGACATTATAGTAAGCTTTCCTTCATTAGATCAGGGCTTTTGGTGTTTCATTGTCACAAGTACTCTTCCCCATAGCCATGTAACATGGTTAGGTAACCTGTGTCTCATTCCTATCTTGCCCCTGGTTCTGCACTTTCGTACTAGACCAGGCAGCTTCAGGACTTTTCCTAAAATATTTTGAGATTTTGGAAAAGTTACATTTTTGGACAGCAATTACAGAACAATCCAAAAGGTTTAGTCAAAATTAGTATTTCCAAAGTGGATGCATTCAGGGAAAATGGATGTTGACGCCAGAGTATGGGGATAGCATATTGTTTTGATTTGGAGCCAGTCATTCTGTCCACACTGTGCGAGGCTGCTCCAGAGTTTCACCAAACTTTCTTTAATGTGGGGCTAAACGGTCTCAGTCCAGTTTGTCTCATATCAAACATCCCTGGACGTTGTTTGGGCATCTAGGAGCAGACCTTTATGTGGCAAAGTGTATTGTATCACTTTGGACTACAGTTATATATGAAGGAGAATCAGATTTGGAATGATCCCCCTTTTAATAAACTGCCTGTAAAGAGAAAACTAGATTTTTTCAAAGCTCTTTACAAACCTTTGCCTGCTCTGCAGGGTTTCTGTGTGCAGACAATCAAACATAGCTGTGCATCCAAAAGCAGTATCACAGACTCAAAGCTGTCATTTTATTCTCACCTCTTTCTATTGTGAATGTCAAGCCTTAGCAGAGCTTTGTTCACTTTGTGGATGAAAGTCTAAAAAGTGAAGGAGAGTCAATGCTGACTATTGATTTTAGTTCACTACAACCCCACTGCAATGCTGAACATGCAAATACCTACTACATTCACAGGTGGGACTTAATGTATAGATAAGATTTTCAAATGGCTGAAATGGACAAATTAACTTTAATTCTACAGCAAGCTAATACACAAAAACTGCAAGAAGAATGGAAACCTTTTATGGATTTTATAAAAAAAACAACACCCAGATAATATGATTACAATAGGACTTGTGAACTAAAAGTAAAATGAAATAATACATGTGTATAAACTGTATCATTTGCATATTTAAGAGTAAAAAGTGTTAGAAAATTATTGAGTTAATACTTTAAAATTAGAATAGAAAGATGTATAACTTTGAGAAGGTTGATACCATAGATGTATACATTATAGGAAGATTTAGTATGTGTAGAATCTACATGAATGATAATTATAATAAATATTTACATGTATATTGCTAATTACTAACAAAAGAAATTAACTCTAAGCTATGTATATACTGTAGATGGCTGTTATTAAGAGTAGAAAAATAGGGTTTGAATAAATTAATTGATAAAATAGTAGAAGGAACACTCTAGTCTGAAAGAGAAGAGAAGGAAAGAAGGGGCAATATAAGAAGACAAATGAAATCAATTCAGATCCTGAAGGATAAACTTCTACTCTTGTTAGAGAAGATATCATAGTTAGAACTTTTTTGCCTTTCTTCCTATACTGAAGAATATGTATAATGATACTCCAGTGGGTGGAAAGGAGTAATAATGTTGAACGTCATCTGTACACAGATGGCGTTCTACTCTGTTACTCCTTTCCACCCACTGCTAAGGAGTCTGTTCAGGTCCTGAACTGGTGCTTGGCAGCTGTAATGGTCTGGATGAGGGCAAACAAACAGAAATTGAATCCAGACAAGACAGAGGCACTCCTGGTCAGTCATAAGGCCGAACAGGGTATAGGGTTTCGGCCTGTGCTGGATGGGGTTACACACTCTCTTACAGGATGGGGTCATTTTATTTTCTTGAAACAACTTCAGGTCCTGGTTGTTAGTTTTCTGCTGAGAACAGAATGTTTGTTCCTTTACTTCAAGAGAGTGGCAGGGATTTTATGATATGTTCAAACTTACATGCAAGTGTCTTGGGACTGATGATAATGTCCATTCTATAGTAGCAAGGCATACTAGGTTTTCCCTCTTGTTTTGCAGAAGAGGGAAGCAAAATGTGACTGGCATGATTTCCTTACCCCCAGGAGAGTTCATTCTGTATCTGGTTTAACTCATCACACTAAGCCATCATTTAGAAAAATGTACACAAGTTGGAAAAGTTCCCATGAACCTTGACATAACAAATTCTATGATATTTCTCCCATGCTTGGAGAGGTTATAGCTGTTTTTAGTTCTGCTTTATTGGAAGTTTAGTTTACCACAGCATCTGAACTAGATATAATGTAGAGCAAACTCTATTTAACAAGTTAGCTTTACAATCCACTTTGGTTTGTTTTAGACTGATCCAGCAATATGCAACAGCACATGAAGTCAAAATGATCTACCTACTCACTACAAAAATGTAAAACATATAACTTTTCAAATGTATTAAGGATTCTTTGTATGTATGGCCATCCAGCCATAATAATAATAATAATAATAATAATAATAATAATAACCATCTCTAGGCCAAGGACCTTCTGCCTTCATGCAGCAAAATCACAATCAAAGCACCTCAGACAATGCATAAGCTAGAGCTTCATATTCAGCAAAACAAAGGCATGAAAGTGAATAGGGAGGTTCTCTGTACTTCCCTCAATCTTTGCTCAGAGAGGCCTGGTTCTGGGTTTGGTTCTGGTTTTTCACCATCTTGCCT
The DNA here is from genome assembly GCA_030556195.1 of Anolis apletophallus. Classification (NCBI taxonomy): domain Eukaryota; kingdom Metazoa; phylum Chordata; class Lepidosauria; order Squamata; family Anolidae; genus Anolis; species Anolis apletophallus. Next base: position 28,962,125 of record JARBWK010000011.1, on the reverse strand, counting down.
CCCATCCACAGAAATGCTTTTTTTGGTATGATATAGGCCAGGTATCATATAGGTATGTGAGCCCATGGTGGTGCAGTGGGTTAAACTGCTGAACTTGCTGACCGAAAAGTTGGCAGTTCAGATCTAGGGAGCGAGGTGAGCTACTGCAGTTAGCCCCAGCTTCTGCTAACCTAGCAGTTCAAAAACATGACTTGGTTGTTTTATAAGTAGCTCGCATGCTGAAAAAGTGTGAGCACCCCTGATCTAGACACTATATTTCTTTTGATGCAGCCCAAAATCCCACTGGCTTTTTTAGTTGCTACATCACACCGTCGGCTCATGTTCAACCTGTTGTCCACGAACACTCCAAGACCTTTCTCATATGAACTGTTGTCGAGTCAGGCATCACCCATTCCGTTTCTTTGGATTTCATTTTTTCTGCTTAAGTGTAGTATCTTACATTTGTCCCTGTTGAAATGCATTTTGTTAGTTTTGGCCAAGTTCTCTAAACTGTTAAGGTCATTTTGAATTCTGATCCTGCCCTCTGGAGTATTAGCTATTCCTCCTAATTTGGTGTCATCTACATACTTAATAAGCATGCCCTCTAAACCTTCATCCAAGCCATTAATAAAGATGCTGAACAGTACTGGGCCCAGGATTGAACTCTGCAGCACTCCACTAGTCACTTCATTCTAGTGGAATCCTGCAACCACTCTCCTCTGTAAAGGCCCTTGAAGTCTCAGCACTTTTACAATATTATAGTTGCCAGGGTTCTTTAGAAAAAGCATTAATGGTGAACAGAGTTTCAAAAAAACTTGAGCATGTAGCATATAGGTGCACCCTAAGGAGTTAATCATTTGGAGAAGTAACTTTTTGCTCTTTATGATTTGGCATAATTTCTTTTTTTTATCCCACCTTTGACATCCTGCTGCTTATCCATACATGGTTCCTATTCTGTGCTTCCCCAGATAGCACAGAACTATCATTTTGGGGACTACAATTCCCAGAATCCCACACTGTTGACCATACTAGCTGCAGTATCTGGGAGCTGAAATCCTGTAACATTTGGGGATCTAAAGGTAGAAAGTACTGGCCAATAGTAAAGGTATCCCCTTCACGTTAAGTCTAGTCGTGTCCGGCTCTGGGAGGTAGTGCTCATCTGCATTTCTAAGCTAAACAGCCAGCATTGTCCGTAGACACCTCCAAGATCATGTGGCCGGCATGACTATATGGAGCGCCGTAACCTTCCCACCAAAGTGGTACCTACCAATCTATTCACACTCTGAGGCAGAGAGTTCCACTGCTGAATCTCTTTTCTTGTAGTTTGAAGCGATCGATTTTGTCATTTGTAGTTGCTGCGATTTCTAGTTAACCCACAAAGAGCATCCTGAACTCCACCAATGATGGAATTTAACCAAACTTGTCACACTGAACTCTCATGAGACCAACAGAAAGTACTGAAAGGGTTTGCTGGGCATTGACCTTGAGTTTGGGAGTTGTAGTTCTCCTACACCCAGAGAGGACTGTGGACTCAAAAAATGATGGATCTGGACCAAACTTGGCATGAATCCTCAATATGCCCAAATGTGAACACTGGGGAAATTTGGGGAAAATAAACCGAGACATTTGGGAGTTAGAGTTGCTGGGATGTACAGTTCACTTACCTTGCGGAGCAGAGTCATACCGTGCCGGCTGGCAGCGAGGATGACGGCCAGGAAGCGCTCCAGGGCCTCCTCGCCCAGGCAGGGGCTTCGCAGCCTCCCTTCCCTGCCTGGCATGAGGGGCAGCACAAAGCTTTAAAGCTCTATACGGTTCTGGCCCAGCTTACTTGTCCGAACGCATCAGCCGCTACGTCCCACCTCATAATTTAAGATCATCCGGGGAGGCCCTGCTCTCGCTCCCGCCAACTTCTTAAACGTGGTTGGTGGGGATGAGAGACAGGGCCGTCTCGGTGGTGGCTCCCCGTCTGTGGAATGCACTCCCTATGGATATACGATCAACCCCATCCCTCCTGGTATTCAGAAAAAAGTGAAATCCTGGTTATGGGACCAAGCGTTAGCACATTAGCACGATACGGCACTTTAGATTGGATTGAAATGGCAAACTGGTGGACAAGACCCAATGCTTCAATTATGGACGGAATACTGTTTTAACTGATGTGAATATATATGATGTATTTTAATGTTAATTGTATTTTAATGAATTTTAATGCTAGCTGTAATTTAATGTACTTAATTTTAACTGTTTTTTTATTATATGTATGCTGTGTTGGCATCAAATTGTTGCCGTTGTTAGGCCGCTCTGAGTCCCCCCTTGGGGGTCGAGAAGAAGCAGGGTAGACATGGTGGAAATAAATAATAATAAATAAATAAAGCCGCTTGCCGCCCAGGCCCAATTTCCGATCCCTCCGATCCTGGCCCCATGCAAGGAGCCAAGGCGTGTTATAGCTAACGCGCCTTGGCTCCTTCCATGGGGCAAGAAGCAGAGGGACTTCCCTCCGATCTTGGCCCCATGGAAGGAGGCAAGGCACGTTGTAGCTAACGCACATTGGTTCCTTCCATGGGGCCAGGAGCGGAGGGGCTTCCCTCCGATCCTGGCCCCATGCAAGAGCCAAGGCGAGTTGTAGCTAATGTGCATTGGCTCCTTCCATGAGGCCAGGAGTGGAGGAGCTTCCCTCAATTCCTGGCCCCATGGAAGGAGGCGAGGCACGTTATATGTAACGCGCATTGGCTCCTTCCATGGGGCCAGGAGCGGAGGGGATTCTTTCCAATCCTGGCCTTATGGAAGGAGCCAATGCACGTTATAGCTATGAGCAATGGAAACAGTTGAAGGGAGAAGTAAAAGGGCAGTTCTCCTCCCTGCTTCCTCCTGCCTCCAGGCTACGCTGCTCGGTCGGTCCCTCCTCCAGGCTACGCGATCGACCAGTTCCAGCACTGCAATCGACTGGTCGATCGCGATCGACATAATGAGCAGCCCTGGTCTAGATCGAGGCACCTCTCTGTTCAGCTTTAGTTAGACCTCACTTGGAATACTATGCCCAGTTCTGGGCAGCATAGTTTTAAAGAGATATTGACAAGCTAGAAGGTGCCCAGAGGAGGGCGGCTAAAATGATTGAAGATCGGGAGACCATGCCTATGAAGAGCATCTTAAACAGCTGGTTAAGTTTTGCCTGCAAAAGAGAAAGTAGAGGGGAGACATGATAGCCATGTATAAATAAGTAAAAGGATGTCATAAGGAAGAGAGAAGAGACTTGTTTTCTGGAAAATAGGACTCAGAGCAAAAATTACAGGAAAGGAGATTAGATATAACTTCTTAGAACTGTTCAGCAGTGGAACTCTCTGCCTTGGAGTGTGGTGGAAGTGCCTTTTTGAAGGCTTTAAAATAGAGGCTGGATGGTCATCTGTAAGGGAACTTGGATTTTGCTTTTCCTGCATGGCACCAGAGTTGGACTAGATGGCCCATGTGGTCTCTTCCAACTCTGTTATTCATTGATTCTATTATTCGATGATTCTTTCATTGAGACCTGACATAGGGAGACAGCTTAATGCTTGGGTAATAGAGGTATGCATGACCTAAACCAATTCACAAAAATCAAACTCTGTTTTCGCAGTCCTTTATTTGGCTGGAGTACTATTTCTCTTTAGATGGATAACCTTTCTTTGTAATCAAGTTTACCTTGGTTGAAACTTATCAATGAGATGGCGCAAGAATGGAGAAAATTAGTTCCCTTTCCAGATTTTCTTCTTATAAATGTGATCAATTTGGTTGAAAAGGGAACAATTGGCCAAGACTGTGCATCTGTCTAAATAGCTTTATGGGAATTTGAACTTCATCCTCTCCAATCTTGATTTGACACAATAGCTGATGCACTCTACTACTGGTCATGCAGGCTTTCAGCCATCACCCATTGCCCATCAGTGCCAACAGACACATATTGCCAAGGTTTCTTGAATGCCAGCTAACTGCTGTTGCCTGAATGCTGTTGCCTTAGTTTTCTGTAGTCTGCTGCATTCAGTAACATGGTTTAGTATTCTGAAAAGCGGATTTCCTTTTTTTGCTGCAGTGCTGCAGGTTTGCTGTGTCCTTCACCAGTCTGCACTTTTTTGAAAAATAGGTGTGGTACAGAAATGCATCACTGTAAACAATGTAATGCTTTCAATACACGCTGCTTTCCAAAAGCCAAAGAATGCTAACACATGCAGCTTGTGTGATTTGATGAGAAAGGAAGTGGGAAAGGGGCAAAGATATTTTTCTCAGCAGAGGTGACTGCAGACTCTGGAAATGCAAGCAGGTCACCTGATCTCATTGCAGCACTTTTCAGCTGGCTCATGCCTGGTTCACCCATCCCTTTTCTCTTCAGAGTGTGCAAAGCAAGCTTAAAGAGGGGGAGAGAAATCTGGTGAAATGCCTTTGTGAACTTGTTGTTACATGTGGTACCGAAGTGAAACATACATACCGGAGGGAAAGAGAAGAACATAAAGCAAGGGGTCTTTCCTCTTTCCCTCCCTCTATCTTGCCATTAACAATGTTAATTAGGCTGTGATTTTTGTCTAGCTTCTCTTGTTGAGAAAAATAATTATACTTTAGAACATTCCATTAAATTGGTTTACAGATGGAAATCCTTAATGTGAGGCAAGGAATTCTCCCCTAAATCTGATATCCCTGTGGGTGCGTTGTGTCTAATTTTTGCCTTCAGCTTAAGGCAGACAATGACCTTGGAACCACCGCATTAAACCATTCAATGTATTGTATACAGGCTGCCTAAAAACCTGTTAGTACATTACTGCAATAACTAAATTAAGACATTGTTGGCTCATGTTTAACTTGTTGTCCACGAGGACTTCAAGATCTTTTTCAAACATTCTGCTGTCAAGCCAGGTGTCCCCCATTCTGTATGAAATGCAAGATACAGAATGGGGGATATCAAGTTAAACATGAGCCAACAATGTCATGTGGTGGCAAAAAAGCCAATGGGATTTTGGCCTGCATTAATAGGAGTATCGTGTCTTGATCCAGGGAAGTCATGCAACCCCTCTATTCTTCCTTGGTCAGACCACACCTGGGATCACACTGTGTTCAATTCCGAGCACCGGAATTGAAGGGAGATGTTGGCAAGCAGGAATGTGGTCAGAAGAGGGAGACTAAAATGTTCAAAGATCTAGAGAACAAGCTCTATGAGGAGCGGCTTAAAGAGCTGGTCATGTTTAGCCCACAGAAGAGAATGCTGAGAGGAAGCACGATGGCCATTTATAAATATGTGAGGGGAAGTCATAGTGAGGAGGGAGCAAGCTTGTTTTCTGCTGCCCTGGAGACTAGGACACAATGGAACAATAGCTTCAAACTACAGGAAAGGAGATTCCACCTGAACATTAGGAAGAACTTCCTAACATTGACAGCTGTTCAGCAGGGGAATTCTCTGCCCCGGAGTGTGATGGAGGCTCCATCTTTGAAGGCTTTTAAACAGAGGCTATATGGCCATCTGTCGGGGTTGCTTTAAATGAAATTTCCCTTCTTGGCAGGGGGTTGGACTGGATGGTCCACAAGGTCTCTTCCAATTCTATGATTCTACTCAGCATGATAATGCTTTTAAATGATACATGAGCTATTCTTACATCTTTTCCTGGGCATGTTCAAATTTCTGGTAGTCTATAGATGAGAAATCTCAAACAGTGGATTGCAAGCTCCACTGAGAAAGTTTGCCAAACAATTTAACCCAGAACCAAATTATTTTTCTCTCTCATGATTCAGACCAGGGCTGGATTATTGATCTAGTTAACAAGAACCTGAACCTGAATAATTTGTTGTAGTCTACTAAATGTTATCAGTAAAGCAGTGTCCAAAAAGGCTTTACATAATACAGTGGAATGGGAGGCACGCTTTACCTGTGTCACTCCAGCACCAAGTCAAGACATTTTGATATATGTATTCTTGATCTAGTTGGAACTGCTGACTGCTAGCGTTATACTTCTTGGTTAATTTATATGCTGCATTTCTGGTTTGTATTTAGATATAACTATGACTTTATATCGATGCTGCTACTTCCCTGGGAAGCTAGAAAAGTGGGGTTTTTTTTTTACTTAAAGCATTGCTTCTCAACCTTTCTAATGTTGCGACCCCTTAATACAGTTCCTCATGTTGTGGTGACCCCCAACCATAACATTATTTTCATTGCTACTTCATTACTGTAATTTTGCTACTGTTATGAATTGTAATGTAACTATCTGATATGCAGGATATATTTCCATTAACTGGACCAAATTTGGCACAAATACCCAATACGCCCAAATTTGAATACTGAATGGTTTTAGCCCGGGGGGGGGGGGGATTGATTTTGTCATTTGGGAGTTGTAGTTGCTGGGATTGATAGTTAAACTCCCATCAAAGAGCATTCTGAACTCCACCAACGATTGAATTGAACCAAACTTGGCCAACAGAAAATACTGAATGGTTTTAGTGGGCATTGACCGTGAGTTTTGGAGTTGTAGTTCACCTGTGGACAATGATGGATCTGGACCAAACTTGGTAAGAATAATCAATATGTCCAAATGCGAACACTGGTGGAGTTTGGGGGAAATAGAGCTTGACATTTGGGAGTTGTAGTTGATGGGATTTATAGTTCACCTACTGTACAATCAAAGATCATTCTGAAGCCCACCAACAATAGAATTGGGCCAAACTTCCCAGACAGAACTCCCGGGACCAACAGAAAATACTGTGACACCCCTCTCTTGACCCCCCCCATGGGTCTCAATCCCCAGGTTGAGAAACGCTGACTTAAAGGGGATTCTGAAAATCATTTCAATTAAATAACACTGAATGAAAACTGAGTAGAAAAACCCTGCCTAGAAAGCACCCCCACAATATTTGCAATTGGCTCTATACCCTTAAAACCCTTCTCAAAACAGAAGATTGCCTATTGTTTAATAGGCAGGAATCATAGAATCTTAGAGTTGGAGGAGACCGCATGGGCCATCCAATCCAATATCCTTCTTTGATGCAGGAAAAGCACAATCAAAGCACCCCCCGACAGATGCCCGCCCAGCCTTTGTTTAAAAGCCTCAAAGGAAGGAGTTTCCACCACAGTCTGAGGCAGAGAGTTCCTCTATTGAACAGCTCTTACAGTCAGGAGGTTCTTCGTAATGTTCAGGCAGAATCTCCTTTCTTGTAATTTGAATCCATTGTTCCGCGTCCTGGTCTCCAGGGCAGCGGAAAGGAAGGAAAGATGAAAGGAACTTAATTTGTAACAACAGTTTTCAGTCCAGAAGCAATGGCTGAACCCATTCACTCCTCAGTTGGGAATGAATTATATGTCAGCATGAGTGTCTTTGAAGACTGGCAAAATTGCATTGCAGGAACTACATCTAATTGTTGTTCCCAATTAAAGTAGGTGAATTGAATCAATGGAATTTGCCTAAGTATTGACTTACTAGGGTCTCAATTATCATTAGATCTACTCTAGTTTCCACTATTGCATTTAACAAATTATTCTTAAATATGTGAACAGACGAAAGTGATATGTACTGTATGTGGCAGCCCTACCCAAATACTTAAGAGTACATTTACTGTGTCCTGATCTGGGCATTGCTTGGCTTTCTTGTCAGGTTAAGCTGGAGTTGTGTTAAAGCATTATCACTTGTGCATGTATCCAATAATAGAATAATAACTTCTTCCTCCTCACACATCAGCATCATAACAATCGCTTGAGTTGTTCATAATTAAGCATTAATTCATGCAGAAGGGTGCATTAGCTTATGTTTCATCACTTGTGAATTGCAGTGGCCATGGATTTGAATTGTCCCCATTGAACAATAATTTGTTTAATCTAAGATGCTGTTTCCCACATATGACTCAACACTTGAAGTTACCTTCATTCAATAAAATAGCTACGTTGGCAACACTGAGGCCAATAACACAATACAAAGTTTTTATTATTGTATTTAAAGTTTTACACTTTTTCATGTCAGGAGCAGCTTGAGAAACTACAAGTCGCTTCTGGTGTGAGAAAATTTGTTGTCTGCAAGGCCATTATCCAGGGGATACCCGGATGTTTTGATGTTTTACCATCCTTGTGGGAGGCTTCTCTCATGTTCCCGCACGGGGAGCTGGAGCTGACAGATGGGAGCTCATCTGCACTCTCCCCAGATTCAAACCTCCGACCTATCAGTCTTCCGTCCTGCCGGCACAAGGGTTTAACCCATTGCACCACTGGTGGCTACAGTTTTACACTCATGACAAAATATTTAATTGATATATATTCATATGTCTATGTATTTCCCTTGTTTTTGAACTTGGTTGTATACAGAAGTAAATAAAAATAACATCATCATTATTTTGAAGAGAGGAAATTAGTATATTTTAAGGAAATGTTTCACTTTAATATCACTATGGCTATCATATTATTAAGACTTACTTAAGATTAGTTTTTTGGGATTTAAACGGAAAGCATGCAAATACATTGTAAAAGTGGAATGATAGTATAAGGGTGCAACTGAATTCAGTTATCCCCCACGTTTGCAGTTTTGACTTTTGTGGATTTGATTAAAATGTTCTCTCTAGGAATCTCTAGGGATGTCAGGAGATGGTTGGGCTAAAAGTGAGGAAAACTGGAGAGAAATCTCTTCCTCTGTCCCCTCCTGTTTCCCCCCGTTTTCTGGGATGACTATCCATCCCACATCTTTCTTCGTCCTTCCTCCTCCTTATGCCGTCTTTCTCTATCAGGATTCAATTGACATCCGACTTTTGAAAAAGATTTTCGGGCTCCCATTTCCATGTGCAAAAACGAATTCCTGTGCACGTTGCACATATCTTATTTGTAGTGGAAGAAAACATGAAAGAACAATACAATCGTTAAAATGAACAATTTTAACTATCATAAACTTACCAGTATTTCAATGGGAAATGTGGGCCTGCTTTTGTCTACTGAGATAGTCAAGTTAATTGGGATCGTTGTTACTATGTGTCTTCAAGTCATTTCAGACATAGGGCGGGTCAACAACCTTGGAGGGAGCCTTAGTTTGGGGATATCTGAGATAAAGCCACTTCTGGGAAGGGAGGCATTAATGTGGCTAGGACAGTGGAGATAGGCATGCTTTCTTGCTCCCTCTGATGCTTTCCGACTGATCTGAAAAGGAAATTGGAAATTTGAAGAAAATTTAGATGAAAGATTTCGTATGGAGATTAAAGAGGGCATCTTCTAGATATGAAAGAGAACATAAGCGCCCTTACTCATGGAAAACAAACTTGCCCCAGTTAAGGAAGAGCAGCTTACTTTTGTAAATATATCTTGCCTCAAGCCAGAAACCATTTCTGTCCTTGCTGAAAACAAGGGTTGGTGCTCTCCAGTGACATTATTTAGTTGCAGGGAACACGTTCAGGCAGGTTCTCCGCTCCTTCTGGTTGTCCTTTTGGATCCCTGACAACGTCATCTGAAGTCTAAGCTTCCTGTGGAAAAAATGTTTTTTAAGGAAATAGAAGGAGCCATACTGGATTATGCTGAAGTCTAAACTAACCCAACATTGGTCAAGCAGGACTTGATGTCACAGCAGCACCCTGCTTGTACTCCTCACTTCAGGAACTGTTCCTGCATGATGTACTTCTCTGATAATTGGAAGAAATATATAGCCCAGTCTCTGTCATCCTCTTCAAAACTTTTTCATGTTGGCAGGCGCTGCTGCATCTTGCAAAAGCAAATTCCAGAGCTGAATGGAGTTACAAGCTGAGTAGATGCAGGAAACGCAGTGGATGTAGTGTATCTGGATTTCAGTAAGGCCTTTGGCAAGGTTCCCCATGACCTCCTGGCAAACAAACTTGTCAAACTACGGTTAGCTGGATCTGTAATTGGTTAAGTGAACAAACCCAGAAGGTGTTCAATGTTTCCTCTTCATCCTGGAAAGAAGTGACGAGTGGAGTGCCATAGGTTCCATCCTGGGCCCAGTTCTGTTCAACATCTTTATTAATGACGTAGACGAAGTGTTAGAAGGCATGATCATCAAATTTGTAGGCGACACCAAATTGGGAGGGATAGCCAATACTCCAAAAGACAGGAGCAGAATTCAAAACTATCTTAACAGATTAGAACAGTGTTTTTCTACCTTTTTTGAGCTGCGGCACATTTTTTACATTTACAAAATCCTGGGGCACACCACCAACCAAAATGACACAAAATGACACTCTAACACAGTAATACATATAGTTAATATGTTTTAAAAATGTATTTATACACTCAGTGTGAAACCTGGGCCTGTTTCGATGAACACAATATAGATATCCTGGCAGGAATGGCAGAAAGACACACACGAAGGTCTTGCTCAACAGCTGGGAGTTATAGTTCACCCGCAATCAAAGAGCATTCTGAACTCCACCAATGATGGAATGGAATCAAACTTCCCACACAGAACTACCATAACCAAGAGAAAATGCTATAAGAGTTTGGTGGGCATTGACCATGAGTTTTGGAGTTGTAGTTCACCTATATCCAGAGAGCACTGTGGAGGGGAGGGAGGAAGACGTGGGGTGAGTCTGCGCAGTAGCGCCCGCACAGGTCACGTCTTCCTCCCTCCCCCCTCCCGCAGAAGTGGCAGCGTGAGCAAAGCGAGGCAAAGCAAGCAGAGCAAGGCTGGGAAGAAGGGAGCCCGAGTGGAGAAGAAAAAGTGTTCGGCAGGAGGGGGAAGAAAAGGTATTGGAGGTTCCAATTTCCCACGGCACACCTGATGATCGCTCACGACACACTAGTGTGCCACGGCACACTGGTTGGGAAACACTGGATTAGAGAGATGAGCCAAAACTAACAAATGAAGTGCAACAGAGACAAAGGCAAGGTACTCCACTTAGGCAGAAAACATGAAATGCAAAGATAACGAGGGGGGGGGGGGTGATGCCTGGCTCGACAGGAGTAAGTGTGAAAAAGATCTTGGAGTCCCCATGGACAACAAACATGAGCCAACAATGTCATGCGGTAGCTAAAAAAAACCCAATGGAATTATAGCCTGCATAAATAGAATAGTGTCTAGATCCAGGGAAGTTATGCTACCTTTCCATTCCGCCTTGGTCTGGCCACACCCGGAATACTGTGTCCATTTAAGAGAGATATTGACAAGCTGCAATGTGTTCAGAGGACAGCGACTCAAATGATCAAGGGTCTGGAGCACAAGCTCTATGAGGAGCGGCTTAAAGAGCTGGCCATGCTTAGCCCGCAGAAGAGAATGCTGAGAGGAAACATGATGGCCATGTATAAATATTTGAGGGGAAGTCATAGGGAGGAGGGAGCAAGCTTTATTCCTGCTGCCCTGGAGACTGGGACGCGGAACAATGGCTTCAAACTACAGGAAAGGAGATTCCACCTAAACATTAGGAAGAACTTCCTGACTTTGAGAGCTGTTCAGCAGTGGAACTCTCTGTGCCAGATTGTGGTGGAGGCTCCTTCTTTGGAGACTTTTAAACAGAAGCTAGATGGCCATCTGTCAGGGATGCTTTGAATGTGATTTTCCTGCTTCTTGGCAGGGGGTTGAACTGGATGGCCCATGAGGTCTCCTCCAACTCTATGATTCTATGCTTCTGTGGTTCACCATATAAAGAACTTATTTTGATCAGTCCAGGAGCTCCCACCATTCAGTTTTATTGGATAACTCCCAATTCTAGTGTTGTGAGTGAGAAAGAAAAGCAAGTTTTTTTCCACTTTCTTCCTGCCATAGTTCTCAAATTATTAACACACTTGTCTTTTTTTATATGTGAGGCTTTTGCTACAACATATTTCATTTTTTAATGCAGTAGCTGCTTAGCAATAGCAGTCTATGTAGTAAAAAAGTAGACTTTCAACATGTTTTCCCTTAAAAGAGAGCCACCTTTCCTGACATGTCTTGGTGAAAGTTCCTGAGTGGGGAATGGGAGGAGTCAGAAAACGGAGACCTGCCTCAGGGATAGGAATTGGGGCTCTGGCTAGAAGCCAGCCTTTAAAACAAACAAGCAAAACTAGGCCTGAATGTGCGTGTTTCAGGAAGCTGACTTTTGCTTCAGAAAACAATTTCTGCGTGTCTGTTGAGTTAATTCATGGACAAGCAATAGGTACACATCCCGATGATGTCAAACCAAAGACAGTTGTATCACTGGTACAGTTTTCACTCATTCAGTGCAGCAATTTGCATACACTGTCATATAACCCAGTTTCTGAATCCAGATGATCTGATTTATTTATTTACTACATTTCTAACCCACCCTTCTCAACTCACCCCACTCGGGGGACGGGGGGACGGGACGGGGACGAACGACTCCGGGCAGCTTACAAGGCACAATAGATGCCGGCAACAATACACAACAAAAACACTAATACGACAGGACTAAAAATCAACATTAAAGTATTAGCTATACAGTTAATTTAAAAATTCTAACTATACAATCCACATTCAATCAATCAATCAATGGTGGAAGCCGTATTTCATGTCCGTCGTTAAAACAGTCAGTTCCAAATAAAGTGCTGGAGTTACTGTGCAAAGGCCTGGTCCCACAACCATGATTTTACTTTCTTCCTGAAAGCTAGGAGGGATGTTTTGAACTGGATTATATAGCAGCGTAGACCCATAATCCAGTTCAAAGCAGGTAATCTGGATTCAAAAACTAAATTACAGCAGAGTCTCATTTATCCAACAAAAATGGGCCAGAAAGAACCTTGGATAAGCGAAAATGTTGGATAATAAGGAGGGATCAAGGAAAAGCCGATTAAACGTCAAATTATGTTATTGTTTTACATATTAAGCACCAAAACATCATGTTTTACAATAAATTGACAGAAAAAGCATTTCAATACATTATGTAGTAATTACTGTATTTATGAATTTAGCATCAAAACATTGCTATGTATTGGAATGGCTGTGGATCCGGGTGGGAGGCAGACTGGTTGCATAAAAAGAATGTTGGATGAGTGAAGGTTGGATAGGTGAGATTCTACTGTATATGACAGTGTAGATCCAGCCTCAATCTTATGTGATTTTTTATTTTTAAATTCAATTTATTGGGGTTTTTTAAAAATACAATAAAAGAGGGGGTAAATTTCAGGTGTATAGGTTAGTAGGAAAATGAAATAGATAGAAAAGGGAAAGAGACAGGGTAGGTTGGATGGACTGGGTTGGGTGAGATGAGAGATGGGATATATAGATGGGGAAGAGGGGGAATAGGGAAGGGGGGAATAGATGAGGTAGGATATAATTCTTGACTTCCAATCTTCTTCACGTTGGTTTTTTAATATTTCTTATTTCAACATGTCTCTTGAACAAAATTGGCTCTTTCTTAGAAGCTTCCTAAGAGCAATTATGGTTTCTTTTATCTTGTGTCGATAATCCATTTCAAATTTTCTTGAGTAATAAAGTTCTTTATCGGTGTTCAATCTGTATTTTGTAAAATTCTTTAGCTTTATCTTCAGAGGTTATCCAGTATCTTTCTTCGTTGTATGTTAGCATGAGGCCTTCGATTCATTCCCAGCGGAACCTTACATTTCTTTTCTTGAGTTCTTCTGCAAGGAATATGTATTTCCTTCTTTTGTTTAGGGTTATTTCTGGGAGTTCTTTTAGTATAGGCACTTTCATTTGTTTGTAGTGGATTGGATTAGTCGCATTATTTTTTAAGATTTCATCTCTGATCCTCCTTCCAAATTGAACTATTACGTCCCTTGGGACTTTGTTTCTTCTTGCATAATTTGTGTTAATCCTGTAGACACTATCAATGTTGTCTTCCATTTGTTCTTGAGGAATCTTGAGTAATTCTGCTGTTAATTTTACAATGATTTGACAATATTATCTTTTGAATCCTCTTGTAAGTTCCTAAATCTTAATTGGAATTCAAGTTCACGCTGTTCTATCCATTCTTGTCTTTTTTCAAGTTTTGCATTTGCATCTTCTAGTTTTCCAATTTTGTTTCTTGCTTTTTCTTGTTCTTTTCCACTTTCTGTCCTGTTTTATTTCTTTAAGTTCCTCTTTGAAAGTTGACATATCCTTTTTCATTGTTTCTACCTCATCTTTAATATCCTTTCAAAGATTTAATATTTGGTCATTAAATTGCTGTTGAAATACATCTTGTTTCTGAGATAATTTTTGAATCTCTACTAATACATGTCTTAAATCAATATCACCCAGAAGTGAACCTCTTAGGGTGGCAAGTTTATTTTTCTCCATTTTAGTTTTTGGTGTTGTCATATTATTCAGTAATCAATTATTTATTTCATTCGATAAATATGTTATCTAATTAATTAATTAATTCAGTTCTTAGTTGGTTGATTAATTAATTAATTAAGATATTTACTACTTTACTACTGTCATGGTTTTAATTGATATGTTAATGTTTTTAATTGTTTTAAATGTTTTTTATGATGTTGTTGGCATTGAATTGTTGCCTTGTTAACCGCCTCGAGTCGCCTTCGGGCTGAGAGGGGCGGTATACAAATGCACCAAATAAATAAATAATTTGATAATTGATATCAATTGGTAACTTCGTAAATTCCTTTAATATATAAATTGATAGAGTCTTTATGAAAGACAATAATATAACTACTTTGGAAATAAATGCATTTTAATGAATTTTATAATAATTAATTTCTCTAATTATTTAGGATATATCTTCTTTATTTTTCTCTCCTCCGTTGCTTTACATGTCTTTTAAAAAAACACACCTGGTTTTCGGTACCTGCTTCCGTATTGTCAGTATGCCCACATTTTCTCCTTTCATTTCTTAATTTTTGCTGTCTTCTTAGTTCAGTTCCGTCACGTAGGCAACATATAATTGTTTTCTTCTTTATCTGTACTTCCGCCTTTCTTTGGTTCTCTTTCCTGGTGCTTCCGCCCTTATGCTGCCTCTTCCGTCTATTGGTTCCTGTACGTCTTTGGCCAATTGGGTGTTTCCTCGTCGTTTTCAAGATCTCTGGATCTCTCCCGTTATATTTCTCTCTACTTCCGCCCTTCTCTTCCCTTGGCGTCTGCCTTACTTTGGTCATTCTTACGTCTTAGCGAAACATCTGTTTCCTGTTGTTCTCTCGCCACACCCCTCTCTCAGTTCCGCCCTCTGTGTAGGTCTATGCCCTTCTTTGTCTACTTGCGACACTTCCGGGTCTACCTCCTCCTCTTTTCCTCTCGGGGTTGTTTATGGAGAAGGACTCCACATGTAGAAATAATTCTGAAGGTGTGTCTATGCTGTGGAAATAATGTTGATTTGACACCATGTTAACTGACATGAATCAATTATATGTAATCATGGGAATTGTAGTTTGGTGAGACGCCAGCACTCTTTGACACTGAAAGCTAAAGACTTTCTAAAAGCACCAATCCCAGTATTCCACAACTTTGAGCCATGGCAATTAATGGTGTCAAACTCGATTAATTCTACGGTATAGATGCACAGTGTAGATGAATGGTTGGCGATTCAAATCCAGGGAGTGGGGTGAGCTCCCACTGTTAGTTAGCCCCAGCTTCTGCCAACCTAGCAGGTCGAAAACATGGAAATGTGAGTAGATCAATAGGTACCGCTTCGGTGAGAATATAACGGCACTCCATGCAGTCATGCTGGCCTTGGAGATGTCTATGGACAATGCTGGCTCTTTGACTTAGAAATGGAGATGAGCACCACCCCCCAGAGTCAAACATGACTAGGCTTAATGTCAAGGGAAAACCTTTACCTTTACCTTTTTAGATGCACCCTGTGTCTCCTAAACCTAACCTGCCATTGTTCACCTGAGAAGAGTTTGAAAGCCTCAAGAAAGTCCTAGAATAACAGCTGTGTGTGATGCTGTGAACCAAGAGACCACATTCCGGAGAAGAGCCATAGCAATAAAGTGTCACAGATTCAGTGGGCTGTACCTTATAACTGGAGGTTACCAGCTGAAGCTGAAGTGCATTTCCAGTGAAGTCACGTAGAAGCATTTACCATAGTGAGGTACCTTACTGTGAGTCAGTGTATAACTTAAGTGGGTGGAGTAGCTGTCATTTCTGATTAATTTGAAAGCAGCATTTCCAGATGTCTAAATCAAAACTTGCTTTGCTTGTCCCCAGTGCCTGTCCCTCGTTCCCACAGTGAACTGGCTGCCATGAGTGTAAAAAAGTTACAAAAATGAAGAAATAGAGGCCTAAAAACCATGATCATCTGAAGAGGAGGAAAGGAGAGGAAGACAGAATTGTCATGGCAGTCCATTTGTGTTCCTCCTGCTCCCTTTCCACACTACACCGTTACGACACTGATTTCAGTTGAACTGTCATAGTTCAATCCTATGGAAACCTGGGGTTTGCAATTTAAGGAATAATAATAAGAACCACAATAATAATATATTTTATTTATATTCTGCTCTATCAAGGGGACTCAGAGCAGATTGCAGAATTCATATGTGGCAAACATTCACTGCTGCTACACAATTAACAAAGACAGACAGTACATAGACAGAGGCAAGACTTCCCTCTTTCATTTTCGGCATCTGCAGGCTGTGCTCGACTCAGCTTGGGGAGGTACCGTTCCCTTTTTCCACACCAAGGAGCCTGTTGTCCATGGACACCTTTCTGATCAAATTGCTGGCAAGTCTTCAGGGGCACCCTTTACCTCCCCGCCAGAGTGGTACCTATTTATCTACTCACATTACTGTTTTCGAACTGGTAGATAAGCAGAAGTGATACGAGTGAGAGGGTAGAAGAACTACATACACCAACTAACCAGATATTTGACCACTTCAAAGCCCTGGACCTGGAGGCAGTTAATAAAATCATCTCCACAGCACGGGCGACTACCTGCTCCACGGACCCTTGCCCATCCCATCTAGTTAAGGACTGCGCAGAGGGGCTCTCGATTCCCCTGATGCAGATAATAAATCACTCCCTGGAGCAGGGAATTTTCCCGGATGCCTTGAAAGAAGCCTCGGTCCGCCCACTCTTGAAAAAAGCCAATCTGGACCCAGCGATGCCAGTGAACTACCGTCCCGTCTCAAACCTCCCGTTTCTCAGTAAGCTGATCGAACGCGTGGCAGCAACCCAGCTACAAAACTTCCTTGAGACATCAGAGGGCTTGGACCCCTTTCAATCAGGGTTCCACCCCGGGCACGGGACCGAGACCGTCCTGGTGGCCATCTCGGACGATATCCGCTGCCAACTAGACAAGGGAGGCTCAGTAGTTCTGGTATTGCTGGACCTTACCGCCGCATTCGACACGGTGGACCATGATCTGCTGATACGACAACTTGCCGCCATAGGGATACAAGGAACAGCTTTAGCTTGGCTTAGCTCCTTCCTGCGCGGACGTAGTCAGCGAGTTGAATAGCTAGGCCAAACATCTAGGAAATCTCTCCTCGAGTGCGGAGTGCCCCAAGGCGCCATATTATCACCAACGTTGTTTAACATCTATGTTCGGCCGTTGGCTGGTATAGCCCAGAGCTTCGGCCTAGGGTGCTACCAATATGCCGATGACACCCAGCTCCTACTGAAACTGGAGCCTGGCGCAACTTCGGTGCCCGAAAACTTCACTCGAGGCCTAGAAGCAGTGACAAAATGGCTCCGCGCCCACAAACTTAAAATAAATCCATCAAAGACGGAGATCTTATGGCCGGGCCGCCCAGAACCACCTTTCTCGCTGCCCCCCCTTTGAAGGGGAACCGCTGATTCCGTCCCCCTCAGTAAAAAGCCTTGGTGTTATCCTGGACTTCAAATTGTCGATGGAGGCCCAGGTTGCCTCCACGAGCAAAAGGGCCTTCTTCCACCTGCGCCAAGCGAGACAATTGGCGCCCTATCTTCCGACGGAAGCGCTAGCTACAGTAATCCATGCCACGGTTACATCAAGGCTGGATTACTGTAACGCTTTGTATGTAGGTCTACCCCGGTCACTAACCCGCAGGCTCCAGATTGAGGAGAACACGGCCACCAGGCTTCTCACAGGAACATCGATGAGATGCCACATTACACCATCTCTGCAGCGCCTGCACTGGCTGCCCGTTGAGTATAGAGCCTTACACAAGACCTTGACCTTGGCTTTCAAAGCCCTACGGGGCCGGGCCCCAACATACCTAAAAGACCGCTTGCTGATGCCTGCTTACTCAAGGACCCCGCGGCCAGCAAACAAGAACCTTCTTCACGTACCAGGCTTGAAAGAGGCCCACCTGGAGACCATGAGACGAAGATCGTTCTCCGTTGTGGCCCCCGTTCTTTGGAACTCGATGCCACCGGACCAGAGAGCCTCCCTCGACCTGCCCCAGTTCCTGACCGCTCTGAAGACCTGGCTATTTAGGAAAGCCCATGGTTAATGCAGAACCAGGAACTCAAATACCGAGCCTGGCCCCTGCATTTAACCACTGAATATTTTAATCTAGTTTTAAATACTCTATTTTAATTGTGGAATTCGTTGTGTGTAAGTCGCCCGGAGCACTAACGTGGAGGGCGACTCAGAAATAATAAAGTCAGTCAGTCAGTCAGAAGCTAGGGTTGACAGCGGAAACTCACCTCAACCCACAGCTTGAACTGCCAATCTTCCACTCTGCAAGATTTTCTGTAGCTAGTGTCCAGTTTTATGCCAGGAACAACCTTAAACACAAGTGAAAGCAAAAAAGGCTTTCCTTCAGCCAAAATAAAGATAATATATGGTCTTCAAGTAAATATAAAACAGAAGTCTTCATATCAGACAGCAAATAGGCTTGGAAAAACAGGCTTACAAATTGCAAATGACAATAGCCTTCAGAGACCCAATGCTGGAACAACGGCAGAGTGCTGGTAACAGGAATTCCCCCCAAAATAGGTCAGTTGCAGCCATCACTGAGCCCCTGACTTTGCTGCACAGCTATCCCTAGGGCACGGCCTGATTGCTCAGCTTCTTTTGTGCTAGCCTAGCTGATCTCCTTCTGCCCTCTTTCTCCCTTCAGTGTTCCAGCAATGTAGGGATTTCTGATCTATCAGCCACCTCTCCTCCTCCTCCTCCTCCTCCTCCTCTTTCCTCATCACTAAACCCCAAATCCCCAAGTGCTGCTTCTTCCACCACCTATCTTTTTACAAATAGTGTACTGTGGAGGGGTTCAAGATCATTTTGGAACTATAGTTCCAATCAAGCTAGAATTCTGTATCAATGAAAAGTCCTTAGAATGGCTCAGTGAGAAGGAGAGGCCTTTATAGGCTTTGTGAAAAGGCAGAATCTGCAGCAATGAGTTTTAGAACCTACTGTATATCCTCATATATAAATCTAGAATTTTTACCACAAAATCAAACCGGAAAACTGATTTATCTTATCCATGGGTCAATATCACTACAGTACCTTAACTCTTATCAAAAAAGGGACCACTCCTTTCTCTAAGAAAGACTGTTGAAAGGTTAGAGCAGGGGTCCTCAAACTTTTTAAACACAGGGCCAGGTCACAATCCCTCAAACTGTTGGAGGGCCGGATTACAATTTGGACACCCCCCCCCCCATGAATGAATTCCTATGCACACTGCACATATCTTATTTGTAGTGCAAAAAGCACTTAAAACAATACAATAATTAAAATAAACAATTTTTAACAAATATAAACTTACTAACTGAGGACCGGGTGGTGTCCGGGTTATTTGAGGAAGGCATTGTGTGGCAAGGTTGGTTCCTATTAGATGTGTAGGTGGCTTGCAGTGGTCTCAAGAACTTCGTGAAGGTACTGCGAGTCCCATTGGCCATGGTCCATCCCCCTCCAAACAGCACCAGGATGTAGAGTGGGCCTTGGGGGCTGTGTGTCTCACATTTGGTCTTGATCATTCTGTGGATGAGGGTTGCAGCGGTCTCTGAAAGTGAGGGAAGGTACTGGAAGTCCTATCATCCATGGCCCCCCGTTCTCCAAACTGCACCAGGATGTAGAGTGGGTCATGGGGGATCTGTGTGTCAAGTGTGGTCTTGATCAGTCATTGGATGAGGGTCGCAGCGGTCTCAGAAAGTGAGTGAAGGTACTTCAACTCCCATCATCCGTGGTTTGTCCCACTCAAAACTGCACCAGGATGTAGAGTGGGTCATGGGTACTCTGTGTGGCAAGTTTAGGCCTGGTCTCTGATTTGTAGGGGCTGCAATGTTCTGTGGGAAATGAATTGGGTGAAGATACTGCAAATCCCATCATTTGTGAGCCATCCTGCCGTAAACCACAGCAGGTTTGTAAAGTGGGCCATTGGGCCCACTGTGCCAAGTTTGGTCCTGATTCGTCATCGGTGTGGGCCACAGTGCTCTAAGGAAGTGAATTAAAGTACTGCAAGTCCCATCATCCATGGTCCATCCTCCCTCAAACTGCACCAGAATGTAGGGTGCATTTTGGGGGGTCTGTGTGCCAAGTTTGGTCTTGTTCTGTCATTGTTGGAAAATCAAGTTGAGGAAGCCTAACAGTATCCCATGAGCTGAGGCCTAGTCAGGAAAATCAAGTTAAGAAAGCCTTGCTGTCAATTTTGGGCCTGGTCTGTGATTTATAGGGGCTCCAGAGTTGTTTGGGAAGTGAATGATGTGAAGGTACTGCAAATCCCATCATTCGTGGCCCAACTTGCCCTAAACCACACCAGGTTGTGAAGTGGACCATTGGTCCCTTGTTTGCCAAGTGTGTTCCTGATCCGTCATTGCTGTGGGCCGCAGTGGCTGACTGCCTGAGGCCTTTTCTTTTCCCTCTGAGTCACCTTAAAATGTTGGAATGTGGTTGGCCAATCGGAGTCCTTTATGCAAATTCCATTTCACTGGCAGCCAACTCCCTCTGTCTGGGGCCGTAGAATGTTGGAGTTCTGAGGCTGGCCAATCAGAGTCCTTTATACAAATAATCCCACAGTTGCAGCCAATCGAAATGCTGGCACATATTCCTCCCGTCGCACCACCACACCACCGCCCGCAAACACTGACTTTTATTATATACATAGATAGATTAGTATTTCAGTGGGAAGTGTGGGCCTGCTTTTGGCTGATGAGATAGGATTGTTGTTGTGTGCTTTCAAGTCGTTTCAGACTTAGGTTGTCCCTGAGCGAGGGCTGGGTAAATGTCCAGCCCTAGGGCCTTAGTTTGAGGACCCCTGGGTTAGAGCTTACTCAGGGCAGGCCAAAAGAAGTACCAGCCTTCTACTCTTATGGTGCAGCTTCAGGCCTTTTTGAAGGTCTGGATGGGAAAATGGCAGCACTGGTAGCAAGGAGCATTTGGCCCCCTGAGGCAGCACAGGCACTTGCCTTCTCCACGGCATGGCCCTCAATTTATTCACAGGTCAAATCAAAAACTGTAAAACTAATCCTGTCCTTAGTTTATACATAAGTTCATTTATGCACAAGTACATAATATGGTAGTTTGTTTTTCAAACTCTTGTGATTTGCAATTGGATAATCAAATTAGGCAGATTAAATAGCTCACGTTTACAAATGACTCAGTGACTGCTGCTTCAATGTCAACTTCCTAGGCGTGTCGAAGGAAGTGTGTGCACAGACTCCTGTGGAAGTTGGTTCGTCTATCAATTTAAATTTCCTGGTACAAGGGCCATTCCTGATAATACCGATTCACCAAGGCAAGCTGTGTTAACGTCTGGAACAACCAAACAACATTGGTGTGGGCAACAATTATTATCTTGCACTATCCCTTGCCCAGCCCTTTTATAATTAGCCACATCCATGTTGTAACCCTGGCTATTGGTTGTTGAACCTTGCCTGATGGAGCTACAATGGTGTTGGTTTTGAAATTTTTATTGTTAGTGTGCTTTAGCAGGATTTTTTAAATTCATGGTGCTTTTATTTTTTGTTATTTTGTTTATTAAGTTAAATTAGGTTTTTTATATTGTCTAATGTGCTTGTTTTGATGTAATGTGTCTATATGGTTTTCTTTTTTGGCAACTGAATGTTTGTCTTATATGTTGGAAACCACTCTGGGTCTTATTATTATTATTATTATTATTGCAACATTCATAGTCTAAACAAGGAATGGAGAATGTTTGTTTTTCTAGATCAGTGCTTTCCAAACATTTCATGTTGGTGACATACTTTTTAGGCATGCATCATTTTGCAACGCAGTAATTTCAGCTCTGGTTATTGGTTTGATGTTGTGTTTTTGTATTTTGTTATAATGTTGTTTTTTCTGTTTCTGTTTTCTGTGGTTGTTTAGATATTTTAATATGCTATATTTTAGATATTTTAATATGCTATATGCTATGTCAATTGGGCTCGTTCCCATGTAAGCCGCCCTGAGTCTCTCCGGGAGATGGAGGCAGGTTATAAAAATAAAGTTGTTGTTGTTATTATTATTATTATTATTAGCAAACCAGAGACTAAACCAGCCCCTTAATAAGAGATATGGGCATTTACATAAATTGTAGTAACAAAATGCATGGGTACACAACCTATCTTATGAAAACCTTTATATGTATTTTAATATATTTTAAAATATATGATTTATTGCTTATTTTGTATAGACTCTGAGGTGTCTCTTTATGCCTCCACGACACACCTACACGCTGCAGCCGACACACTAATGTGTCATGACACACAGTTTGGAAAGCTCTGCTCTAGATGTTTTGGGCTCCATTTCCCGTCATCGTCTCTGATGTTGGCTCGGGCTGCTAGGAATAAAACAAACTGACCTTTCACACTACACAGTTAAAGTGTCGTATTCCACTAACTGCCATGGCAATATCTTATAGAATTTCTAGTTTGGCAAGGTGGTATTCCTGTGTAGCTTAGAATTATAACTATCCCATTCTAAACCACAAACCCCAACATCTCATAGATGTAATCATGGCAGTGAAAGTATAGTTCCATTTTATAACAGTGTCATGAAACAAGCCTTCAAAGCCTCAAGGCCCACATCTATATTCTACACAATTCCTATTT
This sequence comes from Anolis apletophallus, assembly GCA_030556195.1. Lineage (NCBI taxonomy): Eukaryota > Metazoa > Chordata > Lepidosauria > Squamata > Anolidae > Anolis > Anolis apletophallus. The sequence continues at coordinate 28,939,356 of JARBWK010000011.1, read as the reverse complement.
TCCTATTCACAGTTAAGATTCGTGCGCCAGCTGCGCCCGTACCTTGGGAAGTCTGATCTGGCTATGGTCGTCCACGCTCTGGTCACATCCCAAATAGATTACTGCAACGCACTCTACATGGGGCTGCCTTTGAAGACAGTTCGGAAATTACAATTAGTCCAACGGGCGACAGCCAGATTACTAACGGGAGCTACATACAGGGAGCATACCACCCCCCTGTTGTGTTAGCTCCACTGGCTGCCTGTCCACTTCCGAGCTCAATTCAAAGTGCTGGGTTTGACCTTTAAAGCTCTATACCAGGGGTGCTCACACTTTTTCAGCATGTGAGCTACTGATTAAAAAACCAAGTCCCAAAGATCACCTACCCAGAAATGTAAAACGTATAACTATTTTCTTATTTATTTATTTATTTATATTTATTATTCATTTTTATGTACCGCTCCTTCCAGCAGGCTCGGGGCAGTTTACATACAATGAAGTTATAAAACATCAACATTTCAATTGAATAACAACAATATAAAACAGAGCATAAAAATACATCCAACCACCCCATTTCTCCCACACTGCCATATTACCACACATATTATCAGCCAGAAAGTAAGAAGAGAGGCTTTTGAACTGCAAGGCCATTTAATACTCAGCAAGGTAAACAAAGGGGCATGCAAAAATACATCTAACCACCCCATTTCTCCCACATTTCCATATTCCCCAACATATATTTCTCAAGGAACAAAGCAAGCAGAGAGGCTTTGGAGCTAAAAGGCCATTTTAAACATTAAAAATAAACAAAGAGACATGCCACAGAACAATCAAGCACCCACCCTAAGTAAAAAGACCGACCTTTGAGATGCGGTAAGGAAATGACCCCAAAGCGTGCTTCTTCTCCTCCTCCGTCATTGCTCCTATTTCCACATCGCCAGCATGCGTGCCGCCTCCAAGAGCTCACGAGAAGTCCGAGAGGCAGGGTGGCGCTTCTGCGCATGCGCGAGGGGCCAGCCATGCATCGCGTCATCAGGCCCGCCCCTTTGGTCTTCTACGACTCTGAGTGGCTGGAGAAGGAGGGAGGAGGAGGAGGAATCCAAAGAGGGCCCATTCTGCCTCTTGGACTCTGTAGCTTTTGGAGGCGGCACGTGAGCAGGGAGGAGCAACAACGGAGGACTTCTTTGCAGCGTGCAGGGCGCGTGAAGAGGACAAACTGCAAAAAAAAAAACCTGGTCAGGGGCCTGAAGATCACCAGGATGAGGTCCAAAGATCACCCTGGTGATCCCGATCACCATTCTGAGCACCCCTGCTCTATACGGTTCTGGCCCAGCTTACTTGTCCGAATGCATCTGCCGCTACGTCCCACCTCGTAATCTAAGATCTTCCAGGGAGGCCCTGCTCTTGCTCTCGCCAACTTCTCAAATGCGGTTGGTGGGGACGAGGAAGAGGACCTTCTCAGTGGTGGCTCCCCGTCTGTGGAATGCGCTTCCCAGCAACATACGATCAATTCCATCCCTCCTGGCATTCAGGAAAAAAGTAAAATTCTGGCTATGGGACCAGGCGTTTGCACACTAGCACAAGGCAGCATTTTAGATTGGATTTTATTGGAAAGTTGATGAATAGGGCTCAATGCTTTTTATGGACGGAACACTGTTTTTAACTTAATTGAATGCGTATGATGCTTAATGTAACTGTATTTTAATGTTGAATGTTTCTGCGGTTTATATTGTGTTTTACTGTGTGGGCATCGAATTGTGCCTTTTTGTAAGCCGCTCTGAGTCCCCCCTCGGGGGTTGAGAAGAGCGGGGTAAAATGCCGGAAATAAATAAATATTCTCAACTAGAGGAAATATTAAAGGTTCTTTGCTCTTAAGATGCTGAGTTAATGAATTAGCATTGTTTGTTTCTGTAATGTCAACAAGAGACATAACACAAGAATGTCACCAAGTTGCTGTATGTATCTTTATTTTCCTAGTAAAAACCCTAGAAATTGGACCAAGCAGGACGGCAACAGACTTGTGACATGTTCCTGTTGACATCAGAAGCAACTTCCAGGGATATGATGATTGCATCTCTACTATCCTTACATTCAAGGACCTTAAATAGTTATGTGAGTTGCAGGCATGGGCTTCTGTTTTAAAATATTGCTATAATTGAATGCAAGATTGGGAGTGTATGGTTCTCCAGTTGCTAGACTGCAACCCCAATCTACCCTTACCATTGGCTGTGCGGGTTAGAGCTAATGGGAGTTGGAGTCTATCAACATCTGCACACATTATCCACCTCTACTTTAATAGCTGTTTCTACCCAGTGATAACTAATGAGAAAAACTTGTTATGCTATAATTTGAAATTTGTTCTGTCCTCTCTATCCCAAGGTTTGGCAATCTTGGGAATGCCACATGGTTTAGTGTTATTCTGCACCAGAAGTCACCCAAGGGTCACATCCCATATGCAGATACATTTTCTGTCATGCCATTGCAATTTAGGGCAGTAGCAGCAAAAGTAACAATTTCATAAAATAATTTGTGTGGGAAGTGTACACCTCTAGTTTTAAATTTATTGTTTCTGTGACTTTTCTAGGCAAATCATTCAGCTTGAAAATAAAGTATGTGTGCACAGGCCTCTTATTAAAATAAGGTGCACACTCATTGCACACTTTAAATAGAAATTGCAAGCCAGCACTGCATTTCTGAAATTCTTGATGCTTCTCATTACTAATACTTAGTATGGTCGAATGATTAGAATCTAACCACTATACCACATTGGTTATTAGTGAGTCAGATAATCGGGTTTTAGAGAAGACTTGAAAGTACAGGTGAGAGTACTTACATTTTCGAATGCTCCTCTATGTTATACTTGCTGCATAAGGAAAGACATCACAGCAGGAAGAATGCTGGGCCAGAGTGCCTTAACCCTAACTTACTAGTTTTCTATCTTCAAGTAGTGTTAACTGGAAAAGCAATCACAGATAAAATGTCCAAAGGCTTCATTCTGCTTCTTACAGCTCAGTCTGCTGCATGAAGAAGACTAGACATAAATGTAGTTAAGACCTCTGAATTTCTTATCTCAGTTTTGCTTATATATGCAGTAGAATGAGGTGTTGTAATGCAACAGTAGTACAAAATAGTACATCAGATTGCAGGTGGGAAATCCTTTTTTCCAATTTGCCCCTATCATTACTGCGGAGTAAGTAATAGTCTATCAAATATTGTCCCTATCTACATTGGCTCACTGTAGCATTCCAAACTTTCAGACAGGAGATGTTCAATGTATTGTCAAAGGCTTTCATGGCAGAATCACTGGGTTATTGTAGGCTTTTTGGGCTGTATGGTCATGTCCTAGAAGCATTCTCTCCTGGCCTTTCACCTGCATCTATGACGGGCATCCTCAGAGGCTGTGAGGTCCAGAAGTTTTCCAGGGTGTATGGCCATCCTCAGACCTCACAACCTCTGAGGATGCCTGCCATAGATGCGGGCAAAATGTCAGGAGAGAATGCTTCTAGAACATGGACATACAGCCTGAGAAACCTACAACAACCCAGTTTCAGACAGGAGCTTCTCTCTCATCTCTTTTTGGAAATACAGCCAGCCCTCTGAACCTGTGGGCAATTGGTTCCAGGTTCTTAAGTGAATACAAAATCCAAGGATGCTTAAGATCCATATGGAGTATAAGATATATATGTATAAAAAGTGGCTGACAAATTAGGTGTGAGCAGATTGGGTTGCTGTGAGTTTTCCGGGCTGTATGGCCATGTTCTGAAAGCATTTTCTCTTGACGATTTGTCCACATACATGGCAGGCATTCTTAGAGGTTGTGAGGTCTGGGGATGGCCATACAGTCCAAAAAACTTCTGGAATATGGCCATACAGCCTAGAAAACTCACAACAACCCAGTGATTCCAGCCATGAAAGCCTCCGACAACACAGTGATTTGTTGTAGTTCCAACAGCTACAAGCATTGCGAAGATTATGGAGAAGAAGCAAGGAGCCCTCCATTGTGTTCCTGGCTCTCCTTCAGCAATGCAACTCCAATATCAAAGAGTAAGCAAAGAGCATAATCAGATCCATAGTTGGTTGAATTTGTGGGTGCAAAACCTTCAAATACGGAGGGCCTTCTTTGTATGCTGTCAGAGCAGATTGAATCACAAGTCTTGAAAAGAAAACTACTGGGGAAAGTCTTTCCTCCTTCATTATATTCACTTTTTTCTCTTTAATTTCAGCTGCCATTATTTCGTCAAGATTAATGAAACAACAGAGGGAATAAAGCCTTTAGAAAGCCCTGACCCCTCCAAAGGCGACGAAAACAACAGCAGCAAACATGGCAGATTACTCTGCTTATAAAGAGACCTCAAATCGTCATTTGCGTTTCAAGCTTCAGAGCCTCAGTCGCCGCCTTGATGAATTGGAGGAAGCTACCAAAAACCTCCAGAAAGCTGAGGATGAACTACTAGAGTTGCAGGACAAAGTAATCCAGGCAGAAGGCAGCAACTCGAGTATGTTGGCTGATGTGGAAACTCTGCGGAAAAGGGTTCTGAAAATCGAAGGGAAGGATGAGGAGATCAGGAAGGCAGAAGAGCTTTGCCAGCTGATGAAGGAGAAGCTGGAGGAAGAAGAAAGCCTCACTCGGGAGCTGAAATCTGAAATTGAGCGGCTTCAGAAGCGAATGACAGAGCTGGAGAAGTTGGAGGACGCCTTTGGCCGGAGTAAGAACGACTGCACTCAGCTCTGCCTCAGCCTCAACGAGGAGAAAAACCTGACCAAGAAAATTTCAACGGAACTGGAAGTTCTTAAGGCCAAAGTAAAAGAACTTGAACAATCGGAAGACAGGCTAGATAAAACTGAGCAGAGTTTGATGAGTGAGCTGGAAAAGCTGAAATCTTTAGCTGTTGTTTTCGTAAATGAAAGAAAACACTTCACTGAAAAGGAGAAGCAGAATGAGAAGTTAATTCAAGAGCTCACACAAAAGTTGGAGCAAAACAATAAACTGAACCGGGCAGATCAGACGCGAAACACATCGAATCTGCTGGAGCGATCGTCCAATAGTATACTTGAGAGAAATGATCTGAGGATTGAAGTTGACTTGACGACGTCTGCACTGTCTTCAAAAGAAACAAGAAGAAAAGGGAGCTTGGACTACCTTAAACTCATGGAAAATGAAACTCGAAACAAATCAGAAAACCAGAAGAATAAAAACCAAGAAGACAACAAAGTGAATGACTTAAATCAAGAGATTGAGAAATTGAAGACTCAAATCAAATGCTTTGAGTCTTTAGAAGAAGAACTTAAATCCCTGAGAGCCAAAAATAACGACCTGCACGATAATTATTTAAGTGAGCAGAATAAAAATAAGATGCTCACAGGGCAACTTGAAGAAATAAAAACGCAGATCAAAAAGCAAAAAGAGCTAGAGAACGGCGAGGCAGAAATTGAGGAAATTAACTTGCCTAGCCGAATTAAGCATGATAGAGCTAAACACCGAACGGTCGCTGCTGAACCAGCTGTTTCCAAGCAAAAGTCCCGAGAACTTTCACCGCAGCATAGACGGGAGAGGATACGTAATCGAGAAACCTCATTTAATTCTGAGGGCTATGGCCAAGCTAGTAAACGGGTTACAAGTCCTAATCTGAACAGCAGGAGAACAGCCAAAGCATCTAGTACTTCAGCATTGTTAGACACTTTAGCAACTGATGGCAAACAAATAGAAAACAAACCAACTTCATTGCAGAGAGAGAGTGTCACTCCACCTGCTGAAGTCAAAAAATCTCGAGAGCAACCATCCGTGCTTAGCCGTTACCCACCTGCAGCACAGGAGCACAAATCATGGAAGTCTTCTTCGAAACCCAAGACTGAAAGTGCATTGAGAGGTAAATCCGAAAAAATATCCCAGACACTCAATGACACTCATCACTGTAAATCTGATGAACTTGAAGACATGCTGAGCAAAACAGAAAATGCCGTGTCATCTTCTGAAAAGGGAAATAAAACACATCTCACGGAATCATCCATTCTTCTGACAGAGACCCGTATCTCAAGCACTAATTGCGGGCCAACCAATGGAGCTGCTTTCTCCTATCGGCATTATCTCTCTGCAGAAATGTTAGATACTGAGCCCACCAGCTCAAAGGTGGAAAACACACAATCAGTTTCATCTCGCAGACAGTACTTGGAAGACGACTCTGTAAAGGTGGCTAAACCCCCCAAAAGGGAGTCTATAGATGCTCCAGTGGAAATGACAAAGCCCTTACCTTTAGCAAAGTCTTGGCTTTCTTCAAGAAGCCAGGAAGATCTCTTGCAGAGTCATTTAGTTGCTCAGAAAGAAAAGACTGATCAGAGGTTTGCAGTAAATTCAAACAACAGTGGCCTGAAATCAACGTCTACAAGAACCAAAGTCATCAACCCCAGTAGCACTCCGGAAGAGAAAGGTAAAGTCACAGTTGCTCCTAATACATGTGATTTAGGGCCAAAGAAGGAACCTGTTTCTAGAGACTTCACAAGCTCGATGGGATCCTTTCGGACATCTCCCCTTGAGAATGACAAAAGGTCTTGCGGTGAAGAGGAACTCAGAAGGTCATCCAAAACATCTTCAGCAGGGTTGAAATCCAGAAGGCAGTTCAGCCCAAGGGAGGCTCTGAGATCTCAAGCCGTCATCAAGCCTGCGATCGTGGAAAAAGACATGAAGGAAGTCATGGGCGGTAATGGGTCAGGGCCAGAGGCCAATTCTGAAAAGCAGTCCGCTGTCTTTAAAACCATATCACACAAAATGACAAGCAGCATTACTATTTACCCGTCTGAGCCAGTTACTCAAAGGACCAGCACAAGTGAACCCAGAAAGGACCAGCAGCAGGTTTCCGCCAGCAATAGTAGAGGCATTCCAAATGAGTTTTCCACAGGAGGGAAAGCAGCCAACACACCATACGAGATCTCGATTAACAAGAGCAATATGTCTGTGAAGTCACCAGGGACTGATAAAAATGGGGATCCCATTCTGAGAAGCAGGGTGGGAACAGTCGTCTCTAAAAGTAGCATTACAATCAAACCTTCTGAGTTACTTGAGAAGGACAATGAAACAGCGGTGGACACACTTCACTGGAAAAGCCATGGCCCTCCAAACTCATCTGAGACCAAACAAGTCACGGTAAGAAGTGCGTGGCGAACCAAGCAGGGTTTGCACTCTTTGGAGGATTTGGCAACCAAAGCTGATGAAAACGCAACCCCTCGGGATCCATATAGGTCATCTACTGATCTTCCCAAACCAGAAGGGACTGGCTCACGCCTATATGCGATTGAGCAGAATTCCAGAAGGGCCAGCGCTGGTATAAACTCTTGGAACACTCCGGAATTAGACAGTAGAAGGACCAAAAGTAGCTTGAGTGCATCTGAGATGCTCAGCCAGAAAAGTAGTGCCAACGAGCCTGTGGATGATTCTTCCTGGAGTTGCCCAGTATTACCTGTAAGTGTGTATGACAATCTGTTGTTTTAAAATAGTTACAGTTCGAAATTGGGTTCGGGGTCTTGGAAACCAAGAAGCAGACATGGCGCTTTGTGGGGCGTCAGCATATGTCGTTGGAAAAGTCATAATCTCTCTCAGGCATCACCTCTCCCCCATCTATCCCCCATTGGAAATAAGTTAACAATAATGTTGGTTTTCTTGATTATGTATATAAGGAGCAGTTTAAACTCTCTCTGAGACTGCCAGGGAAGAAGGAGATACATTAGCGAGATAACACCTGAACTGCTGTAGACTGCTTGGTGTGGTCTGAAAACTCTAGCAGTGTTCTGCCAGAAAAGTAAGGGAAACATTGGCAAAGTGGGGGTGCTGGGGTAAAGTGTGGAAATTGCGGCAACATAATCAGACCCTTCATGCCCTAAGAAGGAGCCCCCGGTGGTGCAATGGATTAAACCCTTGTGCTGGCAGGACGAAAGACCGACAGGTTGGAGGTTCAAATCTGGGTAGAGCGTGGATGAGCTCCCTCTGCTAGCTCCAGCTCTCCCCATGCAGGGACATGAGAGAAGCCTCCCACAAGGATGGTAAAACATCAAAACATTCAGATGTCCCCTGGGCAGTGTCCTTGCAGACGGCCAATTCTCTCACACCAGAAGCGACTTACAGTTTCTCAAGTTGTTCCTGATGTGGAAAACAAAAAACAAAAACTAAACTTTGAGAAGCTATTTTCCCATCTGCTCTTCAAAATAATAAGATTTTATTATAGAAGTCACAATGCTTTAGCAGAGAAAGGATTTAACAGTCACCAAGAAAAGTCTTTCAAATGCTCAGGAAGCCAGAAGGTAGCAATTAGAAATGTGTGCATGTGGTTTGGGTTTTTTAAAGAACCATGATATTGAGGGAAGGATGCAGAAGGAATTTGAAATATTCCTGGGATTAATAATAGATGTGCCAATAATGTTAGGGTTACATTGATTTTGATTTTGTGGCCCTCTGCTGGTAATAGTTTGTAAATGCAGGGTTCTTTTTGTAATACAGGTCCTTCTCAAAAATTAGCATATAGTGCTAAAGTTCATTGTTTTCCATAAAGTAATGATAACAATTAAACTTTCATATATTGCACACCAACTGAAATATTGGTCGGATGGAATATGCTAATTTTTTGAGATATGTATGCCAAAATCATCAGTATTAAAACAAAAAAAGACCTGAAATATTTCAGTTGGTGTGCAATGAATTGAAAATATATGAAAGTTTAATTTTTATCATTACATTATGGAAAATAATGAACTTTAGCACTATATGCTAATTTTTTGAGAAGGACCTGTATTTATTTAAAACTATACACTGTCATACCTGAATGCATTTATGTTAAGGATTTATTAAGAACCCAGCCAAAGCCCAGGTACAAAAGAGTAGAACAGATTGGCAGCCAAGCATGCTATTAAGGAAACGGGTGCTTCTGAACACACGAGGTCAATACCAGAACCTAATTCATAACTCATTTAGAACTCAGTTAACTCCCCAGCATTTTCAGCAACCAGATGCAAGGGGAGAAGTTGACATGGGAAAGGTTATTTCCTGGTTTTTTATGTAATTAAAAATTTAAAAGATGTGGTATCATTTCCCCAATACAGACGATCCCCAAGTTACGAACAAGATAAGTTCTGTAGGTTTGTCTCTCTCTCTCTCTCTCTCTCTCTCTCTCTGTGTGTGTGTGTGTGTGTGTGTGTGTGTGTAGGTGGTACAGTGGGTTAAACCACTGAGCTGCTGAACTTGCTGACCCAAAGGTTGGTGGTTAGAATCTGGGGAGTGGGGAGAGCTCCTGCTGATAACCCCAACTTCTGCCAACGTAGCCATTCGAAAACATGCAAATGTGGGTCGATCAATAGGTACTGTTTCAATGGAAAGGTAATTGCGCTCCACGCTGTTATGCTAGTAGCCACATGACCTAGGAGGAGTCTATGGAAATGGAGATGAGCACCACCCCCCAGAGTCAGACATGACTAGGCTTAATGTCAAGGGGAAACCTTTATCTTTACCTTTTTAGATGCATCCTGTGTCTCCTAAACTTAAATTGCATAAGCCTGGCATTGTTCACCTGAGAAGAGTTTGAAAGCCACAAGGAAGTCCAGGAATAACTGCTGTGTGTGATGCTGTGAACCAAGAGACCACATTCCGGAGAAGAGCCATAGCAATAAAGTGTCACAGATTCAATGAGCTGCACCATAACTGGAGGTCACCATCTTAAGCTTAACATCAGGGGAAACCTTTACTTTTACATACATACATACATATATACATACATCATATATTTGCATGCATGCTTTGGATAGCATATGGAAGGACAAACACGCCCATCATGTTTGTCCTCCCATCTGTGCCCTGTTCAGAAGATTTCACCTCACCTTCTATCACTGTGATCATTGGATTTTGAAAACTTGGCTTGTTGTGGAAACAAGGACTGGAAATAAAGCTTCCGTGGAGACACCTTTCCCTCATGATAATTCTTTCAAGAGTGAATTTCCCTGTCAAGTGGTAGGTTCCTCTCTCTTCCTGATGTCTCACCCCCATTCTTAACTAGGAGTTGCTTGTAAGTCAAATGTTTGTAACTTGGGAACTACCTGTATAGTATTTCTAAATTCACAGGGGCAGAAGTCATATGGTGGACTTTGCCACCGTCACTTGGGGATTAGAAAGATGCCAGCTGGGAGCAGCACGAACAGACACCTGCCTTCCTAAAGCACCTAACCCTTTTCTTGGTTTTGGTACAGGAGGAACACAAAGACTTTGCTCCCAGTTCCAGAAGAAAACCATTCAGCTCCTCTGAGCAGCTCTCGTGGGCGCACACACCAAGGAAGAGGCCAGAAAGCAAGCTGGAGTCCTCCTGCCAGCTGCCAGGCAGCAAAACCGAGGGACGGAGACGTTGGGCCAAAGGCTACTCAGAAGGAAACTGATCTGACTGAGGGTGAGGTGGGATCCGTGTGGTTTATAACAAGAGATTCTTGTGCTCCTTTTGTCTAGTCATAGAATATGCCTGAGAACTGAGGTAGGCACTCAGCAGATTGTGGGTTAGTACTCAAAGGACCATACCAGAAGGGCATAGGTGCATTGTCTGTCATCACCATCATAGGCGATCTTTCATGGGTGAGTAGGATTGTCTCCCAAAGGTAGAGTCTTGGCTGTGAGTTAGAATTACTGATTCCATGGCCCATGGGCCACTCCATAGCTAGGGGCCTCCAGATGTCAAGTTCTGCCCCTATCGTTACTCACCAATTGCCAATGGACTTTTAAAAATTATTATTATTATGGGACTTTTGTTGATTTTGGATATATACCCATGCCATTGCAAATCATCTGTTTGAAGTAATCCCCAGATGTATATCGTAACAGTATATCGTAACCCCTTGGTGCATGTAACCCCCCTAATCACATAACTACTTTGATTCCTTTGCCAAGAAAAATGCAGGGTATTAGATAGATATAGTTAGGCAGAGAGACAAACCATTGTTGTGGTTAGATTCCCAGACTAGGAAAACCCGAGTTTAAAACTTTATTGGTCCATGAAAGTTGCCGAGTGACCTTGGATTGGTCACATATTGTGATCCTGACTTACTATAGATATAAACATTAAAGAATGGATGCAGCTGCACATTGATAAATCCGTAGCTTCTTTCTTTCCCTGTAGACACACCCCTGCTGCCCTGAACTCTTTTGAGGAATATATACCACCCATATAAATAATCACACAATTAAGCAATTTGCTCTTTTCCACAAGCAGGGAAGTTCTAGTTCTAGTTGAATAGGACCTGATTTCTTGTCCCTTTTGGGAGAAAATTGTGTTGTGTCATTATTATTCATACATGCAAACTCAAAGCAACTGCTTCCAATCAGGATGATGGAAGTGATGGAAGTGGAATTCAATACAACTGGGAAGGCTTTGGTTGGGAAGAGCAGTAGCTTTTCTTAAGTGTTGGAAATGGCAACCTTCCAAACCTCCACTGACTGTTTGTTTATCTATATACAATTGTTAGCCTGCATTCTATGTGTATATTGATTTGCCAGTTTGACTTATCTCTTTGATGTGGGAGGAATTATAGATGTGATTGTACTGAGCATGTGCAAACTCAGGACTCCATTTTGTGTTCAGTTTGCTTTTGGACTTCAATGAGGTAAGTCTCCTTACCACTTCATTGGAAGTGGATGTGTGTGCTTATAGACTTGAGAGAGTACAGATATATTTAAAGACATTTTAAAGACTATGTGCCTGTATACTGAATATATACAAGTTTGTTAGTAAACAAGATATGTTATTTTTCAAAGAAGACTACTTTGTTTTGTCTCTTGAGTGCATGTCTTAAATAAGAGGTTTTAAAGGAGTGTGTGTATATATATATGGGCTTACTTGTCGGAAAGTATCTCCCTCTATGTCTTGCCCCGGAGTTTAAGATAGTTCACTAACGCGTTTGGTAAGGACGAGAGGCAGGGCCTTCTCGGTGGTGGCCCTCCGCCTGTGGAACATGCTCCCCAGCGAAATTAGGTCAGCTCCATCCTTCCTTTCCTTTAGGAAGAAGCTCAAAATATGGTTTTTGGGACTAGGCATTTGGGTAACAGGCTTGACAGCAATCGCAATGTTTGGACTGGGTCGTTGGCCGCTGAATCAGACTCGGATATGGCAATGTTCTATTATGCTTTTGTATGTGCTGGCATCAAATTGTTGTCGTTGTAAGCCGTCCTGAGACCCCCTCATGGGTTGAGAAGGACAGGGTACAAATGTTTTAAATAAACAAAAAAAATTATTTATTTATTTACATTATTTATCTTCCGCCCTTCTCACCCCGCAGGGGTCTCAGGGCAGATCACAATGCACATATACAGGCAAACATTCAATGCCATTGACATACAACATATATAGACAGACATAGAGGCAATTTAACATTCCAGAAATAAGTTAAATTTAGCCTCCCCACGAAGTGGTACATAAATTTCCTACTTGACAGATGCAACTGTCTTTCGGGTTGCAAAGGTCAACAACGAGCTACACAAATTCGTCGAGAGCTCACCCTGATCCGGACAGGCCTCGAACTCATGACCTTCTGGTCAGTAGAGATCTTCTGCAGCTGACACCCAGCCAGCTACGGCACATTCCCGGTGTGAATGAAAATTATGCAGTGAATATTATAATATTATATAATAATATTATGCCGTGAATAAATATTACAGTTGCAGCAGCATGTGAAAACCAATGGCAAAGGAATTGTTCCCCCTTTTAGGCCACAGCCAGGAAGAAGCTGAACCTTTGGCCACCAGGTTAACAGCAGGAAAGGGAGCAAGTTGGTGTTGAAAAAGGTAGCGATTAATAGTCTCCCACAAGTCCAGCACTTGATATAACGTATTTTCTCTTTCTCTCCTCCAGTGTTTCCTGCCCCAATACGTGGCCTCCAGAAGCTGAACGTCATCCCCCTCCTTGCTCTGGTCTTCCATGCCGCTGTCAACCACTGGGACCCATCTGGTGCCTGTCCTTTGACCCTTTCCATGCTCAAGGCCTTGCCCTCACCCTTAGCCATGGGCAGATTTTTAAATTTTATTTTAAGACTGGCTTTGCATTTTCCTTCACCATGGAGTAGGCCACAGCATTGTTGCTCAGGGGAATCCCACTCCATTGTCTTAAAGCTTGAACCTGCAGGACTGCATCTTAAGAGACAGCTGGGATACTTGGGACAGACATTTCCTGGAAAAGCAAAGAGCTTTTTGTGTTTTAGTAACCACTACAAGTGGAGACCTAGCCTAGTTGCATCTTGACCTTCAGGATCTTTTAAGAGGCCGGAATTTACGCAAAAGCCATGAATCAGACTACTAAGAGTCTCCATCAATCACTATGGATGTTTGCTGTTACAGCTTCAGAGAGAACGGTTTGCACTGAGCCTGGTATTCCAAGCACTGGCTTCGCTGCAGCTCTGCAAGGGACCGTTTGGAAAGAGGAGGCCGTTGCTTCACAACAGCCCTGTCTCCTCTCTGCCCTCATCTCCCCACCTGCAGTGACTTGGCCCTTGTGAAAAACTTTCTCCCCAAATCTTAAGCAATAACCTAAACAAATCCTTATCATCACAACTCCTTTGCTGAGGATTGTCAGTGTACCCACCTTTTTTTTTTTCACTCCGAAAGTCCTTGACCTCAGCTCCTTGGGCAAGTCTGACAAGATCCAGAAGAACAGCCTCCAGTTGCAACGGATCAGGCAGTGCAAGAAGCCTTATCACTACATCCCGTGGACTGCTGCACAAGGCCAAGAAGCAGCTCTTGCTGAGAGAGAGCCCCTTAATGCATTATTTGAACTAATCACGTGAGGTCTTAATGCTGGCCCTCTTCCCCCTCACTGGGACGGCCACTGGGAATTTGGGCCGAACTGGCTGGAAAGCTGAGCAAGAAGAGTCTCCTATGTACAGTCAATCAACACATTCATGGGGTGGGAGGGGACACTTTTTTAAACATTTCTGCTACCTCACTCTTCACTTGCTTGAGCAAAGGGACCAGTGGAGATTCTTCCAGAGATACAGTGTCCTCCTTCCATACTGAAATCAGCACACTCAGCTCTGTATCTATCTCCGCATATCTGCTCTAAGTCTTCCTCCATGTGCTTGGAGCATAATTCTTAGATGCTGCTGAACTGTAAGTTTTCATTCTCTCCTCCCCACGCTCTCCAATTTGCCACTGCTAGGGATTAAGGTCTGCCATCTCCCTTTTAGGATGAGCTCTGTTAATACGTAGTTACCTACTCACGTGACGACCATTCAGAAATGGTCAGCCAGCTTTCTCCAAGCTGGTATTCTACCGTTAATACAGACTACATCTCTGATTGTCACAGGCAGCAGGGCTAGTGGTCAGAGATGGGAGTCCAAAATCTCAAAAGAGGAAACCAGTGCAAAGTAATGGCACCAAAACACTAGCTGTAGAGATAATGGGAGGCAGTAAAAAAAAAACACGTCCATACACGCATGTGACCACATTCACTATCCACAAGCAATTAATAGATGTGTCAAAAAGGGCCCTCAAGACTGAAACCGAGTAGATGCAGGTTGGTCAGATGATAGTGTTGTGTCCAGGGGATTTGCAGGAATAGATATGCAGGCAGGGATAGATGCTTAACCCCAATCCTCCTCACATATGCTTGCACACATGCTCAATTTGCCCAGGACAGCTGAGAACAAACGCGGGGTGAATGTTTACTGGAGAAGTGGGAGCATCATGAAGTGGGAACTGGAGTAATCCCCTCAGTTCCTCCTGCCCCGATGTTAGTGCTGGGAAACAAACACAGGTTTGGGAATCCCGATTTATGACTTGTTAGCGTGTTGTTTAGCCCAGAGCTAATCTTGAAATCTCAGTTAATGTCCCATCTTGACCAACTGTATTCTCCTGTGCACATACTCCAGATTAGTCGAAACCACAGTAATAGTCTTCCTCCTCCTCCTGCACACAACAAATGGGCATCAACACTTTTCCTTCCAGCCCACCAGCCTGGCTTGCCTGTTACTTGTTTGAGGGGTGGACTGATGGCAAGGCCCCAAAAGGCAGCATTGTTGCATCTAAATTAAGATGTGCTTCAACCTCTAAACTGGGGGGGGTAATTGCACTTTCAGGAAAAGGAATCAAGGCTAAACATTATTTCAAGTTGAGCTTTATCCAACCCTCTGGATGTGTTTTGCAGAACTATAGAGCTCAGTTCAGCCCACAACTCTCTCCCAAAGCCAATATAATTTTGGCCTGGAATTTTTTTTAAAAAAAGGAACAATGCCAGTATTTATTTCTTTGCCTTTTAATATGTTGAACCTGTATAAAACATAACTAGATTCTGTTCCCTCCCTCACATACTTATTTTTATGTAGTTTTTTTTAAAGGAGTATAAATGTTCCTGATTGTTTTATATATATGAGGCAGAAGACACAGGCAATACCTTTTGGTCATCTAGCTGTTGAAAGTGTTAGTAAAATACCAAGTAAGCAGGGCCTCAAACATGACACTTCTACTAAGCGGAGATGCAATATGTGCAGGTATCTTGTTGGGCAAATAAAATTGATGATTGCCGCATATTACCTCATAGTGAGGGAGGTGGCATGCTTTAGGCCTTTCAAAACGTGCAAAACACAAAAAAATTTGTGCTTTTAAAATGTAAATTTCGCATGAATTTCCCATATATACACATATATGTGTAATGCATTGCTGGTCACTGGACAAGACCATGGAGGATACTAAAGCCACACCTGTGCAATAGCCTGCTTAGCTATTAATTAGATCATATCAAGTACTGCTCATCTCATTCACATCCACCACTGTTGAAGTCTCGAGGTGTAGAGACCTATATTCAACCTGATGGTGTAATTATGTTATATCCACAAACTGCAACCGTGCCGCTCATGAGGGCACACTGAGTCCGTTGACTTGAGAGTGATGTTGCTTGCCTAATCAGACTGGTTCCATTGATAGAGCGTTTACATTGCCTTCATTCCCTCTCAGCAATAACTTAACTTGGAGCAACCATTTTCCATGAGCAAAAACCTGTATGTACTAACGGCGTCCATTCATTGGTCAACAAGGGCTTGAAAATTTACCTGAAGTAGTTGTGTGTGTATGTCTGCATGCTAAACATGTTTTAAAAGCCATTCCACTCAATTTAAGAAAGCACTTTAGCTATCACATAACACAGTTTCAGTCTGCTCATTGGAAGTTGGCTCTCACCCTACTTGAAAATGCAAGCAAACCACCCATGGGGTGTGTGCGATGCTGCTATCCAAGCTACTCCTATGGCTGGGCTATCGATGTCTGTCATTTTCTGCAAGGTGAAGCAGCCAATGCCGAGTAAGATACTTGGTTCATGTGTGATTTATAGCACCTTTCTAAAACATATTTATATGGAAATGAGTTCCCTTGGAACTTCATTAGTAAGACAGCTGCCTTAAATAGTACCACCCCACACCATTTCCCTTCTCAGTGTGGTGAAATTTCAGCCATTTCCATTGTGCCCTTAGAACAACAGAGAACCTAAAAGGCATTGAACTATAGCTCCACAACTCATTACCATTAGCCAATATGGCAGGGGCTTCTGTGAATTGTACCTAATACCTAGAGCAGAGCTTTCCAAATGTTTCATGTTGGTGACATACTTTGTAGGCATGCTTTATTTCGTGACACAGTAATTCGCTTTTACTAGCAAACTGAAGGAAATCAAAACCATATAAGAGATATGGGCGCATATATAAATTGTAATAACAAAATGTTTGGGGACGCAACATACAATGGAAATACTTCATGTATATTCTTTTAAAGTATGTGATTTGTAATACGATAGCATATATTTCCAAGATTTTTGTCATTTCTTGTTATGTTCATGCAACACACGCGCTACAGCTGACTGTGGCCGACACACCGTTTGGAAAGCTCCGATCTAGAAGGTCAAATACTCCACAGCCTGACCTTTGAACATGGGCAAGAATTGTAGCCAGCTAGCTGTTGTTGGAATGCAGGTCTCAGCATTCTTTACTATTGACTGTGCTGGTTAGGACTGCTGTAGGGAGGGTGTGTGTGCAGCAAAACATAATCTTGACGAGTTAAAACATCTTTTTCAAACTTTGGGCCTTCAAGATGTGTTGAAGTACAACTTCCGTAATCCCAACTCTCTGTGATTTTCTAGTACATGGACATGGAACCCAGTGGTAGCCTTCTCGAAATTTTGGCTTCAGCATGGCAGAAAGTTGCAGTCAAAAGTAGCTACTAGGCCAAAGGTCTCCACCTCTACTCTAATATGAGCAGGAGGAATACCCAAATGATGTTTCTTCCTATAATAAATATGACAATCAGCACCTAAAATGATACACCCACATTGACAAACAGCCCATTTGCTACAGCTACATTGCTAGCTCTCCTTGGAATTGAAAATTACCACCCTACGCAAAAAATTCAACAATAACACCTATAATCATCTTCATCCATCTATGGTCACTACTTCTTCCAGGGCCTTGTTGGTAGGGCACAGTGAATTGCATCTCCCGCTCATCCCAAAATAAGAGATTAAAATCTTAGCTATAAGGGTAAGTGACTTGGTTACAAGAGAAACAAGGGATCTTTTGGGTTGATGTGAGTTTTCCTGGCTGTATGGCCATGTTCCAGAAGCATTCTGACATTTCGCCTGCATCTGTGGCAGGCATCCTCGGAGGTTGAGGGATCTGTGAAACTAGGAAAATGGGGTTTATATACCTGTGGGATGTCCAGGGTGAGAGAAAGAACTCTTCTCTGTTCAAGGTAGGTGAATGTTTCAATTGGTCACCTTGATTAACATTTATCTCAAAAACTGGGGAATTCCAGACAAGAAACAATTAGAGCCTGCTAATCATCTCCCAAAAAAGGATTCCCCCAGGCAATAAGAAGCCAGTCCTTGAAACTACTGGGCCAAAGTATGCTAATCAAGGTGGCCAACTGAAACATTCACACCTACCTCAAATAGACAAGGCTTCTTATGTATTTATTTATTTACAGTATTTATATCCTGCCTTTTTCAGCCCAAAGGCAACTCAAGGCGGCTTGCAAATTGGCAGCAATTTGATGCCACAACAGTCATAAAATACAATTAAAATACATTTAGCACATTATGAAAATCCATACAAAAAACCCAATTACAAACATAATCACCAGTGTCTTCCTTTAAAACTCATTTTTACAGATGCATTATCTAGCCGTTCCATGTTCACTCTTTCATAGTTCCATGTTTATTACGCTGCATTTCCAAAAGCTTGTTCAAAGAGTCAGGTTTTTACTTTTTCCCAGAATGTCAGGAGGAAGGGGGCGAATTTAATATCCCTAGGAAGGGAGTTCCAAAGCCAAAGGGCCACCACTGAGAAGGCCCTGTCTCTTGTCCCTGCCAGACATGCCTGTGAAGAAGGTGGGATCGAGAGCAAGGCCTCCCCAGGCGATCTTAAGTTATTTTTCCTACCCTGGACATTCCATACATATATAAATTCCATTTTCCTCGTTTCCAACAGACCTCACAACCTCTGGGGATGCTTGCCGTAGATGCAGGCAAAACATCAGGAGAGAATGCTTCTGGAACATGGCCATACAGCTTGGAAAACTCGCAACAGCCCAGTGATTCCAGCCATGAAAGCCTTCGATAATACAATGGATCTTTTCATTCCACAGGTCAACATAAAAACAGTCTCAGAAAAACATAACACTTGTCTATTTCTTGAACCTTGACATCAAAATATGCATCTCGAAAGAGGGGCAGTGCGTGACTTTTCGTTATGGCTTATTTGAGAACTTTTATTCCATTATTTTTCTGGCTGAGTTTGATCCAGGAAGCACTCCATTCGAAGATCCACTGCAGAGTTCAGAAAAAAACCAGGAATCCACAACAGCAATTCTGCTCTAATTATCTTATTAAGCCAGTTGTTCAATCTCGAGAGCAAGAACACTCCCCTAGCTTCCCACACCGTTTGGTGCCATGTCCTCAGGATCTTTTAATAGTCTTACATTTCACATGGTATAATGAATGTAAATATCAATTATAGTATAGTTTGGGGTTATCTGGCCCTGTAAAAATCAGATTGTTAGAAGATCTAGAAACCATAACCTTGAGTGCAATAGGAGCTGATTGTGTTATTGAACAGACCGTGACAATTTCAGGAAATGGAGAATCGTTTAGCTCAAGTTGCACACTTTTTTAAAAATCTGTAAATATTTGCCAATAGTTTGTCACATTCATTTCTGTTTTTAATGGTAACTCATCAGCATAAAGATCCTGGAATCATTCAGGGACTCTATGCTGGGAAATTGTGAGTAAAAAAAAGAAAAGAAATCCAGTGTTCTAATTGTACGTGCTGCATGTTTTTTTTCCCTATCAAGTAATGTAAATTTGAACTTATTCCATCTGGAGTTCAGAAGAATTGCCCTCATGTACAGCCTGCACAATGCAGCCTCACTTTCTTCACAATGAGACCCAAACTGCAGCTGCTCATCGGAGCCAGGGAGAAGCTCTCACAAAGCGGTAGCGCTTGGTTGTGCGGAAGATCCCAGGTTCATGAGACTTTGAGACAGCTGCTGCCACTCCAAGTAGATAGCCCTCGACTCGATGAGAGTACATAAGGCAGCTTTGTATATCCACATGCCACTAAAGTATCTGGCTTTCTGTGATAAATTGTTGACAATGTGCCAATAATAGGGTTTTAGCCATCGGGTTAGCCAGAACGGACCCATATGTATGCAGGAGCAGGATATTGCCTCCCAGGCTTTGAACTGGTTTTTTGTTTTGTGTCCGGAGCGACTTGGGAAACTGCAAGTCGCTTCTAGTTTGAGAGAATTGGCCATCTGTAAGTATGTTGCCCTAGGGACGCCCAAATGTTTTTGATGTTTTACCATCCTTGTGGGAGGCTTGTCTCATGTCCCTGCATGGGGAGCTGGAGCTGAAAGGGAGCTCATCTGTGCTCTCCCCGGATTCGAACCTCTGACTTGTCAGTCTTCAGTCCTGCCGGCACAAGGGTTTAACCACTGGTGCACCTGCTTCATATGATATCAAATAGGAAAGGGACATACAAAAAGGCTTCCATGATGCCATATCTCCCACCTTCAGCGAACCATCAAATATTTTGCTGTTTAATGATGTCCCGATATGATATCCAAAGAGAAAATGGGGTGCAAGGTGCTGTTGTGCATGAGCCATCTTTCCTCCTCTTTTTCTTTCCTCTTGGCTAGAGACCAAAGGACTTATTGACCCCTTTAGTGGTTATGGGAAGCAGCGTGCCTTCCATGCCTGCACAAGGGAGGAGGGATGGTCTTCCGGCCAATTATGAACATTTGAGAATCCTTCAGATTGTGTGGAATGTATTTTTAAGAGATGAATATATATATTTTTTCTATTCGCTAATGTTAAGATTGGGTGAAAGGGATTGCCAAATCCTGACATTGTGTACTACAGGCAGATGAACACCTTCTGCCTTGTCTTCCCTCGTTTTCAGGTTCAGAAAGAACAAGTGCAATTTAGCAAGGTGTTGTCCCAAGGTCCTTGTTTGCCAGCCATCTCAAGCCCAGCAACTGACCAGCACTGTCCCCATCACTCCACCCCGGCTCCAGAAGAAGAAGCATGGTGGTGCTAGCATGTTCAGTTGGGGGAAAGCCCCATCCTTTCACCTCCCAAAGTTGTCTGGGCACTTAACAGCAGGTGGGGCTTTACCTACCCATTACACAGAGCAAAAAGTCTGCATGCTATGTTTAAACGCAAATGTTTGTCTGCATGTTATCTTCTGACTAATACTGTCTGTTCTACAGTACATAATAAAACGATTTGTATGGTATTATAATGTGTGGATTACTTCGAGCTAGAAGCATGTAGGATTCCTATGAGGAAAAAAACCTCTTGAATTTTACACAATCCACACATGTCAAACGCAAGGCCCGTAGGCCAAATCAGGCTCGCCACAGCATTTTATGTGGCCCGCACGGCTTCCAATACCAGAACAACATAGGTACATTTCTTTCTTTCTTTATACCCCGTCTTTCTCCCCGTGGGGATTCAACCACACACTTTGGTTCTCATTTAAAACAAAGCAATTACCAAAAAAACAAATAGTACTGTGGTTTCAGTTAAAATATAATTAAAACATAATACAATTTAAAATGCATTTCAAAAGAAACAATCCCCACAACCACCCCAAGTAGCATGCCCCTTATATCCTTCTCCAAATGCCTGCTGGCAGAGAAAGGTATTTATCTGCTTTATACAGTCTTACAATTACAAACGGCCCTCAGTGCAAAGTAGTTTGACACCCCTGACCTAGGAGCCCCTAGTGGCATGACGGGTTAAAACCTTGTGCCAGCAGGACTGCTGACCGAAAGGTCAGCGGTTGAAATCTGGAGAGCAGGGTGAGCTCCCGCCTGTCAGCGCCAGCTTCTCATGCGGGGACAAGGGAAGCCTCCCACAGGATGGTAAAACATCTGGGCAATGTCCTTGCAGAAGGCCAATTCTCTCACACCAGAAGCGACTTGCAGTTTCTCAAGTCTCTCCTGACACGGGGGGGGGGGGGACCCTGACCCAAGACCTAAAGCATTGCCAACATCTGGTGGACTTTTATGGTATATTTGGGCCTATATGACACAATTTATATCCCTTAAACTAATCTTAAAAATAAGGATTTCCCCCCCAAGAAATGTGCCTTTGAGGATATCAGGGAACACTTGTACTCCACCTGTGGTCTCCTTACATCAGATCGTGCCCTCTGTCTTAATAATAACTGATTCAAAGCCACTGAAATAAGAGTGTTGTACACAAGTATGGAGCTGTTGACCCACAGCGTGAAGACAGACCTAAAGTATTGGAGCCTTTCAGAGATTGCCTGGATACTTCCAAACATTAATTATAAGTTCTATTTATAAGTTCTTGTCTTTGCAGGTAAACACTTGATTCTTATTTGTCCAAATCCAGAGTTTAGCAACTGCAACCACTTGTGGAAAGAAGGGTTTGGCTCTCTGAACCAGCAAGAAAGAATTTCACAAGTGAGATATGGACATAGGTCTCCAGTTAATTATGGCACCACATTTAGTTACCTTTTGTGTTGGCTTCTGATAGCATGTTATTTAATATTTATAATCAAAATATGTCTGATCATTCCTTTACATTCCCAGATCAAACTCTGTATTCATTAAGAATAATGCCACCATATTAGATGCTTGACAAGAATCAATGCTTAACTTCAAATGATGCAGATTCAAAGCAAGTATGCCCATTCCAAGTGCTTCAGCAGAGGCCATAAATACATCATCCTATCCCACCAAGTCCTTAGTGGGGTCATACCAGGTATGGTTTCTAACTATTTGACACTACCACACAGTAAATGAAAGAAACATTCCTGATGCTTTTGTTGCATTTGTTTTTAATTTTTTTTAATAAAAAAGAAATTTATTTCTTTCCAAAACAAAATCTACATGAAACAATCTCACCTTAGTTACCAAAGCAGCTAAGTTACAGGAATTCTAAACTCTGGTAACAAACTGACCCTAAACCGCATCTGTACCAGAATAAATTCCCTTCAAGAACAACTAGGAGTTTGTATTCCAGGAATCACAAGTATCTCTCCAGTGGACCAGGGCTAGGCTGGCAGTAAACAACTGCCTTCTCAGATGAGGGAGGTCTTTGGAAGGCTAACTCCTACCTTTGCCTTCTAACTGATGGTGCTACAAGACCAACAGACCACTTGCTTCTAATCACAGTTCCATTGTTCTTCCAATCATTTCACCACTTCCAGCATTTTGTACCTTCACATGGTTGGCACCTGCTGCGCAGCTGCCACCGGAGTGGCTTGCCGAGGCAGAGTATACATTGCTCCAAGAAACTGGTCTGCAATGCGTCCAGCTTCTCTCAATCCGCTCAGCAGAGCTCCATGAACAGTTGCGGGGTAGTTGCGGATTGTGTGTTCTCCAGCAAAGAACAACCGAGGAATAGGCTGGGGGGAAAAAAGTAGGGGTTAGCAATGTTAAAACCTAGTAAAATTACAAATCACCTGCAGAACCAAGGATCATTGAAGAAAGGGAATGCTTTCATGTTTTTAGGACTGCTCCCCAATCCAAGGCTGAGCTGGCATCTGAACATGTTTATCAGAAGCAGACTTCTTTCCTGGAGATCTGCAAATCTCTGTAACTAAATTCCTTTGCTATAGCTCCAGCAGTTGTAGTACACACCATAAAAAGCTACTCATCTCACACAGGCTTATACTAATAGTTTCTGCACCTACTTTGAGAGAATGGCTGAACCTGAAGTACACTGAGACAAAGCTGCCAGCGTCCCTGTGTTGGCAGCAGTCGCCACATTACCATAAGAACTAGTCTCTAATACAGACCTGGGCAATTGCCGGCCCTCCAGGTGTTTTGGACTTCATCTCCCAGAAATCCTAGCCAGTTTACCAGCTGTTAGGATTTCTGGGATTTGAAGTCCAAAACACCTGGAGGGCCGGCAATTGCCCAGGTCTGCTCTAATATATACCATATATACTTGAGTATAAGCTGACCCAAATATATGCTGATGCACCTAATTTTACCACAAAAACTGGGAAAATGTATTGACTCAAGTAAATTTCAAAATAAAACAGGTAAATCTATATATATAAAAGGGAAGTGGTCGTGCAACGGGGCAAATGCACGCCAAAACTACATTTCCCACACAAACAACAAAACCCAGGGCCACTCATCCCCACCCCGAGGTACATCAACCACCCACTGAAACACCCCTACACACAACACAAAGCCCCCTAAACATCCCCAGAAAAACTAAATTACTACGAATGCGCAAAACACCCCAGACACACAAACGGCTGCCATAGAAACATCACAATACCAAGCATGCGCAACATCCCACGCCATGCCCCCCTCCTCCGCCGCTTACTAACCACTCCTGAGACCAACGAGGCGACATCCTCCACGCGGCTCCCGGGACCCAACAGCACACATCCCGGGAGGACGCCGCTGCGGTCCCGCCTGCACGACCCTCCACCAGGAGAGACAACGAAACGGCGAGGGAGAACGGCGAAGCCACGAGACTACAACTCCCAGAAGGCTCCGCGCGGCACACTCGAAAGACGGGCGGAGACAGCACCGGAAATAGCCCACAATGCCCACGCAGAGCATTCTGGGAGCCGTAGTCCCCTGCCCGGACACGCCTTCTCCGCCATGCCCGCTTCCTCCGCCCCCTCCTCCCGTCCTCCCCCGGGGCCGGGAGGGAAGCCGCGCCGTCTCTCTCCCTTCCGCCTCCTCTTCGGCCAGTGGAATGGAGGCGGCGGGTAGCGGCGGAGAGCCCTTTGCCGCCTCTCCTCCGGTGGCCGAAGAGCAGGCCGAAGGGGAACCGGCCAACCCCTCTCCCTGCGGCCTCCGCTGCCCGAGGAGGAGGCCGCAGGGAGAGGGGTTGCCCGGTTCCCCTTCGGCATAAATATAATAATAAATGGAGTTAAAATAATAAATGTAATAAAAAATAAGAGTAAAATAATATAAATGTAATAATAATAATAGAGTTAAATAATACATAACTTTGACTCGAGTATAAGTCAAAGGGGGCTTTTTCAGCCTAAAAAAAGGGCTGAAAAACTCCGCTTATACTCAAGTATATATGGTACATTGTATCCATGCACTTCTAACACAAATGGGAGAAACCCCTAAAAAAAGATCGTTCTCTGTTGCTCTTTCCTTACCTACTTAAGACTGACTGGGAGTTCACAGAGAAAGGACCAGGTCATGTCTATGGTCTGAACAGCATTCAGTATCATGCTGGTGTCAATGAATGTAAACAACAAGCCTATCTAGCTCTTAAGGCCAAGGAAGCTAAACAAGGCCAAATTGCCACAGACAAATTGAAAAATACATTTTATAAGGTTGATAGATGTCTATAAGAACATATTCCTCTCCTGACAGCTATAAGAATATGACAAAGAAAATCTGTATCTCAGATGACAGTAAGTGAAATCCTAGTAGCAAGAACCGGCAGCCAAGTCCAAAATTCGGAATGCCTGCTTCCCGGCATTTTGCTGCTTCTCCTGTTCTCACCTGGGGGGCTCCTGGAATGGCTGGTCCTGGGGTGATTGGCTGCGCCATCAAGTCATAGTCATTTCCTGAAGATCCAGCTGCTACATAGGAATAGGATCCTCGCGCCCAAGGATCAGCCCGCCAGCGAGATACTACTGTTTCCTTGGGCTAAGTGAAAAACATGAAGGAAAAAACCACAAACATTTTAAAGGCACCGAAAGTTGAGCTTTAAACAGGCCCTAACATTTGGAAGGACGTGCATGCATTTGTCTATCTGTATATACCTTAATAAAGCGGAATGTTTGTATGTATGTATGTATGTGTGCGGAGGGCGGAAGGGCGGATATGTGGCAGCTATTTGCATAAAGTCCTTTGATTGGCCAGCCTCGCCACTCCAAAATTCTAAGGCACCAGACAGAGGGCATTGATTGCCACTGATTAGCCAGCATCCCAGAATCCAGGCCTCTACATTCAAACAACAGGATTTGGATATGTGGCAGCTATTTGCATAAAGTCCTTTGATTGGCCAGCCTCGCCACTCCAAAATTCTAAGGCACCAGACAGAGGGCATTGATTGCCACTGATTAGCCAGCCTCCCAGAATCCAGGCCTCTACATTCAAACAACAGGATTTGGATATGTGGCAGCTATTTGCATAAAGTCCTTTGATTGGCCAGCCTCGCCACTCCAAAATTCTATGGCACCAGACAGAGGGCATTGATTGCCACTGATTAGCCAGCATCCCAGAATCCAGGCCTCTACATTCATGGCCTGAATTAACAGTAACCAACCTTGGCACACTGAGCCCCTATGACCCATGATTCATTCTACTGCAGTTTGGAGTAGGGAGGACCATGGATGATGGGACTTGAAGTACCACCACAGGTTATGAGATTTGTAGTACTTTCAAACTCTTCATTCCCCACAGACCTGAACCACAAGACCAAACTTGGCACACAGTACCCCCATGACCCACACTCCATCCTACTGCAGTTTAGAGGAGGATGGACCATGAAGGATGGGATTTCAAATACCTCCATTCACTTCCCAAGCCCGCTGCGACCCTCATCCAGTGCATAATCATGACCACACTTGGCACAAAAAGCCCCCATGACCCAATGGATGTCCTGATGCAGTTCGGAGGGCGGACCACGGATGATGGGACTTGAAGTACCTCCACTCATTTCACCAGACCATTGTCAACCTCATCCAAACACTGATCAAGACCAAACTTGGCACACAGAGCCCCCATGACTCATTCTACATTCTGGTGCAGTATTGAGGAGGATGGACCATGAATGATGGGACTTGAAGTACCTCCACTCACTTCCCAAGACTGCTGCGACCCTCATTCAATGACTAATGAAGACCAAACTTGGCACACAAAGCCCTCATGACCCACTCTACATCCTGGTGCTGTTTGGAGGGGGATGGACCATGGATGACGGGACTTGAAGTACCTTCACTCACCTTCTGAGACTACTGCGACCCTCATCCAATGAATGATCAACACCAAACGTGGCACTAAGAGCCCCCATGACCCACTCTACATCCTGGTGCTGTTGGGAGGGGATGGACCATGGATTATGGGACTTGCAGTAGCTTCACTGACTTCCTGAGACCACTGCAAGCCACATACACATCTAATAGGAACCAACCTTGGCACACAATGCCTTCCTCAAATAACCCGGGCACCGCCGGGTCCTCAGCTAGTACATCTATATAGAGAACACATGGAGGGAGAATCTAGTCTCAGTGTGTGCATATTGTGAACAGACTGAGAGAATCCCATTTATGCATTTTGCCAATCATTTAATGTAAAATGGGACCTGCCTTGGTAAGTAAACTACTAATTTGGAGCATTTCAATATTTCTGAAGTTCAGTATGATAGCCAAAAGCCAAGACAAAGATGCAACATGCAAGACAAAAGAAAACAAGCAAAATTATTGCCAGGCTTGTATAAAGAATAGAAATATTTCAAGCTATAGATATATCAAATTAATACTTGGGAGTCTTCATGGCAATTTTATCTGGCTCTCGCTCTCTCTGATTTTTTTTTACAGCCAAAGCAAAAAAAGGCCACTTTAGGTATTGTGTAATCATTAGACTCACTTAGAAAAAAAACCCAGAACCAATTGCATATTAAAGTTCCCACTTCAATGTGTCAGCAAGTGGACCAGAAATTTGTATCGGGGGTCACTATGTAGCAGATAATGCAGCATGTAATGCGCATTGTCTTCTAACTGACAGTGGCAAGAAATACATAGCCTGTTTTCTGGCTCATTACAGCTTCTCTCTAGCATTGCAGTAGGTATTACATGACATCACAACTCAATAAAGATAATTCTTAATAACGGTAGCTTATGTTTGACTCAAAATGTTGGTTTCATAAAGGAGAATTGTTCAGAGAATTTTGAAAACTTATTATACATCCCTTCTTGCTCTAATCTCTTAGTCATAACAAATATGGCTATAAACTATGAGCAGTTTTGCAGCAGCATGATCTAGGTATGCTTTATTTAAATCTAGCTATGCTTTATCTAAATGTATAGGGACATCATACCTGAGGGACAGCACTGCTGCCAAAAATGCCCTTGAGAATAGCAAGGCAGCGTCCAACAATGACATCATCACTGATATTCTCCATAATTCCAGCTGCTTCGCCTGCCACCAAGGCCAGAAGAATTGGTGCTGTGCAGGAGGGGGGAAAAGCATTACTGGGACATCAGCAGATACAATCAGCACTCCTTGCTTGTTTAGCAGATAGTAAACCAAAAGTTTTAATCCCATTTTATGATTGTTCAGTGCTTTCTCATTTCTCTGGTAGACACTCTTAAAGGGGGACGGCATGGTGTAGTGGTTTGAGCCCTGTGTCTAGGGTTCAAACCCTCACGCAGCCATGAAACCCATAAAGTGACTTTGGGCAAATCACGTTCCCAGCCTCAGAAGAAGGCAAAGAGACTAAGGGCCCCTCCACACAGCCATATAACCCAGAACAGGGCTGCCCAGGAATTCGATTGCGATCGACCAGTCAATCCTGGGACCGAAGGAGGTCGATCCCAGCCGAATGGGGCGCTTCTCAGAGGAGGCAGAGCCAGGTCGCGCCAAGCCCCACCCCCTCCCCCGGCTTTGGCACTCCCAGCAGCTGCTCCAGGTTTGAGGAGGGCAGGGCCAAGCCAGCCTTGTGCTAGCTATGCCACCACTGGCTTGGCATTGCCATCCTCAAGCCTGGAGCAGCTGCTGGGAGCTCCAAAGCCAGAGGAGAGGGGTGGGGCTTGGTGCGGCCTAGCTCCGCCCCCTGTGGCTTCCGCTCTACCAGCAGCTGCTCCAGGTTTGAGGAGGGCAGGGCCAAGCCAGCCTTGTGCTAGCTATGCCACCACTGGCTTGGCATTGCCACCCTCAAGCCTGGAGAAGCCGCTGGGAACTTCAAAGCCAGAGGGGGAGGGGCGGGGCTTGGTGCAGCCTGGCTCCTCCCCCCTCTGGCCAAGCCCCACCCCGCCCCCTCCCCTCTCCAGCCTTGAGGAGGTAGGTAGATCTTTCTGACTTGGTTTTAATATAAGAAGCTCACATGCTGAAAAGGTGTGCGCACCCCTGACCCAGCATATCAAGGCAGAACATCCCACCATATCGGCTTTGAACTGGGTTATCTGAGTCCGCACTGCCACACAGCTGAATAAAATGTTTATTCAGCTGCGTGGAAGGGGCCTCAGTCTCTGAACAACTCATGCAAAAAAAACCTCTGTCCCAGCACTGACTTTTGCATAAGTTTTACCCTGGATTTTAAAAATCCATTTATTCCAACTTAAACACAAGTATATGTGGCACTCTGCTTTCTGATCACATCCATAAACAAGTCAACAGGCCTAATACCACACAAATGGCCTCATGTACTGGAAGCCTGCCACATAGTCTATACCAGTGCTGTCCAACCTCTGCCGACCCAAGGGCCAGACTTTCTGGGGGCCGATCACCTAGGGGCCGAGTGGCGCTCGCTTCCCCTGCGAGCCATCCAGAGGGACGCCACGGGGGAGCCAGGCTCCGCCCCTCGCCCAAAGCTCTCCAGCTGCAGGCCTCCTGGAAGGCCAGCCCCTCGCTCCCCCCAGGCCTTCCCGGCGCCGCCCGGTGTCCCAATCGCAGGCGGCTCCGGGAAGGAGAAGGAGGAGGGAGGATTCCTCCTCCTTCCCGGCGCCACGGCGATCGGGACACCAGCGGCGCCCGGGAAGGAGGAGGAGGAGGAAGGGAGGATTCCTCCTCCTCCTCCGCCGCTGCGAACCGGATCGCAGCGGCGAGGCGGAGAGGGAGAGAGGGACGGAGGGGGCAAGGCAAGGAGGAGGAGGGAGCTGGCTCCCTTCCTTCTCCAACAGGCCCTGCCCCGCCTGGACAGCCCTCCTCCCCTCCCCTCCCGCCTGTCGCTGCGATCTCTGCCTCCTCCTCCTCCTCTTTCCCGGGCGGCGGCGCGGAGAGCACCGTGGCTGGACGGAGGGCGGTGCAGGGAGGAGGAGCTAGCTCTTTTCCTCCTCCCTGCCCCGCCTCCCCTCACAGGCCCCCGCTGCCCCGCCATTTTTTAAAAAATTTAGATTTTTTTTAAAAAAAATTAAAAATGGCGGCTGGGGGCATAGCTGGGGCCGTGCCCAACAGGCTGGGGGGCCATGTGCGGCCCCAGGGCCGCCAGTTGGACAGCCCTGGTCTATACCACTGCTTCTTAAACAAAGGGTTCTGACTCCAAATGGGGTCCGCTTCACTCAATGATGGGATCATGAAAAAAATTGGCAACAGTAAAAGGTTTCGGAACACCACCCATTTACACAAATTGGTAGTAACACTGTGCAGTGTTCACAATGGACTCTGCAGAACATGTGCCAGCTGTACTAAAATACAAAGCAGTATTAGCCTGCTTAGCAAGCCTTGCAATGCTAATTTACTAGAAATTAATGTTTGATTTTACACTTATTTTATATACCCATAAAAGTTTCTCAGGTGGAAAGGAGTCGTGAATGGAAAGAGCCTGTCACATGATCACACACAACTAGTTTCTTTCTCTCAAGAATTCGAGAAAATCACCCTCCCCCGCCTCCCCCACAACCCCTCAAACCCAATATTTGTGGAAATCTCAATAAAAAATATTTAACAAAAAAAAGAATTAGGGAAAATGTAGATCTATATTGAATTTCCAGTCCTCCTGATTTTTTGGCATTTCTAACAGCGTCACTGCGCAAAATACAAATACTTGAAAGGAAGTTGACTAAATATGCATATGGGTTCAAAGAGGATGTACTGTTTTAATGCCTCCTCAGGGAATTTCTTTCTGCTCCTGTGAAAACAGAGTACGCTTTGCTGTAAATACCTTTGTAAAGATTCCAAAACAGGAAAAGCTCTCCTCTGCTGGCTGTTGTGCTGCCAACATGACCAAACAAATTAACACTTGGGTCCCAGAACACACGGTCAAAACACAACACAACCTAAAGAAGAGAAAAAGATGTAGATAATTATAATAAGGAGCATTTCACATTATGGAACAATGTATTTGCCAAACTTAAAATTATATCAACGAACCAAAAGTGACTTAATTAAAAAATATATATTCAGCCACAAGAAATGTATGTGTGCACATCTGTATACCTTTATAAAACGGAATGTTTGTATGTATGTGTGTATGCGGAGAGCGGAAGGGCGGATATGTGGCAGCCACTTTCACAGGCCAGGGCGGATATGTGGCAACCACTTTCACAGGCCACAGCGACCAGCACAGGAGATGGGCCTGCACCAAACTTGGTACACATAACCCCCCCTAACCCCCTTTACGTCCTGGCGCGGGTCGGGGGACATGACCCACGGATTATGGGATTTGTAGTACTTTCCAACACTTTGGTTCCCACAGACCACTGAGGCCACCAAAAAGGACCAATACAGACCACACTCAGCACACACAGCCCCCATGACCCACTCTACGTCCTTGGTGCAGTTTGGAGGGTGGACCATGGATGATGGGAAGTAGTGCCTCTACTCACTTCCCAAGTCCGCTGCAACACTCATCCAATCACTGATCGAGACCAAACTTGGCATACATAACCCCCATGACTGCCTTCACATCCTGGTGAGGTTGGGGGCGGACTGACAATGGATGATGGGATTTGTAGTACTTTCACACCCCTCTGTTCCCACAGACCACTGTGGCCCCCAACGAACACTGATAAAGACCACACTTGGCACACAGAGCCCCAGTGACCCACTCCACATTCTACTGAAGTTTGGAGGGGGACAGAACATGGATGATGGGTTTTGCAGTACCTTCCCTCACTTTCCAAGACTGCTACAAACCTAATCCTATGATTGATCAACACCAAACTTGCCACACAGAGCCCTCATGACCCCTCTACATCCTGGTGCAGTTTGGAGGAGGGTGGACCATGGATGATGGGACTTGAAGTACCTCTACTCACTTCCCAAGTCTACTGATTGAGACCAAACTTGCCACACAGAGCCCTCATCCAAGTTTTACATGGATTGAGACCAAACTTGGACCCTCATCCAATTACTGATTGAGACCCCCCCATGACTGCCTGCACGTCCTGGGGAGGTTTGGGGAGGACTGACAATGGATGATGGGATTTGTAGTATTTTCACACCCCTCTGTTCCCACATACAAATGCGGCCCCCAACAAACACCGAGAAAGTCCACACTTGGCACACAGAGCCCCAGTGACCCACTCTACATCCTACTGAAGTTTGGAGGGGGACAGAACATGGATGATGGGACTTGCAGTACCTTCCCTCACTTTCCAAGCCTGTTACAAACCTAATCCAATGACTGATCAACACCAAATCTGACACACAGAGCCCTCATGACCCACTCTACAGCCTGGTGCAGTTTTCTGTGAGACGGACCATGGATGATGGGACTTGAAATACCTTCACTCACTTCCAAAAAACAATGCATCCCTCATCCATTCACCAACACAGACCAAACTTAGCACACAGAGCCCCCATGACCCAATCTACATCCTACTACACTTTGGGGGGGGGGACAGAGATGATGGGACTTGCACTACCTTCAGTAATTTCATGATACCACTGCAACTCCCAATAATGATGGATCAAGACCAAACTTGGCACACAGAACCCCCATGATCCACTCTACATCCTGCTGCACTTCTCAAATGACCCGGGCACCGCCGGGTCCCCAAGCTAGTAAGACTATAAGACAAAGATTATTACAGCTCTACATTACATTTTCAGTGTTCCTTAACTTATATTTTTTAGAATAATCTAAGGTTAATAATCTTTTGATGGAGTTCTGCCATAAGCCTGATATTAAACAAAGCCATGTAAATGCAATGTTTGCAAATATTATGATCAAGAAAATAATGACCCAGAAGAGACAGCATATGAAAGAGAAAAGGAAAAGCGGAGGATTTCTCTAGGACGGTGGTTCTCAACCTTCCTAATGCCTTGACCCTCATGCTGTTATAACTCCCAACCATAAAATTATTTTCATTGCTACTTCATAACTGTAATGCTACTGATATGAGTTGCAATGTAAATATCTGATACGCAGGAAGTATTTTTATTCACTGGAACAAATTTGGCACAAATACCCGGTACGCCCACATTTTAGTACTGGTGGGGTTGGGGGGGGGGGGGGTTGAGTTTGTCATTTGGGAGTTGTAGTTGTTGCGATTGTAGTTGCAACGATGGAATTGAACCAAACTTGGCACATAGAACTCCCATGACCAACAGAAAATACTGGAAGGCTTTGGCAGGCACTGACCTTGAGTTTTGGAGTTGTAGTTCACCTACACCCAAAGAGTACTGTGGACTCAAACAATGATAGACCTGGACCAAACTTGGCACAAATACTCAATATGCCCAAATGTCAAAACTGATGGGAGTTTGGACCTTGATATTTGGGAGTTGTAGTTACTGGGATTTATAGTTCACCCACAATCAAAGAGCATCCTGAACTCCACCGAGAGAATTGGGCCAAACCTCCCAGATAGAACCCCCATATCTTGAAGGGACTCACTGGCGCGAGCCTCCCTCCAACCTTGCATGCTCTCCCTCGCCCACACATGCACACCATGCTGTCATGCGCCGAGCACACCTGCTCTCCCCTCCCCACTTGGAGTTTCAGAAACAGCCCTCTATCTTTGGGTGGGAGGATTCGCTGTTTCCAAAGAGGAAGAGGAATAGGCAGAGAGATCTTCAGCCTTCTCTGCGAATCAGAAATAAAAGTTTTCTGATGGTCTTTGGCAACCCGTCTGAAACCCCCTTGTGCCCCGATTGAGAAACACTGCTCTAAGAAGAAAGATTGATTTCCAGGCCCTCTCACAGAAGGGCCCATCTTGAATGTCTGATTGATCTTATTCTCTGCTATAGCACACACTAAGAAGCTGAGACAGAAATTTCCTATTCATTCCCATTCATTCCAGGAGAAGCCGAGGATGCAGCTATCATACTTATTCCTCTGCTGTTACCTTGTTAAGGTTTCCAAATCCCATTCTCTGCACAGCAGAAGTCTTCCACTCTGGAAGAGGAGGAACAAACTGTACTGCAGGAGGCTGCTGTTTCAATACTCCCAATGGAAGAGTACACAGAACAGCATCACACTTATAAATAAATGTCTGGCTGGTGGAACGAGTGTTGACAGCTATCACCTCACATCCTGGTAAATTTGGAAGGGACGGGTTGGAGGGAGGGAGGGAGAGAGAGAGAGAGGGAGAATGTTATGGAATTATTGTTGGATAAATTTACAGGAATGGAAGAAAAGCTAATGGATAACACAGAACATTACAACCACCTAAAGGTTGAATTTCCTTTCTTTTATTACCCAAATGAAGGCTTTCATATGAGAACAATTTCATCCTAGATTTTATGTGTTTCTTCCACCACAGACATCCCAGTGTTTCTTATTCTGTCCATAGGTGTGGAATTTGCATGACTCCGCCCACTGCCTCTCTCTTAAACCTTTCCTATTATTTTCTATGGCACACAGCAAACAGAGGTATTTATTAGCAACTGAACATACTACGAGAGGTTTGGGGAAAATTCACCATGATTTATAGGAGTTGTAGGTACTGAGATGTATAGTTCACCTGCAATCTAAGAGCACTCTGAACTCCGCCAGTGATGGACCTGGAACTAACTTGGCACACAGAGGCCCCATGACCAGCAAAAAAATACTGAAGGTCTTTGGGGAAAATTCACCTTGATTTGGGGGAGTTGTAGTTCACCTACATCCAGAGAGTACACCGATGGATCTGGACCAAACTTGGCACACATACCTGATATGCCGAAATTTGATTACTGGAGGGTTTTGGGGGGAACTGATCTTCCTTTCTGGGAGTTGTAGTTCACCCACAACTAAAGAAACTGTGACCTCCACCGATGATGAACTTGGACCAAACTTGGCACACAGAATCTCCATGACTAACCCAAGCTACTGCAAGCGTTCGAGGGGACTGACTCACCATAGGGAGTTGTAGTTTACCCCACAGCCAAAGAGCACACTGAACCCCAAAGAGCACACTGAACCCCACTGATAATGCATCTGGTAAACTGGCTAGGATTTCTGGGAGTTGAAGTCCAAAACACCTGGAGGGCCGGTAATTGCCCACCCCTGATCTAGAGCTAACCTGCCCAACATAACAAGTACTGATTGAGTACTTGTAAGCCGCCCTGAGTTCCCTTGGGGATCTAAATGTCGTAAATAAATAAATAAATAAGTGTTGCTTACCTGACGCCGTGTAGCGAACTTGTCGAACAGCTGTGTTTAGTTTAATGTCCAATCCTTCGGCTAAAGCTACAGGCACACATGAATAGCCATTTCTCACAGTCAGATGGCTGCCTGTGAATTCAAAATCATCATCCTAAAAGGGAGGGGAGGATACATTGGAATCCCATCAGTGTGCATTCTGATTTTTTTTTCATGTCAGGAGCGACTTGAGAAACTGCAAGTTGCTTCTGGTATGAGAGAATTAGCTGTCTGCAAGCACATTGCCCAGGGGACGAACGGATGATTTACCATCTTGTGGGAGGCTTCTCTCATGTCCCTGCATGAGGAGCTGGAGCTGACAGATGGGAGCTCACCCCACTCCCCGGATTCAAACCGCCGACCTTTCGGTCAGCAGTCCAACCAGCACATGGGTTTAACTCTTTGTGCCACCGGGGGCTCCACTCATTGGGGTGAACTGCCCAGTCACCGTTTCCATTTTCCCAAGGATAGGAAGTAGGATCAAATCCCCATAAAGAGGAGAAATAAAAGGTTACTGCTGCTCTGTATGTGTTCACTACAAAAGGAACTCCATCTATCTATACCTGGCATCTTCAACCTGCACCCTCCAGGTGTTTGGACCTCTAACTCCTAGAAGCTCTAGCTGGCTTGTTTAATGGTCATTAATTCTGGGAGCCGAGATCCAAAACACTAGAAAGCTGCAGGTTGAAGAGGCCTGGTCTACAAAAAGTTCTTGACTGTGCTGTTAGGAACAGAACACTGAGATCTTGAACTGTTTGCAACACAGCAGACTCTGAAAGCCCTCAGTCAGGGGGGCTGATCAGAACATCACCCACAGAGAGATCTGCTTCCCCACATGTGGGAGTGGGAAGGAAAAGTAAGCAAGAGCATGCCTGCTCTTTCTGACCACTCAGCGAACATGCCTGTCCTACCTCTGGAAGCTCACACATGGAAGCATACCACACACAAAAGCCAATGCAGAACACATGTGGATTGTGTGGTGAATTCCTAGATTATATCTGAAGTATCAAATATGCAGTATGACATTAGAGGAAATGGATTTTGTGTGTGTATACCTTTAAGGAATGCCACCTAATGTAGTGATACCTGGTGGTGCTAGGGAATAGGCCAGATAGATAAGGAGAAAAGGTAAAAATTATTATATTTCAATTGTATTTTAACTTTAGGTCCACACTGTAGTATTTTTTTTAATTGTGCATTTGTTTTGTTTTAAATTGCCATTAGATTGTGTGGTTGTTATTTATTTATTTATTTGCGAAATTTTATGCTTCCCTTCCCAGTCATCAATGTAAGGAACTCCAAAGGTGACTAAAGGCGGTTCACAGTGATAAAACATCCGGGCATCCCCTGGATCATCATCATCATTATTTTGCCTCATTCATCACCATGAATGCATTATTTAAGGGAGATGATCCTGGAAATCTCTAACCCAGCCCAAATAAAGACAGCTAAGAGTAGAAAGATATGCAGTAAAATTACACTGATATCATGATTGCTAGGTTCTTTAAATGCCAATAAAAAGCAAGCAATGCATTCTGAGCTTTTCAATTTGTATTTGAAAGTGAATATGGCTCTAGTTTATGAAGGAAAGGTCTATTTTGCAGATAGACAACAAAAGATAGAACGTGATGTATATGGGAAGAACATATAAATAGCACTTTCAATAACCAAAGAAAGGAACTGCAGTAGCATATACAATTCTTTGTTTTGTTTTGTGACTAGTAAACTCAGAGTCATACAAAATACAATTGTCTGGCTTTTTAAAAATATAGAATTGATATATTACACTGGTACACAATTCTGATTTCTGTACATGGAAGCTCCTAGTCAGAGATCTCCCACAAATTGATGTTGAAAGATTCAAATGTATTTTTGAGACAGATTCATTTGAATTTCAGTCTGGAGAAATACTGAATAGTTACCTGGTCCCAATGCTTCAGTGACAGAGTCGAGAGAGGTGTGGCATTTGCAAACTCAAGGTTTGCAAAATGCCAGTCAAGAATCTGTCTGTCCCTTGATGATAAATAAACATCACTACAAAAAAAAGACAAATTAACCATTAAGGAGATGCTAGTGTACATTTGCACTTGCTGGACAGCAAGTGGTTTTTAATTCATTATAATTGTGTGGCTTAGTCCCTTCAATTTAGCAATCACTTTCATTAGAAGTTCATTCAATGTCTTACCAGACAACAGAAACTAGTTTTAAATTGCTCTCCTGTATTTTTCTGAATGAAGGAAAGAGGTTGCTGGAAGGCCACACAGCAAATACAAGAGCTATCATAAATGGTTATGTAAGTGACTCAGAAAAGAGAAAATTAAATGCATACGTATGGGAAGAACCACCCATTATTGTTACATAGATGACAGTGTTGACATGCTATCATTCTGAATATACAGGCATTCTCCAAGTTATGAACAAGACAGGCTCTGTACATTTGTTCTGAAGTTGAAATTGTATGTAAGTCGAAACAGGTACATTTTTCAGTGGAACTCCAGCCAAGTATGCAAATGTGTGTGTGTGTGTGTGTGTGTGTGTGTGTGTATGCCCACGCTTTTGATAGCATAAGGAAGGTTAATACTCCTGTGGTATTTGTTTTGCCGTCTGTGTCACTAATCAGAAGATTTCACCTCAATTTGTGTCCCTGTGAGAATTAGATTTTGAAACATTTGGTTTGTTGTGGAAACAAGGATTGGTGATAAAGCTTTAGTGGAGACATTTTTTCCCCTGTAACAACTCTAACAGTAGTAAATTTCCTTTCTTAGGGGTAGATTTCTCTAACTTCCCGTTGTCTCACCCCTTTTTAAAATATGAATTATTTCTAAGTTCAATGTTTGTAACTTGGGGAATGCCTGTAGTGAGTATTATCAAACGGATACAAGGATGGCTTTATAAAAAGGAAGTGACTCTTCTCTATTCAATAGGATTAAAATTTACAGTGAACCACAGACCAATGGAGGAAAAATACGAGAGAGAAGGATCTAATTGGGATCCCTTGTCATTTTGTATGTAATCCAATCCAATTTCCCCCAATCCTAATATTGCCCAATCCAAAACTTCCTCAAATGCCCTTCTTTATAACTCCTAAATGTTCTTTTTCTTTCAATTTTTCAAAAACCAAAGTCACATTTAAATGGTTTGCTCACTTTGAGCAATGC
The DNA here is from genome assembly GCA_030556195.1 of Anolis apletophallus. Lineage (NCBI taxonomy): Eukaryota > Metazoa > Chordata > Lepidosauria > Squamata > Anolidae > Anolis > Anolis apletophallus. The sequence continues at coordinate 28,901,477 of JARBWK010000011.1, read as the reverse complement.
CATTTGGCAAGGTCTAATTCCACTTTTAAAAAATGTAATGTGCTGTGGCAGCTTATGTTGTGTCTCCTCTTATGAAGTTGTGTTGCTGTTGACTTTACAATGAATTACTCACCTTGTAGTTTCATTCTAACAAATACTGCTCCAGTATGGCCTACTGCAATGGCTGAAATTTCATAGTGCAATGATAATGGTTGGGTTTTAAAAAATAATTTTGTGATATTGTTTTACACTCATATACCATTTATGTAATGCTGCACCTTGGAGTGCCTTGTAAGCCGCCCCGAGTCCCTTTTGGGAAATGGTGGCAGGACATAAAGCTTGTTGTTGTTGTTTTGAGCTTATTCGCTGCATTTGTTATCTGCAGTGGAACCAAATAGGTGCAAACCAGCAAGATGTCAGAAGCCTCAGCCCTCAAATACCAGCATGGCATTAAGCAACAGTCTGAGGTCAAGCTGATAGCATATCTACAACAGAGAAGCTGAATGTCCATTCCACGGTCATAGGGTGAATACTAGAGAGTACAGAATACAAGGTTGAATCATAATCTGTAAGCAAAGTTTCAAAGTTAAGTTCAGAGCTCAGGAACTCAAGATAGCAAGGCTCCGAGGTCAGCAACAAGGTGCCACCCTTGAGCTCCTTAAATCCTAAATTCACAGGTGTTACCTGCTGCTGGCTCACTTCTCACCTAATCTTGAGGACCTGCAGAACTGAGACCTCTCTCTTCTCAGCTCCACAAAAGCGGGAACAGTTAACTCTTCCTCAGCTTGTTCAGAGGATTTTGCTTGCTCAACTGGCTGAGTAGTAGTAGCTCCTTCCATGAGGGCTACTTCAAAGCTTGGCTGAAGGCACTGCTGGGCTCCAGCTCAACTGCTGAGCCTTCTTCAACCTCTCTTTCCAAGCCATCCATGACACCAAAACTATGCCCAGCATCAGAGAATCCTTTCCTGTTTCCTGTTTCCACTGAATATGGCAGTGTTTCCCAACCTTTTTTGAGCCGTGTTTAACATTAAAAAAATCAGGGGGCACATCACCAACCAAAATGACACAAAATGACACTCTAACACAGTAAAGAACGGCTGGCGGTTGGTGGCCTGCTGGGAGCAGCTGCTGGGAGTGCCGAAGCCGGGGAGGGGGCGGAGCCAGGCTGCGCCATGCCCCGCCCCTATCCCCGGCTTCACCTCTCCCAGCAGCTGCTCCAGCCTTGAGGGGGCAGTGCCAAGCCAGCGGTGCCAGAGCCAGCACAATGCTGGCTTCGAACTGTCCCCTCAACTGGAGCAGCTGCTGGGAGTGCTGAAGCCGGGGGAGGGGGCAGAGCGAGGCCACGCCATGCCCCACCCCCTCCCCCCGGCTTTAGCTCTCCTACAGGCCATGCCCCGCCCCCTCCCCCAGCTTCAGCTCTTCTACAGGCCGTGCCATGCCCCGCCCTCTCCCCCCAGCTTCAGCTCTTCTACAGAGGAGGAGCATGAGCGGTGGATGGGCTTCATTGGCCGGGGCTCCTCCTCCACGCGGCTTCAGCAAGCGAGGGGCGAGAATCATGGTGGGAGTCATGGCAGATTGGAGGCTGGCTGGGGAAACGGCCGAAGGAGGTGGCGCCCCGGTCCCTTCTTCTTTTTCTTCGCCACTGCCTGGCCCTTCCTCCTCCCCCAAGCAGCAGGAGTTCAGCAGGAGGGGGGGGAGGAAGGGGGGCAGAGAGCTTTTCTCGTGGCACAGCAGAAGGTCTGTCACGGCACACTAGTGTGCCACGGCACACTGGTTGAGAAAGACTGGAATATAGTACTGACCACTCTCTAGATTTAAATTATAAAACATTTAAACTGATTTTTCCTATTTAGTACGTGATGCAAATGTTACAGAAACTACAAAAATATACTTTACTTTTACCATGTTTTGTAGACCAGCTGTGAATATCCAGTCACAGCCCTCAAACTATAATTTAAGAACAACTTCCTTGTTCTTGAATCTATATAGTATGCCACATCTATAAATACAAAAAGAGATGTCAAAAAGCACAGAACTGCTAACACAAATATCCAGCTACTCTCATTGTTAAGCTGACAGTTTTACCTTGGAGGATTAGCTTCTAGTTCCTGGAGCTTCTCTTCCAGTTTTGCTTGTGTTTCTGCCAACTCATCGTATTCCTGACAAGGAGATTCACACATGCATAAATATACAGAGAGATACTGAAGGGCAATGTTGAAGAAATCTTTGAGTAAGCATGTTTGCCAATGCTTCCAACATTGACCCACTGAGCCTCTAAAATGGGATGCTACATTCTACAGTCAGGTATTGAGTGTTAAAAAACAGTTACTGAAGGCATTTTTAAAACAAATATGAAAAGTTTTAATAATCAAACATTAAAATAAACAAAGCCATTTTTGTGTCACTCCACACCTTGCAGAGAGCAGTAAGATCTCTATGTTTACTCTTTACGAGGAACTCCGCTGTGATGTCTCGCGGTGGTTTCACTTCAGATGCCTCCTTGTATTGCTGGTGGAGCTCCTTTATTTTCTCTTTCAAATTCACCATCTTTTGGGGACAGGAGGAGGAAAACACACCCATGAAATGGAATAGCAAAATAACATCACTCAAAAGTATTATGTGGTTATAGCCCATAACACTCTCAAATGCAGGACTGCAGAGAAGCCATGAAGGGAATGCCATCTTTTGCACCCTGCAGTGGTCTCAATATGATGGGCAAGAAACCTCTGGCCCACAGGAGACCCCAATTCAGTTTCCCTGTTGCTCCAAAATGGGGGAGGATACTTTTTATGTAGGAGGGTGGAGAGGTTCCTGTTTGGGGAGAGAATAGCTAACTTTCCTTGATGTTTCAAGACCTCATTCTCCAAACGCAATACTTGGCTTTAATGAAGCTTTTAAATAATAATACTAATAATAATAATAATACTAATAATAATAATGTAACGTTTTCCCCTGACATTAAGTCTAGTCATGTCCAACTCTGGTGGGTGGTCTCATCTCAATTTCTAAACCAAAGAGCCAGCGTTATCTGTAGACGCCTCCAAGGTTGTGGCTGGCATGACTGCAACAAGTGCCGCTACCTTCCTGCTGAAACAGTTTTTGAACTGTAAAGTTGGCAGAAGCTGCAGCTAACAGCAGGAGCTCACCCCGCTCCCTGGATTTGAACCGCCAACCTTTCGGGCTGCAAGTTCAGCTGTTTAACCCGCTGCACCACCTGGGGCTCAATAATAACAACAACAACAATTATATTTGTTACCTGCCTCTCCTAATAGCTTGAGGGTACAGTAAAGTCAAAACATATGAACACAAAATTCATACAATAAAATACATACATCAAAACATACAATTACATTAGCAAAAAAACCCATATAGCAAACACAGGGTACAAACATCAATATATAGCTGCAATAGAATGCAAATCCAAAGCTCATTATTCAAAGTTGACTGAGTAGGCCTGCTTGAGGAGATAGGTCTTTAGTTAGGTTTTAAATTCTGACAGCCTGCTTAGCTGTCAGAGCTCTTCTGGCAGGTAGTTCCATAGTTGTGGGGCAGCTGATGAAAAGGCCCTATGGGTAACGGTTGTCAGTCGGGTTCTGGCACGATGGAGTATCCGCTCCCCAAGAAAACTCAGTGTTGTAAGGCAGTCTTTCTCAACCAGTGTGCCGTGGAACACTAGTGTGCCGTGACGGACCTCCTGCTGTGCCGCGAGAAAAGCTCTCTGCCCCCCTTCCTCCCCCCCCTGCTGAACTCCTGCTGCTTGGGGAAGAGGAAGGCCAGGCAGTGGCGAAGAAAGGACCGGGCGCCACCTCCTTCGGCCGTTTCCTCAGCCAGCCTCAATCCGCCATGACTCCCACCATGATTCTCGCCTCGCTCGCTGAACTCCAGCGTGGAGGAGCCCTGCCCGCTGAAGCCCATCCACCACTCATGCTCCTTCTCTGTAGGAGAGCTGAAGCTGGGGGGAGGGGGCGGGGCATGGCACGGCCTGTAGGAGAGCTGAAGCTCGGGGGAGGGGGGGGTCATGGCACGGCCTGTAGGAGAGCTGAAGCTGGGGGGAGGGGGTGGGGCATGGCGTGGCCTGGCTCTGCCCCCTCCCCCGGCTTCGGCACTCCCAGCAGGCCACCAACCCCCAGCCGTTCTTTACTGTGTTAGAGTGTCATTTTGTGTCATTTTGGTTGGTGATGTGCCCCCGGATTTTTTTAATGTTAAAAGTCTGCCGCGGCTCAAAAAACGTTGGGAAACACTGTTGTAAGGGGCAGATTATGTGGGAGAAAGCAATCCTGCAGGTAACCTGGACCCAAACCATGAAGGACTTTAAAGGCTCCACCAGTAGGAAAGCAAGCTTTTTTTAATGTGGAAAAGGGAGGGATGGGAGAATGCCGCATAAGTCATACTGGGAACCACATGCTGCCTTGTGGGGTGTCCCCCCTCCTCCACTGCTGGCATCCAGCCCCTACAAAATTGTACTAGTTCCCCACTTCTTTTGTAAATAGTGGTGCAGTGGGAATCTTCAGCTTAATATATGGAATAATTCCAGTTTTAACTGAAAGGAAAGATGCTGTTTATGTCTCAGGCCAAATTAACAACTGACCTTATTAAGAAGATCTTTAAGTTCTTCTTGAGTTTTTACTATCTTCTTCCAGTGTTCAATCTGCTCATCTTTCACGTGCTTCTCCTGTAATCTAAGTACAAAAAAACTGTCACTAGAACATGAAAAAATATTCAGACCTCCCCAAAGACTGTACCACTCTTAAGTGAAAATAATAAGGTCTGTGCCATTTCTGCTTAATCTTTACATACTGTACATTCTATACAAACTGAAAACCCACAATATAAAGACAATCAAATCTCATTAAACAGAACATTTCTTGTGTTCACCACGTATTTCATATTCCCATTGAGATGGAATAATGCTAAAGAATGATAAAGAATAGAGCACACATCCTCAGTATGCCAATAAGGAATCATTGGGGAGTGGGTTAACTCCAAATACTGCCCAAGCAAAATAAAACTTCAATTTAAAACCTATACTAAAGACTCTGGCCCCTCCCCAGTTCTTCCCCATGCCTTAGAATCATAGAATTGGAAGAGACCTCGAGGGCCATCCAGTCCAACTCCTGCCAAGAAGCAGGAAAATCACATTCAAAGCATCCCTGACAGATGGCCATCCAGCCTCTGCTTGAAAGCCTCCAAAGGAAAAAGCCTGCACCACACTCTGGGGCAGAGAGCTCCACTGCTGAATAGCTCTCACAGTTAGGAAGTTCTTCCTAATATTCAGGTGGAATCTCCTTTCCTGTAGTTTGAAGCCATCCTAGTCTCCAGGGCAGTAGAAAAAAAGCTTGTTCCCTTCTTCCTATGACTTCTCCTCACATATTTATACATGGCCATCATGTCTCCTCTCAGCCTTCTCTTCTGCAGGAGAAACATACTTTAAGCCACTCCTTATAGGGCTTGTTCTCTAGACCTTTGATTATTTTAGCTGCCCTCCGCTAGAAGCGTAAAAAGTCCATGTTGCTGAAAACTTCACTTTCCTGTTCTTAAGATATTTGATATTCTTACTTGTCAAGGTGCAAAATAATGAGAGCCACAGTGAAAAGAGATTATAAACTGCAGCAGCATTTAAGCCTTATGCCATCTCAGTGTTCAAACTGTCAGCAGATGTGAACAGAAAAAAATCAAAAGCTAAATATGACTAGTTTAGTAGTCTAAGCACCACTCACACACACACACACACACTTCTGGAGGATGCTTCCTTAGTTTTCTATGAAATGTAATGCTACCTACTGTATGACAACTTCCAGAGCTTGGCCCAGAGAGACTGGTTTGTTATTGAGAATGTTGAAGTCCAGTTGGTGGCTCAAATATGAAGTGGCTTCCAGCAAACGATTAAATTCTTGCTCTACCATTTCATCTTTTTCCTTTGGAACCTGAAAATTGTATCACTGAAGTTTACAACATGAAAAAGAATGAAAGCTCAACAAGGTCATTCAGATTTATTTATTTATTAGAGAAGTACTTCGTGATCTTTAAACATATTGAGGAAAGGCAAGTAGTTGGGTGTGTTATCCAAGTCACAGAATTACCTGTGATCTCTGGCTGAAAGCCAACACCTTACTTGTAGCTATCCTGTTATTTTTGTAGCTAAATGGTAATTTGAATGCTGTACGCTCTGGCTCATCCATTTTTCATTAGATATCATTGGCTTTTTCTGAACCACTCAAATGGCATCATCATTATCTAACATTCATACTCGTTATTGACAAATCACATTTAAGAAATGCAACCAAAAATGAATGTCAGAAAAGCTGGAATGGTATGTTGCAATAACCTCCGCAGACTTGAGATGTAAAATATTCAGAAATTTTTTTGGACAAAGGGAATGAAATTTTTTGGAAACATTAAAAAATGCAACATTTACAATTATTTTGCTGCTAAGGAACACAGAGAATCATCATGTATAACTTGGCTTAGCATAACGTTATCTTGCTTGCCATATTAAAAGTCAAATTTATTCAGAATATAATTACAAATGGAACTTATTTTAACATTCAAAATGTTGTTGCATATAAGCTGCAAGGTCCTGAACTGTAAGGAACACATGCATTATATGGTAACCCTTTGATTTGCCACTTTGTGGAGCAGACATTGTACCGATTAAAAGTACTGAGGGGAAAAAAGTTAAAAACTGTAAAACTGATGTACTTGAGGGACCGTCTCACCCTATATCAGCCCCAGAGGTCACTGCGTTCTATTGATTGATATTTTTTGAGGATTCCTAACTGCCGCTCATATCGGCGGACATCAACATGACAGCGAGCCTTTACAATCATAGCTCCAACTCTCTGGAATGCTTTGCCAGAAGATGTGCGAGCTTTGAGAGATCTAACAAGTTCCGCAGAGCATGCAAGACGTTTCTATTCCAGCAGGCTTTCAGGGTCTGATCTGACCAATCGGCTGCAAACAGTTTTACAGTTTTTAAGGTAAGAGTTCAATTCCTTTTGTTGTTTTAAAGTGTGTTTTCTATATTCTCTGTAAGCCATTCTGAGCCTTGGGGAAGGACGGCATACAAAATTGATTAAATAAATAAATAATACAGTATAACCATCTTATCCACAGACTTCATATCTATAGTTTCACTTACCCACGCTACTAAAAATATTCCCTCCCAGAAATGTTTATGGGCCTCCCTAGGTCCTTCAATGCTATTTTGTTGTGTGCTTTCAGCCCAAGTATAGCAATTATGTAGCATTTGCTATTATCTGCCATTTCAGTTATCCAGAGGGTCTTGGAATGTTTTCCCCAAGGATATGGACTTGGTCATCTAACCTGCTACTTTCTATAATCTTACATAAAGGTCTTCCAAAATCTTGAGAAATATTTGATCATTTTGTCTTTAATTTTTTCATAATTCTAAAAGAAAAGAAAATAATCCTTATTTCCTTTTTCCTATTTTATCCCCACATGGATTTATTGAGAAATTACATGTTTCCAGGCCTTCACATCTCTATTTTTCAACCACACATTAAACAAGCCCCAAGTTTCCCCAGTTTTAATTAGAGAGGAATTTTGAAAAGGACCAGAAACCCCCTTTTAAAACACCAATTCAATCCTGAAATTAGTCCCAGATCTACATTGCCATCCCAATGAGGCTATTACTACAGTAGTAGCATCAAAAGGAGAGGCATTATACATGCAATTAGCTATTTCTGATATAGGAGTACAGCAGATTAATGGGGGGTTCAATTTTACACTGGGGAAACATAAAGTCAGTGTGCCATTTTGATCCAAATTATTTCCTTAAAAACAGGTCAAGAAGAATTAAAACTTACTGCTTGTCCATTGGCTTCATAAAGCGGACATTTTTGTTTTATTTTTGCTAATTCCATGTTTACTTGCTTGCTCACCACAGCCATTGGGTTTCCACCTGCAAAATATTTTGTACAGAAACAAAAACATGTTGTCTAACAAATGAAAGAATTAACAACTAGAGCAGGCATGAGCGAACTTTGGCCCTCCAGGTGTTTTGGATTTCAACTCCCACAGTTCCTATCAGCCAGTAAACTGGCTGGGATTTCTGAGAGTTGAAGTCTAAAACACCTAGCGGGCCAAAGTTTGCCCATGCCTAGTCTAAAGGTATTCTGTAGGTCAATCCTGCCCCACCTGCAGCCTTCCAGGAGTTGGAGGCCCAAATACCTGGAAGACCACAGGTTGTGCAAGCCTGTTGTATATAGTACAATTATATGAGAAAAATACAGAATATTGTAAAACAAATATCTGGAATATATTGCATAGTTTTTTTGTGATCTCAGTCATTTGAGATGGAAAGAGTTTTCCTGAGCTTTTGCCTTTTTGTTATTATTGTTAATAATACTAATACTAATAATAACTTTATTTATAGACCATCCTATCTCCCTGAAGGGACTCGGGGCGGTTTCCAACAAATATGGCAATGCCAAAAGAAAATAATAAACTATATGCAATCCTATTGTATAACACAGTGTTTCCCAACCTTTTTTGAGCCGCGGCACACTTTTAACATTAAAAAAATCCGGGGGGCACATCACCAACCAAAATGACACAAAATGACACTCTAACACAGTAAATGCCCCACCCCCTCCCCCCGGCTTCAGCTCTCCTACAGGCCGTGCCATGCCTCGCCCCCTCCCCCCAGCTTCAGCTCTCCTACAGAGAAGGAGTATGAGTGGTGGATGGGCTTCAGTGGGCGGGGCTCCTCCACGCGGCTTCAGCGAGCGAGGGGCGAGAATCATGGTGGGAGTCATGGCGGATTGGAGGCTGGCTGGGGAAATGGCCGAAGGAGGTGGTGCCCCGGTCCTTTCTTCTTTTTCTTCGCCACTGCCTGGCCCTTCCTCCTCCCCCAAGCAGCAGCAGTTCAGCAGGAGGGGGGGAGGAAGGGGGGCAGAGAGCTTTTCTCGCGGCACAGCAGGAGGTCCGTCACGGCACACTAGTGTGCCACGGCACACTGGTTGAGAAAGACTGGTATAACAGTCAGTCTCATATATACGTGGTATTATGTTGCTCTAAATAAGTCAACTGTATAAACTGTTCAAATAAATTTATCTCAAAAGTATGTTCTAGTTTTTTGTGCATTCATCAATATGACTCAATTGACCTGCTGATGAAATAATATTATGTTACCTTACTATACAATGGGTGAATTTCAATGTATAATGTGAATTAACTGATGAATTTCAGTGTGTAATGTGAATTAACCGTTGAACTTCAATGTATAATGTGAATTTATTGATGAATGCACAAAAAACATACTTTTGAGATAAATTTATTTGAACAGTTTATACAGTTGACTTATTTAGAGCAACGTAATACCACGTATATATGAGACTGACTGTTATACAATAGGATTGCATATAGTTTATTATTATTGTGGACAGACACTGTAAGCCACCTATTATTTGCAATGCCAAAAGAAAAACCATACAAACAGTTTCCATCATGACAAGACACATTCAACAATATAAAATAACATAACTATAACTTAATAATCAAAATAGTGAGAAATAAAAATAAGAAATAAAATAAAAAATGAAATAGAAACATCATAAAATACAAAGAAGCTGATAAAACACACTAAAAAAAATAAAACTGAATACATCGGGGCTCCATCAGGCGAGGTTCAACAATAGCAATGGCCAGGAGTGCTAATAATGTACCTAATCAACTAAAATAGGGCTGGCCGAGGGATAGTGCAAACAGTGTATCATAGGGCCGGGGAAGTGGATTAAGTGCTGGACCATCTGGTGACCTTTTCACTTCTGTGTATTTCATGTAGTCTCTATAGTGAGACTAAGATCAGAATAGAGGCAATTCTGAGTTTACAAAGAAGTCTACTTTGAAAGGGGAGAATCAAATTGTCTCCCCAGCTCCCAGCAAACACAAGAATAGAAAATGGTGAAATCTAACACAACCATATTACTTAATTAGTCATACTGAGAGTCCAGCAGACCATTCTTCTTGAGATGTGGTAGCAGACCAACCACATCTCACCAGCCAACGGATTCCAGGTCACTGATGACCTCTCAAGATCAAATTCGGGATGCTTTAGAGGGATAGCCCTGGATCCCTCCTTCCAGACATCCTTTTAAAAATAGCTGGCGGATCGCCAGCTTCAGCCAGATAAAGGGAGAAGGCGCGCGGGGACCCCCTTGTCCCTCTCTCACCGGCGCCGATGGGATCCGGTTTGCATCGCGGCGCAGAGAGAGGGACGGAGGGGCAGTGCAGGGAGGAGGAGCTGGCTCACTTTCTCCTCCCCTGCCCCCCCTTCCCCCTCGGCCGCCTTTTTTTTAAAAAAATTAGAATTTTAAAAAAAAATGGCGGCCGGGGGCATAGCGGGGGCTGTGTCCAACAGGCTGGGAGGCCGTGTACGGCCCCCAGGCCGCCAGTTGGACAGCCCTGTGGTAGCAGACCAACCACATCTCAAGACAACATGCACACTAAAAATCTCCAAGATCAAATTCTTATATATACCCTGGATCCCTCTTCCAGACTTTTTAAAAATAGGATCTTGCCAGATAAACTAATCCGAAGATCATAAAATCCCATATAAATATTTTGGGGTTAGCCCAATGAAAATATTACTACAATATAGCTTTTGGTAAAAAATGTAGGAACAATGCAGGTAGATTCCATTCAGGCACATCTACCTCACATGACTTTTTATAAAGGTCAATGAAAAGCATTTATGTGGATGTTCCAATCAGTTGTAATGCAAAATAGAAACTAGCGGACTATATTTTGTTAATCTGATTTAATATATTTTAAGTGGATTAGGGAAGATTCTCACCAGGGAAGAATAGTCAACAAAGATTGATTTAGTACATCCACAGCTTGATTAAAACTCTTGGGTATAGGATCGGCAAGCATAACCCTATTTTATTATTTGGAAAGTGAACTGTTAAAATGAACAGAAACAAAAAGTGGGTCTGAAGCTGCATCTGGAAAGGCTCATACACAAAAAAGACACACATCTGATGAAGTTAGGTGTACTACTAGTGGCAACTATCAAAGGAAAAGAGTATACAGACAGCATTGCACATTTGCAGATTTTAATTTTTGCAGATTTTATTATAATATATTATCTCTAGGAATCTGGAGAGCTAGGCCAAGAGATTCTTAGAGGGCTTTACTATTTACGGTTTTCCCTTTTTGTGGGGAACTCTGCCTCCTTAGGCCCTGCAAAAGTAGAGGGCTTATTTAGACTACCTGTAATCTCAAGTTAACACTTACCAAGGCCTGTCACTACCATGGCTCCCAGATCAGCAACATAGTTTCCTTTGCGAAAAGTAGCAACTCTGCCCCCAACGCGATCCTATAAAAATTGAGAGAGCACTTAAATTTCACTTTAAAGGGCAGTGTTTATGAAACTACCATATCCTCCTTTTTAAGCCATATTACTATACTCTTTCCTCCAGATCCAGTAACATCTCAATTGAAAAATGAAAAGGCATATAAACAATGCACAAGGGCAAATAAACACTTGTATTTGTTTAATAAAATATTTGCATATTTGCTTGCTTATACAACACATGAAAAGGTTTTCAAAACAATGACAACTCTCACCCATAACAAAACACACTACAATCAAATAGTGGGCCACAACACTCACAGACATGGAACAGGATCTCTCCTGCACACCTATGTACAGAGGAATGCACATACAGCAGTCAACTAGTCTGCAAAGGGAAAATGTACCAGCATCCACTAGGAAGCTTCCTGAAGTCACCAGAGGAATCTCTAAGCTCAGAACAAATTTTGTTTTGCTCTTTATGTAACATCATTCCATCAGAAAACCACAAACAATTAAGATGGTAACTTGTGAGCATACAGCTAGGAAAAACATTATCACAGTCCAACAACTCCTGGACTTAATTACATATTTTGACAACTATCCTCATACACTCACCCTCGCTTCCAGAAGTGTGACATCCATTCCAAAGCTCTGTAGTTGGCGAGCTGCAGCCAAACCAGAGACTCCAGAACCAATAATGATCACCTTGCCAGTCTTCTTAGCTAAAGCAGAAATGCATGAGGAACAATTGTATGTTGTTAGTATATATCAATGATCTGTGCACTCTGGGCCTGGCATTGAGCAAGTGTGAGCTATGTTCACAGCGCATTTCTGTATTCCTTAAGGTTGTAATGTTGTTTTTGTTTATATAATTAAATGCTGCCTATTCATTGGTCAACACACATTTTGGTGTCTCAAATGTTAGCCCTGTTTCTGGGTATATTTGACCTGCTGATTCCAAGATTTCAGTTTTTCCCTATCAGATCTAATTTTTGAAATATAGAACATACAGCATCTAACAGTTGTCATCTGTTTGCCCATAGAAAACCATGATAATTGTAGCTAAGAAACTAGAGCTGATGCAATACAGGCTATGATAGCCCGAGGATGAAGAGACAATACAACATGGGATTTAGAAACTATCAGAATACATAATCAATGATTTAATTAATCAAAGCAAAGACAAGTATATAAATTAATGGTTCCAACCTTCCTAAGTCCGCGACCCCTTAATACAGTTCCCCAGGTTGTGCTGACCCCCAACCATACAATTACTTTCACTGCTACTTCATAACTGTCATTTTGCTACTGTTATGAATCGTCACGTAAATATCTGATATGCAAGATATTTTTTTCATTCACTGGACCAAATATGGTGCAAATACCTGACACACACAAAATTGAATACTGGTAGGGTTGGGAGGAGGTGATTTTGTCATTTGGGAGTTGTAGTTGTTGGGATTTATAGTTAACTTACAACCAAAGGATGCTTTTCCCCATGCCTTGAAGAGACACGAACCTCTCTCCAGCCTCACATGCTCTCCCACAGCTGCACATGCACACCATACTGCCATGCACCAAGCACACCTGCTCTCCCCTCCCTGCTTGGAGTCTCAGAAACAGCCCTCCCTTTGGCTGAGAGGCCAGTTGAGAGGCTGGTCAATCACAGCAGGAGGGGGGCTTTTGGTGAGAGGATTTGTGGTCTGTTTCCAAAAAGGAAGAGAAGGACAGGTGGAGAGATCTTCAACCTTCTCTGGCAAAGGGGTTCCTAAGACCATCAGAAATAGGTGTTTTCTGATGGTCTTTGGCGACCTCTCTGAAACCCCCTCATGACCCCCACGTGGGTCCCGACCCCCAGGTTGAGAAACACTGATATAGTCATACAAAACAAGGCTGGTACAGGAAATGGTCTATTCTAATAGACAAATTAGATGGAAATGATAGATACAGCATTTTGAACCAGGCTTTCCACATGGTTACATTGATGCAATGACAATGAATTGCTGTTCCATTAGGGAGGGGGAATGGGGGAGGGTATGGGTAATGGGTGATACACATCCAAGAAATGTATAAAGTGTCATATAAGGCAAATTTACTTTTGGAATAAAGTATACCAAGATAAGACTTGTATGGCAAAGGTTTGTTCACTGACAGGATGTATCAACTAAAATACATTTTTTTAAATCCAAATTTTAAAAAAGAAAAGAAACTAGAGCTGATGCAGTCTATCCAATGCAATTTTCTGAATCAGTGTCCCAAAGAACCCCAGCAACAGGCCTATAGACCAAGACACCAAGGAAAAAATGTTTTTGGTGGACTGTGTTATTAGAACGGAAGCATAATATAGACAGCATGTTTTGAACATCAGGCAAGAGTGATCCCTTGACTATAATAAGGGGCTAGAACCTCAATACAGGGAATGAGAAAATTATTTTTTTTAACTAAAGCTTCTAAAATTTCTCAGGCAGTATGGTCAGTGGACATGCTGGGTTTGGATTTCCAAATATTACTGTCTGGAAAAATAACTCAATGCTTGCTGAGATGTTCACAAGCACTGTATATACAGTTCTGCTTGCAGCCAAAGACTGTTTGACTCAGCAGAAGAAATGAGGGAACACTGGCCTGCCCAGCCCTATCACCAGCCACACTCTTTTTTTGTGTGACTACAATGGCCACTGGTGAAGGAGGAAAATAAGGTCCCATTTATTAAATTACTTTGCTGCTTTGAGTCTTTCTGTTAAAAAAGGATGGCAGGATATGATATAACAAATATTACACCATATAGTACACCAGAGTTTTCCAAACCATGTGTCACAAAACATTAGTATGTCAACTGCAACATGTATGTGTGTGTTGCGCAAGCATATGAGAAACATCTGAGTCTATGTGTAACTAGCAACACAACTGAAATGAGAAAGCTTAAAAAATGCTTCATGACAAAATGCGAGTGTCTTTATGTAATATTTCATCTAATATTGTTTGAATCTTACATGTATTTACATACAGTTTTCATCAATGACAAAAATATTAGAAATGTATGTTATTATCTTACAAATCATAATTTTAAAAATATAAATGAGTATGTTGTGTCCCCATACATTTTGTTACTATGTTATTATGGTTTATGTATGTGTCCATATCTCTTAGAAGGGTATGGTTTAACTTCCGGTTTGCTAGTAAATCTCAATTACTGTGTTTAAAAAGTATCCCAGTAGTACAATGAGTTAAACCCTTGTGCCAGCAGGACGGCTGACCAAAAGTTTGGCGGTTCTAATCCGGGAAGCGGGGTGAGCTCCTGTTTGTCAGCCCCAGCTTCTCATGCAGGGACATGAGAAAAGCCTCCCACAGGATGGTAAAACATCTGGGTGTCCTCTGGGCAATGTCCTTGAAGACAGCCAATTTTCTCACACCAGAAGCGACCTGTAGTTTCTCAAGTTGCTCCTGACACACACAAAAAATCAACATGAAATATCCAGAAAGCTCTGTACTACATCAATTGTGTAGATGACTAACATCTGGCAGTACAGAGAAAATGAAAACCAACCTACACTCTGTAACACTTTAACTAAAGTCTTACAGCTTTATTGTTCAAAGAAAAGCCATCACACGTTTGTTAACTCAAAGGAAAAGAACTGAACTCCTTACTTGGGAGAGGCTTCACTCGTTTGTAGATGCCAAAATTTATTAAGCCATGCCGTTCCAGATAGCTATGTACACGGTGAACTAATACAGTATCACCTACAAAATAAAAAAGGGATTTTAACATACTTTCAGTGCATTTAATCTGAATACCCATGTTCCTTTTGCTGCACTCCGTATTTCACTTCGTAAATGAATGAGGAAGGAAGGAGATGTTTAAGGGACCAGAAATATTGTAACATAGACAAAGTTCTTTTAAGAGCACATTCCTTACTGCAGGATAAAGGCCAGTGTCTAGAACTCATAGTTCTCATAGAAATAAGTGGCTTTTGCCATAAGCAGTATTTCCCCCCAGTATTTAATCGATTAAGGGAATGGGAGACATATGGTGCTCTTATAAAATGTACAGAATCGAATTTATATTGATGCAAAATTTTATTCTCTTTCAGAATTCTCTGAATGCATGATAGCGAGCATTCTGACCACAAATGTCAGCCTAACTAAGAAGCAAAATGGAAAGGAAATGAAAAAATAAGAGAAGACTTGAATTGTACATAAGTTTCAAGTTCAGATCTAATTAAGAATTTCCTTTTATTTTCCCTCTGAAAAATTTGGATGTTATACTTTATTCTAATGCCCCATGGTATCCTATATTACATATAAGAGACGTACAGCCACTTACTATTATATGGAGGTTCCAACTGCTGTAGTGTTGCCTCAAAAGTCAACTGAATCTTTGGGTTGTCTAACCAAAGCTGCAACTGCATTTAAATGACACAAGCAAATAAAATGTTTTAGAAAAAGGTATTATTTCAGAGCAATTTTTAACGTTATAGTTTTACATTGCTCTTATGGATTTCAACATTAAATCCAGAAAACTCCATGACATTGCACAAACAAATATTGACAGACCTTCATAATATGTCAGATTTAGAGAAAAATGCAATCCATCAATTTCCAAGATAATCAAAACTTGGTCTGGACTTAAATAAACTGCACAAAGATCCAGGCTTAACCTAAGCTCCGGATCTTTAGAGGTGAGGGCCTGTGGGGACTTTGAATCACTGGGGAAGTTGCATAGAGTACTCTAGACCAAAAGGCTACTCATCAATAGTGGAAAACCCACAGAAGTAAGGCAAAGATTCCTGCTGAGTGCGACAAAACACACGAAGTCCCAGTATTCCGTAAATAAAGATTGTATTGGTAATCCAAAGATAAGGAAATGCAACGTAGTAAAATTATTATAATGCAGTTCATAATTCACAGTCCATGTGGCATTCCTTTAGAATATTCCATTATTGGGTTCGTTGTGTTTATAAAGACGACTCAAATCAAATTAAGGAAGGAGTGTGAGGTGCTCCGTAGTAAATCCTGAGAACAGGATCCGCATAGGCCAACGAGGAAAAACAATATTATAAGGTCCCTCTCTCGTTTCGACCCCTTCAGGGGTCTTTTTCAAGGCCTTCCGTCACACTTCAAATTATATAACTCAGGGTATCTTCCATAAGGTAAATAACAAAACTTCCAGGCTCGAAATTGAGCTTCCATGCATATAGGATCTGTGGTACAAACGTAAACAATCTATCAGAATCATCATATAATAAACATGTTAAATATGTACATGAACATAAGGCATATAGTATGCCAAACGAAGCAACTTAAACAATATAGATCTATACATACCAATTCCATATAATAGGGTAAGTATCCCAAATGAAAATCGAACGGCAAATGCGAATGAAACCGCGCTCACAGGATTGAAATACCGCCAAGCCGGCATATTAGCAAAGGACAGAAACCGGTGCGTTAATTAGAGTTAATTAGAACAAAAGATCGCTAATTAGAACATGGACTGTGAATTATGAACTGCATTATAATAATTTTACTACGTTTTTAGTTATTGCCCCTGCATTGTGGAATGCCCTCCCACATGAGATCCGGGCACTGCAGGATCCGATGCCTTTTCGTAAAGCCTGCAAAACCTTCCTCTTCCAGCAGGCTTTAGAGCCATGCTCGTAATAGCTAATTCTGTATTGTTTTTAAATTGCTGCCATACTGTGTTCCTTTTACCTATGTAAACCACCCCGAGCCGTTGGGAGTGGCGGTGTATAAGTCGAAGAAATAAATAAATAAATAAATAAATAATGCCCACAAAAGAAGGCAAGCCAGTATAAGTGGTCCTTCTGCGGGACCACTCAGAAAGCTCTTGAGACAAGGAGAAATGTATTGTGCTCCAACTGATTAACATACCGTCCTGTTTCTGATATAAAGAAACACCTTCTGAGTTTGTTGTGGGCCACTGATGATGTCTGGAAAACAAGCTGCTTCCTGTGATGTCATCCGATCATGCGGAAGTCTGCTCTGGAAAGCCGCTCCCTCCACACCTATAAAGAATGAACACATATGTGACAAGTATGCAAAAGCATCCAAGATGTTGCTACATAAAGTTACTTTAACCTCTGCTAAGAAGTGAAGAAAGCATGTAACGTCAGACTTTTGCTTTCCCTCAAACTTGATGGACTTCCTTCCTTTCTGTGCTGTTCTCCCTGCTCCCCGTTTTTAAAATATACTGTCAGATGCAAGGCACAACCACTTAATGATAAACATGTAATCTGAACATATATTTCACACACCTAATTTCAGACTGCAGTTAGGCAAATCAACTCCATAAAATGTAGTTTGGCAAGACCTTTGGAATTCTCAGCTAGAGAGGTCCCCGGCTTCCCTAAACTAAAACCCCAGAATTCTGCAGGAGGCAGCCACACAATAGGAAAGTAGGGGCCCCCACTTTAAGATATTAATGTGATATTGTCTTGAAAATGACAAGTGAAGAAAGAAGGATGGCATGTCCAGAGACATCATGTTAAATGTTTAATCTAAAATCACACAAAATCTGCAGCCAGCAACAACTGGGCAATATAAATCAAGAGTGATAAAGTACTCTTTGTTATTCTTGATGTTGGATAAGTCTTTTTTTTTAGGTTTTGAAAAGCCCTTGTGCTGCCACCACTAGTCTCCAGTGCATTTTTTTTTACTATGCACCCCAATATGAAAGTTACTATAAATATAGACAAGAGTAGGCAAAATGTAGTCTGGAATCTATTGGTATATTTCTGGATGGTGTGTGGTAGTCTGGCAAAATTGGATGATTCCTATTTGTTTCACAGAGGCAAAAACAATTTCTGTATATACTCGAGTATAAGCCTAGTTTTTCAGCCCTTTTTTAGGCTGAAAAAGCCCCCCTCAGCTCATACTCAGACGAGGGTCCTGGCGAGTCCTGTTTTCAAAACAAAGCAAGGTATGCCTAATATTTTTATATCTAAAATACAACACTATTCTACACATATTTACTTGACATTAAGTCCCACTGTGTTCAAAAGGGATTACTCCTGGGCAGAATAGACATAAATGCAGCTTGAATCTATTAAATATTCAGCAAATGACAAGAAAGTTGAAGATTCCTACTCATATCATTTCTTAGAAATGTATACATGATATTCTGTACAATGTTAAAGGTCTTCGATACACCCCAAACTAACTACCTTTTCAATTTACAAAGCAGCAGTGTACTGACTAAACTCAAGAAAGAGTGGAGAAATATAAAACCTACCAAAAGAATTCAAGAGTATGTTTAATTTCTCATCATGTTATCCAACTGTGATACAAAGTAATCCCTCCCTTTTTAATGGGCACATACAATTCTCCTAGACTTGATGTGAAGATCTGACCACCCAACACACCCATTTATTGCAGGCATCAATCCCTGATTTGGGGGCTCTTCCTCCTAAGTGGCAAGCCTCAAACACTCACCTGATGCTTGGCATTCTCCATATCCTCCAGAACTGTCGTCTTGAACTCCTCCTGCTTGTCCTATGAAAGAAAGATGAGATCTCAGGGGCGTTGCTCCACAAATTCACATCATTTGGGGGACATGACAACCTGACACTCTGATTCCAAATTAGTAGTTCACCAACTAGTAGGGGAAATTGCATCTTCCTGGGATAGTATCTTCTGGAACCTAGTTCAACCGTCACGTTATGCAATCTTCTAATGCTTCATCCTTGATGTTGGAACCCTTTGTCAGACTCTTATGGAAAAATGGGCATACATAATGTTTTAAGGCAGTGGTTCTCAACCTGTGGACCCCCAGGTATTTTGGCCTATAAATCCCATAAATCCCAGCCAGTGTACCAGCTGTTAGGATTTCTGGGAGATGAAAACCAAAACATCTGGGGAGCCACAGGTTGAGAACCACTGTTTTAAGAGCATCTGGCTGGTAAACAATGATGAATCAATTTATTAACATATCAGAGCAAAACACAAAATATATTTCATGCTTACAAAATATATTTCATGTGTGAATAGTCTAACCAAGGATTTAAAACATCAAGGATTTCTATAGACTGAAAAGCATAAAACTTAGGTTACTTAATTCTGATAATGCTTTACTTCACTCTCAGAAGCAGAAACTAGTACACTCTAGAGACACTGAATTCTAGACAAACTTTTTACTGCACTTGTTAGAACTCATTAATATTTGTTTCACTGATATGAAAAGTGGCTGACTGGCTCACATAAGCAATCCTGAACAAGCTTTCAACCTATCTACAGTTAGAAGTATAAAGTACATGCTCCTAGAGCAGTGGTTCTCAACCTGTGTGTCCCCAGATGCTTTGGCCTTCAACTCCCAGAAATCCTAACAGCTGGTTAACTGGCTGGGATTTCTGGGAGTTGTAGGCCAAAACACATGGGGACCCACAAGTTGAGAACCACTGTCCTAGAGCAAGCCTTCTATTATCTCACCAGTATTTAAGTCTGGGCACCTAACCTTTCTGCAGAAAGCCACCTGCAGAACTAGACATGCTTCTATAAAGGCACTGGCCTTTATTTTATAAAAAAAAGTCTAAAGTGGACAAAGGGAGTGATATAATGTTGGGCCCATTACAATAAAACATGTGTGTGCCAGGCACAGGACAGCAATTAACCAATGAGATGGGACCCTCTACTCACCAGTTGGTTCTTCTGGTTCGCTTTCATTCTCTTCCTCAGGAGGAGGAGGAGGCGGCGGGGGAGGCAGTTTTTTTTCTTTCTCTGCTTTAGCATTTCTCTCTTCTTCAGAATAGTACTCATCTTCAGAAAGGTTAGCAAGGCTCTCATCCATTTCTCTATATTCAACCTGTAAGCACATTCACCCAAATATAATCAAAACCAAACAAGTAAATTAGGGTAGTACAATGATCTATGCTGCAAGCATAACTGGGGCAATTAAGAGTGATGGAAACAGGACAAAACAAAGAGAGAAAATACCAGTATAACAGATAAAGATAATTCCCACGCAGAATCATTGAATAATAGTATTGGAAGGCACCACATGGGCGATCTAGTTCAACCTGCTGCCATGCAGGAAAAGCAGAAAGTACCCCTGACAGTTGGCCATCCAGCCTCTGCTTAAAAGCCTCCAAGGAATAACCTCCACCAGACTACAAGACAGAGAGTCCCACTGTTGAACAGGTATCACGGTCAGGAAGTTCTTCTTAATGTTCAGGTGGAATCTCTTTTCCTGCAATTTGAATCCATTACTCTGAGTCAGAGTTTCCAGGGCAGCAAAAAGCAAGCCTGCTTCCTCTTCCTTATGGCATCCTTTCAAATATTTAAACATGGAGATCATGTCTTCCCTCAACTCTCTCTCCTGCAGGCTAAAGAGACCCACGTCTTTAAGCTGCTTCTCATAGGGCATGATCTCCAGACATATATATAAACCAAATGTATTACCAGTAGTTTATCAACAGACTAATCTGTCACTCATCAGTATGCATCAACATCAACACTGACCTTACTCTAAAACATATTTAAATTATTTTGAATTCTTTTTAAATTTTACAGAATCGGATGTATACAGAAAAACTATTTTCTGTCCTTTTCACATTTAGTGCCCAAGAAACTCTAAGAAGCATTGGATAGCACCATGTTCCAGAAGCATTATCTCCTGACGTTTTGCCCACATCTATTGGCAGGCATCCTCAGAGGTTGTGGGTCTGTTAGAAACTAGGAAAAGTGGTGTTTATATATCTGCTTGAGGCAAGTGTGAATGTTACAATTTGTCACATTGATTAGCATTTAATGGCCTTGCAGCTTCAAAGCCTGGCAATGGAGAGAAGCCATTGAAATCTACAAGCATGTGGACAATTTCAACAGAAAGAAGGAAACCAAGAAAATTAACAATATCTGGCTACCAATACTAAAGAACTCTAAAATCAGGATAGTAAATAAAGAGGAACACTCAAAAAGCATGGGAATTCCAGGCAGGAAGCAATCAAGGGCAGTTAACACCTCCCAACAAAGGATTCCCCAGGTAGGAAGCAGCCAGACCTTGAAGCTGCATGGCCATTAAATGCTAATTAGGATGGCTTGAGGCATTCACATTTGTCTCAAGGAAACAAGAGCTCTTTCTCCCACCCTAGACATTCCACAGATATATAAATATCCCTTGCTTAGTTTCCAACAGACCTCACAACCTCTAAGAATGCCTGCCATAAATATGGGCAGGCATTCCTCCTTAAAAAAATCATAAAATATAATCAGTTCCAATGGGGGCACTTTGATTGTGCTTTTCCTTCATGGCAGAATAGGTTTGTATGAAATGGCTCTTGTGGTCTCTTCCAATTCTAGGATTCTATGATTGTTTCTAATACTAATGACACAGTTTTAATATTTTAATATTTTTAATTGTATTGTAATGCTTTTAATGTTAGCCGCTTTAAGTCTCCTTATGGAGAGAAAAGGCGGGCTATAAATAAGCATAATAAAAGGTAAAGGTTTCCCTTTGCCATTAAGTCTAGTCGTGCTCATCTCCATTTCTAAGCCAAAGAGCCGGTGTTCTCTATAGACGCTTCCAAGGTCATGTGGCCGGCATGACTGCAAGGAGCTCAGTTACCTTCTCACCGAAGCAGTACCCATTAATCTATTCACATTTGCATGTTTTTAACTGCTAGGTTGGCAGAAGCTGGGACTAATAGCAGGCCCTGACCCCACTTCCCAGATTCTAACCATCAACCTTTCGATCAGCAAGTTCAGGAGTTTAACCCGCTGGGAAGTATCAACCAATAGAGAAAGGACCAAGGCAGTGCCATCCTCGGCCCATCCCCTGGTTGGATATCAGCCAGCATGCCAACAAATTAAATCAAGAAATAGTTTTCTAAGATCTACAGAGACACTCACTGGAACAACTCAGCAAGCGAAAGTCCAAAAGTGGCAGGCTAAAACCGAGAACCTCAATCCATGGCTGATACCAAATGAGAGACTTGGAAGGCGCTGAACAGACCACCTATTGCAATGCAGTCTGAGCCCAGCCACATGTACAATGGAGGACCTTCTCACAGCGACACCAGAGGCACTCCAAGTGGCCAGCTACTGGCCAAAGGACACGGACACACACACACACAGGCTCTATTAGTTTTGAGTGACATAACTCAAAATCCGCTGGATGAATTGCTGCCAAATTTGGCCACAAGACACCTACTAACCCAAGAAGTAACCAGCGCTAAAACAATGATTTTGTCATTTGGGAGTTGTAGTTGCTGGGATTTATAGTTCACCTACAAAGAACATTCTGAATCCCACCAACAATAGAACTGGGCCAAACTTCCCACACAGAACCCTCATGACTAACGGAAAATACTGTGTTTTCTAGTGGTCTTTCGAGACCCTTCTGACACTCCCTTGCAATCCCCCGAGGGGTCCTGACCCCCAAGACGAGAAATGCTCCCTTAAGGCCATTCAGTCCAACTCCCTTCACCAGGGCATGAAAACATAATCAAAGACCTCCTGACAAAGAGACATCCAGCCTTGGATAAAGATAGATATATATGATTCTCACACACACATATATGTATATGACAAAAATAGTATCATATTTTTGTATCATAAAATAGAATCATATCATAAGGGACTCCTAAAGAAAGACAATTATATGTTGCATATTCCAGAGTAGACAAACCAGACAATCTATACATCGGTGATTCTCAAAGTGGTCGCTTCCGCCCCCCAGTGGGCGGTCGCGCATTCCAGGGGGGAGGTAGAAGCCTCCAATGAAATTGGGGGGCACTGAAGCCCAGTAAGGGGGCGGTGGCGTTGCCCTGGCATTGGGTTGCCACTGCGCAGAGCCCGTCCCCTTCCTCTCCTGAACTCAGCCCACGCCATACAGCCCCGTTGCAATTTGCAGGCACACACACTCACGCGCTTGTGACCTTTTTGCCCCAACTACATCTACGGCAGGCATCCTCAGAGGTTGTGAAGTCTGTTGGAAACTAGGCAAGTGGAATGTCCAGGGTGGGAGAAAGAAGTCTAGTCTGCTTGAGGCAAGTGTGAATGTTGGAATTGGCCACCTTGATTAGCATTGAATAGCCTGGCAGCTTCAGTGCCTGGCTGGTTATTGCCTGAGGGGATCCTTTGTTGGGAGTTGTTAGCTGGCCCTGATTGATTCATGGGGGGGGGGGGGACCACTGGGCAACCTTACCTAAACACAAGCAAACAACCGAGGGCAATGAGAGAGCCTGTCTATGTAAATAGAATAATATAATAATATTATACCCTTGATGCAATTCAAATAGGTAAGAGTTCTAATCCCTAAAAGGCAGTGTTTCCCAACCAGTGTGCCATGGCACACTAGTGTGCCGTGACGGACCTCCTGCTGTGCCGCGAGAAAAGCTCTCTGCCCCCCCTTCCTTCCCCCCTCCTCCTGCCGAACTCCTGCTGCTTGGGGGGGGGGGGGAGGAAGGGCCAGGCGGCGACGAATACCTATATTTGAATGGGAGTTCCCGCTGAATTTAACTACACTATGACGTGGATGAGTATAATCCGGGTCTATCCCATCATATACTAAAAACAATATAAAACCTTTGATTTTCCCTGAACGCCCAGTCCATTGGGATGCTCCCTACTACATCTACCCTTCAGACCTTCTGGACACGGATTTCTAACCAAAGGACATTGTATTGTTGGGAACCCATACGGAGACCCAATTTACAGACTCAAAGAGCTGCGTTTGTTACGTGCGCCGCCGACCTGGGTGGCCGGTAGGATGTATATATACATGTGAATGTGCTATTTATGTGATTTACCTAATAGATATAGTATGTTGGCTTACACTCCGTGATTGAGCATGCTTTTATTTCACTGTAGGTAGGTTTACTGTGAGTTGTTTGCAACTAACTCTTAGAGATAATTCTAACTCGGAGAGATAGCACAGCGGTAACAACAGCTGTGCTGGCAATCTGAAGATCTCAAGATTGCAGGATCGAATCCCGGGCTGAGTTAGACGCCAGCTGTAAGCCCTGTCTACTGTTTACCCAAGTAGTTCAACAGGCCAGCTGTGAATCAACAACAAATTGGGGATCATAAAAGTGGGGAAGGACTTTTGCACAGACTTGTCTGAAATAGGCTGACGGAGAAGGGAGAGGCGGAAGTGGTGGAAACAAGAGGCTCCTGTCATGAGGATGGAACAACAGCACCCCCTTGTGACGTGATGGCGCAATGACGCAGGGACATAACAACAATGATGTAATGGAGCATTCACACCCGATGACGCCCACCTGTATGACGCAGCCAGGAAAGAAGAAGTCCTTCTAAAAACTGCACTGTATTTGTCTATGTGTAATTGTATGTCTTTCCGACAGGGACTGTCTGTTGTATGTGTATTGTAATCCGCACTGAGTCCACTTCGGGGTGAGAAGAGCGGAATAGAAATAAACAGTATTAGTATTATTATTATTATTATTATTACTTTAGCTGGTGGTGTGCTCGCAGATTTTTTTAATGTTAAAAGTGTGCCGCAGCTCAAAAAAGGTTGGGAAACCCTGCCAAAAGGTTCTGTTCCAATGTATAGGTGCTTCGAACTGTCAATGGTATTCCTGAACTACTACTAATTTCTAGGGGGGGGAGCAATTATTTGGGGGGAGAAAGGGGCGGTAGGCCCAAAAAGTTTGAGAACCACTGCTCAACATCAACACTGGCAATGCCACAACAAGAAATACTGTTTAGCCACAAGCAGAAAGAAATTACTTTATTTCCCAGGTCACCAGGCTGATCCACAGCAACGTGTGGAAGGGGGCGGCTAGCCAAGTTTTCAAACTCTGTGTGTGTGTTGGGGGGGGGGGGGTTAATGCAATACAAAAGTGCCCTTGGTTCGCTTCTGATACGAACAATCTGTATATCTGTATCTGTATATCTGTATCTGTCTGTATCTATATATATAAAGGAGACGTGGTCGTGCAAAGAAGGATATGCACGGCCAAACCATAACCCCCCCAAACACAAAACCCACGACACACATTCCCCCAGACCACGAGGTACAGACCTAACCCAAAAAAACCACCTCCTAAATAGCAACCCCAAAAAACCGCCTCCAAAAACCGCCCATAGACTCCCGTTCTGCGCTGCCCGCGAGCGCAGGAGAGAGGGAGAAGAACCGCGCAGGCGCACAAGGCCCCCCCCCCCAAAACCACCAACCCATCCCGTCACCCTCTCTCCCCACTCACCGGGACCTTCGCAGACCGCCAACCCAAAAAACACCTCCTCGCCATGGAACACACGTCCCCGGTCCCAGAGCACCTCTAGGCCGCAAAACTACGCTTCCCAGAAACCTCCGCAAGAACTGGAAGTGGCCATGCCGGGTTTCTGGGAAATGTAGTAGAAAACGCCGCACTTCCCAGCAGACACCAAAAGGGGCGGACCGCCACGGCTGCCCATGCGCGCCAGGGCGGGAGGCAGGCCCGAGATCGCCACCGCGCTCCGCCCTGTCCCCCACGGTTCCGGCGGCCACACCAGAAAGAAGGTAAGCCCCGACTTACCTTCTTTCAGGCGCCGCCGCAAACACGGGGGACACGGAGGAGGGCGGGAGCCAGGCTCGAGATCGGCGCTCCGCCCTCCCTCCGTGTCCCCGTGTTTGCGGCGGCGGCGCTGAAAGAAGGTAAGCTCGGGGCTTACCTTCTTTCTGGTGTGGCCGCTGGAACCGTGGGGACAGGGCGGAGGGCGGTGCGCGGATCTCCTGGCCTGCCACCCGACCTCCGTCGTGTCCCACACGGTTGCGTTGGACGCGCCTGAAATAAGGTAAGCTCCCGGGCTTACCTTGCTTCAGGCGCGCCCGCCTCAAACGCGGGGAACACGGCGGAGGTAATCAGACACAGGGGAGGTGAGAGAGGGTCAGGGGAGACAGAGGGGGGGGAGTGACACAGACAGAAAGAGGGGGAAAGAGAAGGGGGAATCAGGCAGCGAGAGACAGGAGGGGGAGAGAGAGAGGGGGAAAGTGAGACAGAGAGAGGGGAGGGGAGAGATACGAGGGGAACAGACAGATACAGGGGGGGAAGGCTACATACACACATACAGAAACATATATACACATACATACAGACACACCAACACATACATACTCACATACATACACACACACATACAAACGCACATACATATATATACACACACTAAACACATTGACAAATCAATTCCTACCCTTACATACCCACACTTCCACACATCTCCTAAAGAGGTCACAAATACATCCACACACATACCAAAACACAAACACACATACCCCCCAAATACCCACACACACATACACACACACACATATATATACATGCAAACACAAACCAAAACACAAACACACATACCCCACAAATATCCACACACACATACACACACACACACACATATATATATACATCCAACCACATACCAAAACACCAACACCCATACCCCCCAAATATCCACACACACATACACACACACACATATATATACATGCACACATACCAAAAAACACACACACATACCCCCAAATATCCACACACACATAAACACACACATATATATATACATGCACACATACAAACACACCAACACACATACCCCCCCCAAAAAACCACACACACATACACACACACACATATATATACATGCACACACATACCAAAAAAACAAACACTCATACCCCCCAAATATCCACACACACCTACACACACACATAAATATAAACACAACACACATGCTCACATCATTTCACCAACATACATACCCAGACATTCTCACATCACCTACATAGGGCACAGCAACGCGTGCCGGGTACAGCTAGTACCTTTATAAAGCGGAATGTTTGTATGTATGTGTGTGGAGGGCGGAAATGTGGCAGTGTTCTGATTGTCTGCCACTTTCACAGGCCACACCGACCAGCGCGGGTGATGGACCTGCACCAAACTTGATACACATAACCCCCCCTAACCCCCTTTACATCCTGGTGCGGTTCGGGGGACATGACCCACGGATTATGGGATTTGTAGTACTTTCTAACACTTTGGTTCCCACAGACCACTGAGGCCACCAAAAAGGACCAATACAGACCATGCTTAGCACACACAGCCCCCATGACCCACTCTATCTCCTGGTGCAGTTCGAAGGAGGGTGGACCATGGATGATGGGACTTGAAGTACCTCTACTCACTTCCCAAGTCCGCTGCAACCCTCATCCAATCACTGATCGAGACCAAACTTGGCACACATAACCCCCATGACTGCCTTCACGTCCTGGTGAGGTTTGGGGAGGACTGACAATGGATGATGGGATTGGTAGTACTTTCACCCCCTCTGCTCCCACAGACCACTGCGGCCCCCAACAAACACCGATAAAGACCACACTTGGCACACAGAGCCCCAGTGACCCACTCTACATCCTGCTGCACTTCTCAAATCCCCCGGGCACCGCCGGGTCCCCAAGCTAGTCGATAAATCAACACAACCTTGGCCCGCTTCCGGCGACTGGTCCGGCGGCCTTCCGGGGTCTCGGCGATGCCGGCGCCCTCGGGGCCCAGGCCAGGCCCCGTTCCTGTGGGAGGCCCGGGAGGCGCTGCTTCAGAGAGGGCCCCAGGCGGCGAGGCCCGGGCGGTCTCCTTTTTGCGGGGCGCTCGTTCCGAGGCCTCCGCGCCGCCCAGGGAGCCTGGAACCGCCTGAGGTGGGGCAGGGGGAGCCGCAGCGGGGGCCGCGAGGGGGCCTCGGGGAGCCATCTCCGCCGCCTCCCCCGCCCCCGCCGGGGCCGCCGCCTCCGCCGCCGCCACTTTCTTGCTCGCCGACAACATCCCCTCTGTCCCCTCCGCGAGACAAAGGCCGCCCCGCGCATGCGCGCCGGGAACCAAACGCGCCGGAAACCTCGCCGCGTTCCCTTTCTCGCGCGCGCCTCTTGTCATCTTGGAGGCGTGAGAGGTTTTGTCCTCCTGCGGACGCCGTAGCCTCTCGAAAGCGGAAGAGCGTCATTGCGCAACGCCGCCGCCTCAGGAGAGCCAGTCCGCTTCCTCCCTCCTTCGGCTCCCCTTCGAGGGTTTGGGCGCTACGTCTCCTGGAAGGCCCCGCGAGGGGATTTTAAGCGAAGGAAGGGCCACAGATTGCCCGAGGAATCCCAACACAGCCCTCTAAGCAGCCGAACCTTCCTTGGCCCACCAAAAGGGCGAGGCGGCCCTTGCTGTAAAGTTAACTGAAGTTTGAACTACACTGCCCCGTCTCCCACCCCAGATTATCTGCTTTGACCTGGATTGTGTTAGTCCTCACTAGGCGTGGGCCGACTTGGGCCTCCCCTCCAAGTGTTCTGGACTCCAACTCCCACAATTCCCCACAGCCTCGGGCCCCTTCCTTTTCCCCCTCAGCCGCTTAAGCGTGAGGAATTGTGGGAGTTGGAGTCCAAGTTGGCCCACGCCTAGTGAGGACTAATACAATCCAGCTCAAAGCAGATAATCTGGGGTGGGATGCTGGGAGACAGACGGGGCAGTGCAGTTCCAACCCCAACTGGGCGTCCAGAATGTTCGGCCTCTTCCGTGCTTGTACGCCCACAATGAAATTCAGTAAACCACTTTTTCACCATTGAAATTGATGGTGCAGAGTCCCCACAGTATTTATCAAGCTTAGCCTTGGTTTGAGTGATGGTTTTTTTCCGCAAAAAATAATGCTTAATGAGCTCATGAAATTCATTTTTTCCATTTTTTCCTCAAATCATGCGGTAGTCTGCTATCAATGGCTGTCAAACCCAAACTGAATGACGCAGCTTGTTCAAATTTTAACAGGAGTCTACTGGCAGATGCCTGTTGACAGGAGCAGTTAAGAGGCGGGAAATTCAAAAAGTCGCGGACTTATTGACCCGCCCTCGTATAAGGCAATGTAGATTCCGCCCCCTCAATTGGATGATAAGGTGCCTGTGCAAAACATCCCCAGGAATAGTATTTGTCTTTAAACCAGTGCTTTCCAAATGATGGCACACGGATAAGTCTTCCTTGGCGCATATACCGTCTTCCATTCACATAGCAGATATAAAAACACCTGCATGAGTGCATCAACTTAGTTTTATCCTTTCTACTGGAGGTGACTTTTCATTGCTATTCCCATGACTAGAAGATATTGAAACTAACATTGCATAATTCAGTTGTCTTGCTCCACAGATTACAACTTGAAATTAAATCCAAACAAGACAAGAGGTACTCCTGATCACTCAGAAGGCAGATTTATTTATTTTATTTACAGTATTTTTACCCCGCCCTTTCTCACCCCCCCCCCCCTGGGGGGGGGGACGACTCATGGCGGCTAACAAGGCAGCAATTAGATGCCGGAGACAATAGACAATATAAAACCATAAATACAATCAACGTTAAAAACGACAACAGATCAACAGGTTATCAATAGTCAATTAATTTAAAATAATTAATCGGGGTATAGGGTTACGGCCTGTGTTGGATGGGGTTATACTCCCCCTGAAGATGCAGGTTCGCAGCTTTGGGGTGATCCTGGACTCATCACTGACCCTGGAACCTCAGGTGTCAGCAGTGGCCAGGAGTGCCTTTGTAGTTAAAACTTGTACACTAGCTGCGCCCGTACTTTCAGACTCCAGATTTGGCCATGGTAGTCCATGCCTTAATGACATCCCATTTGGACTACTGCAACATCCACTACATGGAGCTGCTTTTGAAGATAGTTTGGAAGCTTCAGAAAGCGGCAGCCAGGCTCATACTAACTGGAGTGTTGTTTAGGGAGAGCGCTACTCCCCTGCTGCAGCAGCTGCACTGGCTGCCAGTCAGCTTCCGGGCTAAATGCAAAGTGCTGGTTATTACCTACTAGCTTGGGGACCCGGGTCATTTGAGAAGTGCAGCAGGATGTAGAGTGGGTCATGGGGGCTCTGTGTGGCAAGTTTGGTCTTGATCCATCATTATTGGGAGTTGCAGTGGTATCATGAAATTACTGAAGGTAGTGGAAGTCCCATCATCTCTGGTCCACCCTCCCCCAAAGTGTAGTAGGATGTAGATTGGGTCATGGGGCTCTGTGTCCTAAGTTTGGTCTGTATTGGTGAATGGATGAGGGTTGAATTGTTTTTAGGAAGTGAGTGAAGGTACTTCAAGTCCCATCATCTGTGGTCCGTCTCACACAAAACAGCACCAGGATATAGAGTGGGTCATGAGGGCTCTGTGTGCCAGGTTTGGTGTTGATCAGTCATTGGATTAGGTTTGTAGCAGGCTTGGAAAGTGAGGGAAGGTACTGCAAGTCCCATCATCCATGTTCTGGCCCCCTCCAAAGTTCAGTAGGATGTAGAGTGGGTCACTGGGGCTCTGTGTGCCAAGTGTGGTCTTTCTCGGTGTTTGTTGGGGGCCGCAGTTGTCTGTGGGAACAGAGGGGTGTGAAAGTACTACAAATCCCATCATCCATTGTCAGTCCTCCCCCAAACCTCACCAGGATGTGAAGGCAGTCATAGGGGTTATGTATGCCAAGTTTGGTCTCTATCAGTGATTGGATGAGGGTTGCAGCGGACTTGGGAAGTGAGTAGAGGTACTTCAAGTCCCATCATCCATGGTCCACCCTCCTCCAAACTGCACCAGGACGTAGAGTGGGTCATGGGGGCTGTGTGCGCTAAGTGTGGTCTGTATTGGTCCTTTTTGGTGGCCTCAGTGGTCTGTGGGAACCAAAGTGCTAGAAAGTACTACAAATCCCATAATCCGTGGGTCATGTCCCCCGAACCGCACCAGGATGTAAAGGGGGTTAGGGGGGGTTTGTGTACCAAGTTTGGTGCAGGTCCATCACCCGCGCTGGCCGCTGTGGCCTGTGAAAGTGGCTGCCACATATCCGCCCTTCTGGTTTGTGAAAGTGGCTGCCACATATCCGCCCTCCGCACACATATATACATACAAACATTCTACTTTATAAAGGTATACAGATAAAGCCCTGAACGGTTTGGGTCCAGACTATTTAACCAACCACATCTCCACATACAAACCAACATGGACATGGTGGTCTGCAGAGGAGGCCCTACTCTCAATTCCACCCCCATCTCAAGCATGGCTGGTGGAAGAAGGGGGGCCTTCTCCATGGTTGCTCCCCGCCTCTGGAACTCCCTTCCCAAAGAAAAATGGGACCCTCCCTCCTCTCCTTTAAAAACCTACTTTTGCACTTTAGCTTATGGAGAGGAGGATTAGAACAACTTCGATCAGACACTGGAATTTCACTTTTGTGCTGTTTGGCTGTTGTATACCATCATCACATCATTTTATACTTTAATTGCACTAATTTATTTATATCCTGGATGTAAATGTGTATGATGAGGCCCATGTGTTTTTATTTAATTTTTTGGTTGTCATTTAAGGTTTTTTTAAACTTATATTGATGCTATTTATTTGTTGATTTGATTTGTTTTGCTGTTCATTTTGGCATTGAATGTGTGCTGCTTCAATTCTGGAAATTGCCCTGGGGAGATAGGGTGAGTTACAAATAAATTATGAACAATTACAGAACAATGAAGTGAAACAGCGGTCTATTTTTTAAAAAATAAGGATATGAAAAACAAGGAATTGGAAATGCGCATGTGTGACTGATACATAGTAGTTCTCAACACACCCTTGTTCTTGGTGAGCCAACTGTGTTAAAAAAGTTTTTAAAACAAGCTGGAAATTCAAGTAAAGGGCATGAAATGCCCAGGAAACTGTATAACTTTGTTCTCCCTCTAAGCATCTACTCTGTCCCTCTGCAAGGTGAAACACACCAAATGGCCACATAGCCATACCAAAGCCAACCACAAGGAAGGATTGAGAACAATGTAGAATGGTTTATTTTGCTGGGACTGCAGACAGAGGGAGGAACAAGTACTAAAATCAAACTCTTATAGTCCTGATTATAAAACACTATTCAAAATAATCATATAGTATTTTAAGAACAGAGAAAGATGGCATGAATGCTAACACAGCACTATCTTTGAGGATAGAAGACAACTGTCCTGTTTATTTAAATCAGGTCAGTGGTCCTTTTATTGGGTTGCTGTGAGTTTTCTGGGCTGTATACCCATGTTCCAGAAGCATTCTTTCCTGACGTTTTGTCTACATCTATGGCAGGCATCCTCAGTGGTTGGAAACTAGGTAAGCAGGGTTTGTATATCTGTGGAATGTCCAGGGTGGGAGAAATAACTTATGTCTGATTGAGGCAAGTGTTAATGCTGCAATTGATCAGTGATTAGCATTTATGGCTTTGCAGCTTCAAATTCTGGTTGCTTACTACCTGGGGGAATCTTTGTTGGGAGGTGATTAGCTAGCCTTGATTGTTTCTTGTCTGGAATTCCCCTGTTTTTTAGTGTTGCTCTTTATTTACCGTTTTTATTTCAAGAGTTTTAAAAATACTGGTAGCCAGATTTTGTTCATTTTCATTGTTTCCTCCTTTCTGTTGAAATGGTGTACATGCTTTTGGATTTCAATGGCTTCTCTGTGCAGTTCTTTTATTCTTCTTGTGAAGCATATTATCTGAAGTTACAGTTATAACTTCTTCAAGCCCTACTGCTTATAACAGGACAAGTTGCAAATGATTACTGTCATAAACATATGTAACACACACAGAAGGCTGTTTGTCAGCTGCAATTTATTCTCAATCCTGAATTCAGAGAAAGATGGCTTTATTCGTCTCTGTAAAAAGCTTTTGTTTTCATTCACTGCAGACATGAACCTGACCCCAAAAGGAAGAAGCTCACACTTTCAGTCCAGACAGTATTTAGTTTACTTCAGCTTTCCCCAGATGGTGCTCCCCAACTGTTGGACTACACTGTGCCCCACAATGGCCAGGGTTAATGAGATGTTTAGTCCAAAACATCTGGAAGGCACCAATCTGAAGAAGCCTGGTTAAAATGTTTGAATCCCAATGATCAAGGGGGCGATGTTCTGTTTTCATCCCCCCACCCCACGCACACATGGATGAGGTAGGAAAGCTAGAAGGTAACTGTAAAAGAACACCCAGACACAGTGCTTAAAAGGTACAAAAGTCACATTTCAACAAATTCAAGCATGAACACTTCAGGTTTCAACAAATTATTTTCTCCTCCAGCTGTATTGTGATTAAGATAATGTTACACATTACATTCCTCCTCAAGAATCCCCCACAAAGTATTCCTCTTTAGAATCCAACTTCTTGTAGTTGAAAACAGGATTTTTGGCAGCTATTTTCTAATGAGGTGAAACAAGCTTGTCTGTTTGTAGAATGATGTGCTCAGGAATGAAATGCGTATATTACTTTTTAAAAAATGGAACTTGATTTTGGGATGGAACGTCTTTCATTGAGCCTACAGTTTCAATCTTGCTTAGATTCCTTCAATGCTTGAAGTCTTTCTAGCAGTGGAGGATGAGAATAATGCCACATTGAAAACAGCCAATCTGAAACAGGGAACCCAAGATTATCTTTGTTCAGCTTGATCAGCGCAGAATACAAGTCTTTGGCCTTTCCAAGATCCTTGGCAAAGGCATCAGCTTGAAATTCAAATCGCCTGCTTAATACAGTTAAACAAAAGGAGAGGACCTGTACAGGAAGAAAAGAAACATTACTAAACATATCAGAACTCATTTCAAAATCCTCCAAAACCATTGATTTTCAACCTTTGGGTGTCTAGGTAGTTTTGTATTTCAAATCCCAAAGTCCCCAACCAGCATAACTAATGGTCATGGACCATGGGAGTAGATGTCCAAACATCTAGAGGACCAAAGGCTGAGGACCAATAATACAAACCACTTCTAGTGAAGCCATTGCCAAAGCACCCATATCCTTGATTTCAGAGAGAGAAGGAACTCTACACTACAATAATTGGCAAATGTTCCATTTCCAAACACAGTTCTAAGTTCTGTCTTGACTGTAAACTAGCTCATAGAATTATTTTCCCATACGAATCTGCCTGAGCTCTGAGATCTTTGGGAGAAAGTTATCTCTTGGCCCATATTTGACAAGCCTTTGAGGTTGGCTTCTGACTATGGAACCCATAAGCTGGCATCTCTCTGATCTATGTCTTCCAGAAGGCAAAGATCTTTTCATTCAAATAGGTTTTTATCCACCAACGGGATGCTGCTGAAAGTTTACTTAAGGGATAGTAATGTTCTTTCCTAATTCATCTTGTCATGTTTCTTTTTTTTTATTTTAAAAATTAGCTTTGTACCTGGCTTTAATACATTAACATAATGATTTTACATGCCAGGATCCTGTTAGTGATTTACATCTTTGTAAATAGACTTAAGTCTTTGGAAATTAGAATTGGACAGTTCTATAACAGTCATAAAGAGATGCTGTTACAGCAGCATATTCTACTATCAAACAGCTCAGTTTTTTCCTTACTAAGGAAAAAAACTTTCTGATGGTAAAAGCCGTTTGACATTGAAATATGCTGCCTCACTGTGTGGTGGAGTCTCCTTCTCTGGATGCTTTTAAGGTTAGATGGTCATCTGTCAGGAGTGCTTTGATTATGTATTCCTATATGTTGGTTCTCGTGATTTCTTTCAACTCTATGATTCTAAGTGGGTGGAATCTGACTGTACTTCCTCTTCCTACAACCAACCCTCAAGATCTCACCCACATGCCTAAAATACTTGCCCAACAACTGAGGCATTCTACAGAGCAGTTGGAAAGTTTGTAAAGGGCAAGTTTGTCAAAACCAGACAGAGAAACCCATGCCACTCATATATGGTGCCTTCACCTAACTCTTCTTCCTAGTCAAACTTTCCTTTGGGAAATCTTCACAGGAGTTTTGTTGGTTGGAAGGAAGAGGGAACAGGAAAGTCAACATCTCCCTAAGTTATTTTTTCTGTGAAAAAATGGCTAGGTTCAATTCCAAGTATAGAAAATATTGCTACATTTATATTTATTTCCAGGGGGAGCAATGTTAGCCTGTTGCAACATGGTATCTTACAAACTGGCTAATTCTATTGAACCCATTTATCTTTTAAGGTAGGAATTTGGCAACCATTTATCTTTATTTATTTATTTGTACTTATTCGCTGCCCTTCCCCAAAGGCTCGGGGCGGCTAACAGCATATAATAAAACAGTCATGCACAACGTAGTTAAAACTACAATTAAAACATATCTAAAACACAGTAAGGACATTCTTTACAAATTAATAATTCAGGAACCATCTTTGAATTGAGCATATAAACCAGTGAAGATGACACTGGCATTTCAACAATGATTGTCTAAATATGAAATTCTAAGTGATACATTACCTCATTATAAGGTGAGAAAATAAATTGAAAGATGATTAAAAGACCTATCAAGATAGGCTGTGTGTCATAGAATCCAAAGGCAGCAAAGAGTTCTTTTCGGCCAATCAGCACAGCAAATAAGAAGAAACATAAGAAGGAGTTCATCTAGGAAGGGAAAAGAGCATATTATCATTTCAAGGCTTTCTTAGCCCAATGGTAGGCTAACTAAAGTAGTGATAATCTTAGGAGTACTTTCAAACTAACCAAATAAGAAGACTAGGAAACTTAACACTCCATATGTTTTGAATTTCCAATCTCACCGATCACAGCTATCTTGTGGGAGTTGTACTGCAAAACTTGTAATGGGTCAAAGTTATGCAGTCCTGCTCAAGAACTTTCACGTCTTTTTATTTAAAAGTTTGGGGTGTTCTATATTTTAATACATTTTAAATGAAAAACAACACTAAAAAAGCAGGGGAATTCCAAACAAGAATCAAACAGGGCCAGCTAACACTTCAATCCAAAGGATTCCCCCAGGCAGGATGCAGCCAGGCTTTGAAGCTGCATGACCATTAAATGCAGCTTCAACATTCACACTTGCCTCAAGCAGACAAGAGTTCTTTCTCCAACCCTGGAGATTCAACAGATATATAAACCTCACTTGCCTAGTTTCTAACAGACCCCTTAACCTCTGAGGATGCCTGCCATAGATATGAGCAAAATGACAGGAGAGGATGCTTTTGGAACATGGCCATATAGCCCGGAAAACTCACAGCAGCCCAGTGATTCTGGCCATGAACCCCTTCAATAACACACTAACAAAAATCAGATACTGTAAACTATTTAGAGGAAGGAACTGGTAAAGCCACCTCTGAGTCTTTCTTGCTTAAGAAAATCCTATGAAAGTAATGAGGTCACCACAAATTAACAGGCAACTTGAAGGCACATACAAACACACAACTCTGAGCAACCACCACATCAATATCTACAAACTCAGACATACTCATATCCCTTTTTCACAGCTTTCTTACTAGGATGAAGCTGTGTTATCAGAACACTACATCCACTATCTTTTCTAAGCAAACACAAAATACATAAAACACAGGAAATTAAAGAGGATTTCTGCTCACCTGACTTATGACAATATTTTTAATTGTGTGGCCAAGTTTCCAATGACCCAACTCATGCCCCAGCACAGCCAAGACTTCTTCATTTTTGCAGCCTTGCTTCTTACTCTAGAATTCAGGGGAGAAATACACATGATATAGTAATTGTATGGGCAGAGACACTTGCCTCCATGATCATGACTGCATGGGACAGGAAGCAGAAACAGATATCAAGATGAATGGTAACTGAATTATAATGAATCACCCAATGAGCAGAGTATAACAAAAATAATAAGACATATTAAAACTCTAGAAAGTTAAATATAAATAAAAAGACATGCTTACTTTGGCTTTCGCCTTTGCTTCAGCATCTTCTTCATGTCTTTCTGCTGCCCGAGTCTCTGATCCAGGATCCTCAGGGCGCTCTTTGTTAAGAGCAGAATAATCTTCTAGAAGAGTGTCAAATAGCACTATACGCTTATTCTTGAAGAAGCCATAGAAATAAGCATTGCTGTGGGATGACCGTTTGGAGCCTAGTAGGGAACCAGTGCAGGGGCAGAATGGAGGATAGAATTTAGCCAACATGGTAATTATATTTATGATAAAACATTAGAGAAGTAAACTTGTCCCTTAATTTCAAGAGCAGAGTTTTAGATAGGAGAGAAGCTGTCAACTGGCCCTACTCTCTTTGGATTACAAGAAACACAGCCTTGTATATATGGTTGTCCTCTGATGGGGATACATTTTTTTCTTACCTAGGCATGTACCATATTTTTCGCTCCATAAGACGCACCTGCTGATAAGACGCACCTAGATTTTAGAGGAGGAAAATAGAAAAAAAATTTTTTTTTCTATTTTCCTCCTCTGACGTGACGCTGCTTCGCTCCTCTTGCTCCTTCTTTCCCCCCGCCCTTTGCTTGGGGAAGAAAGGGGGGGGAAGGAAAAAGAAGCAGGAGGAGGAGCGAAGCAGCATCGCGTCAGAGCCTCTGACGCGACGCTTTGCCCGCTCCTCCTCCTGCTCCTTTTCCTTCCCCCACCCTTTCTTCCCTCGAGCAGGGGCGGGAAAGGAGCAGGAGGAGGAGCAGCGTCGCGTCAGAGCCTCTGACGCGACGCTACTTCGCTCCTCCTCTTGCTCCTTTTCCTTCCCCCACCCTTTCTTCCCTTGAGCAAAGGGCGGGGGAAAGGAGCAGGAGGAGTTTAGCGCGTCGCGTCAGAGCCTCTGACGCGACGCTTCGCTCCTCCTCTTGCTCCTTCCCCCCCACCCGTTGCTCGAGGAAGAAAGGGCGGGGGAAGGAAAGGGACGGACCAGCAACGGACCAGAGAGAAGAGGAGAGGCGGCGACAGAGGCGGCGGTCTCCAGACACTTTTGGTGAGTATATCGCCGCCCCCTCTGCTCCAGCGCCTCCCCCCCTCCCCTGCCTGCATCTTCCGCTCCATAAGACGCGGCTGATTTTTCTTCCTAATTTGGGAGGAAAAAACTGCGTCTTATGGTGCGAAAAATACGGTATATGGTATTTTATATGCCAAACAAGAAGCTCATCCTGTTGTTCCAAACATTTAAGAGTAACTATTCTGATGGAATCCAGTAACAATATTAATTTGTTCACTTGATCAGCTTCAGCCAAAATGCTGCATCATGTGTCTAAAGACTACACTCTATGGTAAGACACAAATCTGGTGTTATTAATGAACGTTTATAAATCTCCTGGGTGACTCTATGGCCACCTTTTACCAGGTATTACCCACAAAGCCACCTTTGAGGACCTAGAGATTCGCAGAGAGAACATTTTTCTAGGAATCGTTACCTTCATGTGCAATTTGAAGGTCAGGTTCTAGCAGAAGTTGTCCATAGAGTAGCCTAGGACTTAAGAGGTTCATAGAGAGGTTTTCTCTGTGTTAAAAGGGTGTTTTTATTTTAAAATTTACAGTTTTTTCACTTTCATGGAGGTCCTGATCCCCCAACTCCCCCAGAGGTGGCAGGCCAACTGTAGTGAATAAACACAACTCTATGCAGGTAAACTGGATCAAGGGCTGGTCCTTGCAAAGCCACAAGTATCCAGGGTTTTAAACATGGTATTTCTCATTTGACTGTTGCAATCATATGTGATGAGGAAAAGGATATAAATAGCATAAATATGTAAAAGAGTTTGTCTATGTGTTGTTTAAAATCATAAAATGTGAAATTTGATATGAATGCTGAGGATGTTCTGGAATATGTGCCTTGGGTTTACTTTGTGTTTTACATGAATAAGTTATGTTTGTACCCTTCCGTTTAATCTTCTGTCTTCTTCCCGAAACAGCAGAAAGTGCTAGATTTGAGCCAAGTCAGTTTGAATGAAAATTATTCTTAATATTCGGTGGTCCATTTAATATAATCTCTGAAAAGGGACCAGGTGGATGGATGCAAAAAGCTTGGCAAAATGGGGGCCAGATTTTACTGGCTACTGCAGTGCAGAGGATAGAGTTAAATGCAATATACCTGAGGCAAAGGTCTTGTGAGGATCCCGGTAAGATGGGATTGCAGGCTAGCATTTATTTTCCCTCTCCGGAGCTGGCATTGAAAGTTTCTTAGGCCCCTCCTTTTAAGAGGGCCCTGCTGGGAACTTGCTTTCCCAGCAGAACTTGCATGGGCATTGAAAAGTCTCTTGAGTTCCTCTCAGAACATGATGGGAATTGAAGTTTCTCTCTCTCTCTCTGTTGTGTCAATGCGCTGATTGGCCAAGAATGGACACAGCCAGCAACTACAATTCCCAGAACTCTCTCTTGCGGTTTGTCTTATTTTTTAAAATGTTATGGTTAAAACTTAAAATAATTCTGAAAAAAATATCAGAAGATTGGTAAATCGCTTTAAAATTTGGCAGGACTGCTGATGTAAATGTGGTCTAAAACTGAGGTTGGTTGCAAGCATATACATCTTAAAAGGGCTGAGGATTGACCCTTTAAAGTTTCCCGCTGTAGCCAATGGGCCAAATCTTTGCCAAATGAAAAAGACAATACTCCTCCCTATTTGAGTAACTTCCCGGTAAACAAAAGGAGGGGCCAACCGACAATGGACCCCAAAACGGCATACCTTTTGGCCGCATTACACCTCTAGAAAGTGCATGAAGTTAGATGTTCAAGCCCCTAGAGCAGTGGTTCCCAAACTTTTTGGTCATGGAACCCTTCAGAAGATCTCCCCCCTCAAAGACCATAACTCCGTCCCTAAGGATTATGAACCCACAAAGTTCCTCCTTCTTTCATCTACTCTATGGCCTGGATGGTTGTATAATGCAGGTTTGGAAATAAAGAAATTCAAATTTCATTTTTAAAGCAGAATTTCAATAATACCTTCATACTCTGGCATGGAAACTTTTAAGAAGTTTTTTTTCCTTAAATGATGCTTTTCATGGGGTCCCTGTGATGCTTTTGTGGAACCTTAGGATTTTGTGGTACACATTTTGTGAACCACTGTTCTAGTGGGCCTCTGCTGGGGCCTAGAAACGGTTTAAACAGTTTTTAAAAAGAATTGGGGGGGGGGGGGGGGAGTGGAGCAAGGAGTGGAGAGAAAGTAGCACTCACAACAAAGGGCGGGTATGGGAAGAGGGAAACACAATGAGCCCAGTGGTGGGGACTAAGGGCTTTCTAATCCTTGTGAGGATTATGATATTTCTACTAATAAATAAATTACTCCTGGTCACTTGTTTAAGGGTTCACCATGTTTCTAGGGCCAATAGCTAAAGTTCAATTCCCAACAGAATATATGCACAGAACCACTGCTACGATCATATCAAGATCAGTATTAGAGAACTACAAAGTCAAGGCTATGCTTTTAACTCTCACCTTCTACAACATACACCTTTGTCAGAGGAAAATCTATGTTCTGCGCCATTGCTTCAATCTGCTGCTTGAGTTCTCCTTCAGGGAGTGGAATGAATTTATCAAACAATGGAGCAATGTAGTCTGCATAGATTGTGACAAGAACCTATTGTGGGACACATACAGAGACACCTTAGGTCCAAGCTTTTCTCCCTTGGGTCAAGCAATTTATCTTTCTGATCATACATTTTGGTTAACATCCTGGATGATGAAATCTAAAACATCCAGGGGCCAAAGTCTTCACTGCTAGGACTAAAGCTTGCTGTTAAATTCACCTATTATACAGGGTTAACATTAAAAAATAATGTGTGCCACGGTTTCATTGGCCCACAGCACTCCTCTTTTGCACTTTTAGCTATCTTCAAGTAAATGGCTAAAAAATCTAAATATTACATCATTTGTCTGCACAGCAGTTCACTTGAGAAACAGATTCCCCTACATCCTCCCAAATTCCCCCTCCCTTATGTACCAGGGTTTTGGTGCTAATTGATCCCCACAAACTACAATATACTACTGCCTATTCAAATTCCCATCTACTACTTAGTATGAAATATACACAATTTGCTAGAGCAGATATAATACATCTTAAGCAAAAAATATATGTAACATTGTCACAATATATAGTAGTCCCATACCACACATTTTATACTATGGCAGATCCTAAGGAGAGAATCCTGACTTTCCCAGCCATAATTTAGGAAAAAAATTACCATGTTTGCATGATAGAGTCAGCCATATTACGGTCTTACAAGTTGGAAAGAAAATCATGGCTAGTGCATGGATCAACAGTGAAAATTATTTAGGGACTGATTCAAGTTCATCACCAACATTTAATAGCGGCACATCAAATAATTCTAGACACACTCAGAAATAATGTACTCACCAAAGAAACAACTAAAGTGAAGAGCCATGCATAAATGAAGAAATAATCTCCACCAATTTTTATGATGTAAAGTAGAAGTGCTGTCACTGGCAAAAGAATGCACTGAGTCACAATGAATTTCTTGATTGCATCTTTAAAAAAGAATCCCAGAGTCTGAAAAGGAAAAGACTTTAAGACAAAGCATCTGATGCTAACTATACAAAGTGGCTTGAGTGTAATGACAGTTGCTCTTATGGTCCCTGCTTGATCTTCTTGCCAAAAAGACTAAGGAAACAAAGCAAGAAAGCAGACCTCACAACCTCGGAGGATGCCTGTGAAACGTCAGGAAATAATGCTTCTGGGACATGGCCATACAGCCCAGAAAACTTAAAACAACCCACCATCCATTGCTTGGATGTTGTTATATCTGAATCAGTACTCTCTCAAGAAGAATCATAATGGAAAGCTTGTTTGGGTTTATGATTCTGACTTGTTAAGAAAGCAACCAATAGAAATTTCAGTCTGAATGTAATGATAAAAAATGGACAGAAACCTGACTGAAAGAAGCAAATATGAACAATTCAGTACCATGATGCAATATTGCTGCCTGTTTCTATCCAAATAAATTCTCCCACGCTAACTGCTACAAAGCTACACACTCAATAATCCAAAAGGCTTACTTGAGAATGAATTTAGACAGACTATGGGGAAATTATTTTCTTCACTGGGCCAAAGGGCAACGTTATTTGTTTTCTTCTGCAGTGTCCTCAAATGCATCCAACAGTTCAGAGAGAAAAATAATAATAATAATCTTTTTTTGTATCCTGCCACCATCTCCCAAAAGGGACTCAGGGCAGCTTACAAAGCACTGCAAGTGTAATGTATAACATAAACGGTAAATTGGTATAAAAACATTAACACATAAAAATGATAAAAAAGCCACTATTAACACATCAAATAAAATAAAAACATAGTTTAAAACGCAGACCACCTGTAGTTAAAACTAGCTGCCTTCAAATCACAACTAAAGTGCCAAAGTGTCTGCTGCCTAATAATAGTCTAGAGCAGTGTTTCCTAACCTTTTTTGAGCCGCAGCACACTTTTAACATTTAAAAAATCCGGGGGCACACCACCAACCAAAATGACACTCTAACACAGCAAAGAATGGCTGGGGGATGGTGGCTTGCTGGGAGCAGCTGCTGGGAGTGCCGAAGCCGGGGGAGGAGCCAGGCCACACCATGCCCCACCCCCTTCCCCCGGCTTCAGTTCTCCCACAGCTTCTCCAGCTTTGAGGGGGC